>CM033109.1:4681992-5281992 GCA_019321725.1 Paulownia fortunei | reverse complement strand
ATACATATAAATATACTTAATTTATAATTTATTTTAAATAATTTATTATAAAATGGATAAATTATTTAGATAGATTAATCATTACACGTAAATATTATAATATAGTTATTATTTTCATGTATATTATACATATAAATAATTTTATCAAACTTCACAAAATAAATTACTATTTTAAAGTGCAATGGCAGTTTAGACTTTTACACACAAAAAACAAGTAATTTGGACCTACTTTTGTAACTTATTTATCATACATTATTTTTTTAACTTAGTCTATTTTTCAATAATACTTTACAAATACTTTCAACTTTTACTTTTCAACTATTTTAACATTTTTTTTTAAATTTAGCATTTTTTTAAGGGTTAATCTCACTTTACCCCCTACTCTTGTTGAATATTATTTTATCTTTTTGTAATTTTAATTTTTTTTACTTTATCATATTGTATTCTCATTTTGTCTCACTTTACCTCCTTATACTTTTATTATTTTATTTTATCCCATCTACTCTTTGAAAAAAAAAATTATCCTTACATATTATTTTTAGTGAATTTACTTTAAAATAGGTTAATATTAATATATTAGTATTTATGTTATAATAGTTTTCAACTTAATTAATTAATACTTAATATTAAATTTATTTAAAATTATCCTTAAATTTAAATAGATATTTAATATAACATAGTTCCATTGAATTAGTATATAGTAGGATATTTAATTATGTAGATTATATATTTATATATATCAATCTTCTGTATGTAAAAATATATAGATATGAATATATATATATATGTGTGTGTGTGTGTGTGTGTGTGTGTACAAATATAAATGAAATTTTATAAAATAATTACATAATGTGAAAGTACATGTATTTTTATCTTTAAATACATATAAATATGTTTGTATGTATATACATATTTATAGAGATGGTGGTTTATTTAAATCCCTACCTTCTCAATGCTATACTGCATGCTTATCAATATGTATTGCACGGCTTGCATTAGGTGATTTCTTTTATGATAGGATAAAGGAATCTATCTCCTTTGGAGTTGTTTTTACATATACATATTATATATATATATATATCGATAAACATATATAGAGAGTTCTCTACTCTAAAAGACCCTCAGCAAGCTAATATATATCTTACTTATGTGCATAAGTATGTTTATAAATATATATATATATATATTTATTTACATAAATATGGACATATATATGCATATAAATGTAAATAAAATTTATATATTTATATATATGAGTATATGCACATATTTTTATATATTTATATATATGGATACATATTAATAAAAATTTATTTAATATAAATAAACATATTTTTATTTATATTATCTAATATAAGTATTATATATATTTATATATGAATAAAAATATATATGTACATAATGTATTTTTACATATATATTACGTCAATATAAATACATATGAACTTATACATATAAATCAATATATTAATACTTATACATATAAATCATTATATTAATATATTTATATCTAAATTATAATTTTTTTATATACTTACATATATTAAGGTAAATATAATTATATTCATATGTATTTACAGATAAATATATTTATCTATGTGTATTTATAATATGATTTGATATATTTTTATTTATAAATATAATTTATAAACATACATATAAATGTACTTAATTTATAATTTATTTTAAATAATTTATTATAAATTTGATAAATTATTTAGATAGATTAAGCATTACACGTAAATATCATAATATAGTTATTATTTTCATGTATATTATACATATAAATAATTTTATCAAACTTCACAAAATAAAATACTATTTCAAAGTGCAAGGGCAGTTTAGACTTTTACACAAAAAAAAAAAGTAACTTGGACCTCCTTTTGCAACTTACTTATCATACATTATTTTTTTAACTTATTCTGTTTTGCAACAATACTCCCAACTTTTACTTCTCAATTACTTTACCATTTTTTTTTAAATTTAACATTTATTTAAAGGTTAATTTCATTTTACCCCTTTACTTTTATTGAATAACATTTTACCTCCTTGTGCTTTCAATTTTTTTTACTTTAGCACATTGTACTCTTATTTTGTTTCCTTTTACCCCATTGTACTCTTATTATATCACTTTACCCTCTCTACTCTTAAAAAAAAAAAATGCCCTTACATATTATTTTTAGTAAATTTACTTTAAAATAAGTTGATATTAATATATTAATATTTATGTTTTAATAGTTTTTCAACTTGATTAATTAATACTTAATATTAAATTTATTTAAAATTTTATTAGACTTAAATTTTAATAGATATTTTATAATATAACATAGTTCCATTAAATTAGTATATAGTAAGATATTTTTTATTATCTAATACGCTTTTACTTATGAATTTCCTACTAACTATAAATCTAAAAAAATATTTATTAAATATCTAAAATATTAGCAATATTTTTTATTATGAATAGAATTATTATAAGTTCATAGAAATTATGTTAAATTCAAACATAGCCATTATAATTAAGTAATAATAATAAAATTAATTTCTAAAATTACTATATTTTTAAATTTAGAAAAATATTCATTAAGTTATTTTAAATTTAACATAATATTCATCAAGTTACGATAATTTGATTATTTATAACTTATTTAATAGTATTAAAGTAAATCTAAAAATGACTTTTTTGTATTTAACATTGTTTCTATGAAATTTTGATAATTCCATTAATAATAAAATAATTATTACTTATATTTTACTTATTTAACAAAATATGATTTGAAAATATATCATACATATTTTATATTTATGATGAGTAGTAAATTTAAAAGTAAAATGTATTAGCTAATAAAAAAAATCATACAATATAAAAATTTAATAGGAACTATGTTAATAAAAAAATAGCCAGTCTAATAAAATATGAAATACATTTACTATTAAATATTAATTAATTAAACTGAAAAAATTATTAGTATTTAAATAAAAGTGTATCAAATTTAGGATATTTTAAAGCAATGTTATTATAAGTAATAAATAAAAGCAATTTGATTATTTTTTCAAGAGTAAGTATTGGTAAAGTGAGATAAAGAAAGTACAAGGATGTTAAGTGAGATATAATGAGAATATAAGAAAATAAAAATGATATAATTAAAAATATAGGGGTCAAGTGATAAACTATAATCCAACCTCTTATTGGATAAAAATTCATCTCAACCACAATTATAATTTAGAGCTAAAGTCGTGTTAGAACTCAATCCTATTAAAATTTGAATTTTTCTAAAATCATTAATTGAGGCCTTATCATAAGTTAACATGGGCCGATCCAGATCGGCCCATCCCAACCTCAATGAAAAACGTGGGCTGCAACCCAAGTTCATACCCGACCTACAAAGTATAGTAGCTCGGCTGAACTAACTATTGAGGCTAATTCCTACGGCATCATTTATATTACCTATAATATTACACTTATCTTTATTCATTTATAAATTAAAACGTCTTAATTACTTGATTAATTGTCATTCGTCTGGTTAAAGTTACATAATTTTTTTTCTATTGTTTGTTTCTTTTTCTTTTATTTTTAAATATGATTCTCAAAGTTCAATCCAAATTCACAACTAGAATCAATTTTACCTTTCAAAATTAAATATTTTTTTTTTCAAACTCTCACTATAAATTTTTTTCACAAAATTCCTTCAGAGTCCTTGGTCCATCATATATATATATATATATATATATGTACTTGTAATTTGCAAATGTTTCTACTTGTAATTTGTAAATGTTTCTGCAAACATAACATCCTCTTCTCTCTCTCTCTCTCTCTCTCTCTCATATATATATATATATATATATGAGAGAGAGAGAGAGAGAGAGAGAGAGAGAGAGAGAGATTTCTCCGTGGAAAACAAACTCTTGAAATACTGCAAAAATCGTTCAGTACTCAGTCATGCTGCTCTACGTAGTTGTAATAATTAAATAATTTTACCTGTTACGGCAGCCGATGATAATGTGAAGATCAGGACAGAATCTGGAGAGTGCAACGGCGGTGTTCCGACCAACGGCTCCGGTTCCACCTACTATCAGAACTCTCGATCTCCGAACATTTTCCGGCAGCCTAACCCTTTCCACGTCTCCTCTTTCTTTCCCTTCTGCACTTGCCCTGGCAAACCTACCAAAATTCACTGCCATGCAAACTGCAGACGCCATATATGTTTTCTTTTTCTTCTTCTCCTTCTTATTGGTGGGCAAAAGAGATGTATAAAACGACTTTTAAGGTTCAGAAAAAAGACTTCTGATATCCAATAGGAAGTTCTGGGTAGATTTGGATGCGGGAATACCAAACAATTAGTGTAGGGTTATCATAAACTATTTTCACATGTATATAAAGAATTAGTGTAGGGTTATCATAAACTATTTTCACATGTATATATATTAACAAATAATATTGCCTGCATGTCGAGGGTTTGACCTGACCTAATAATATATAAGATGAATGTATTGATAGTTTTGGGGAAAATATTTAGGAGAATATATTTTGGGTGATGGAATTGGATAATATATTGAAAATTTTGGATATTTTATTAGAAAAAAAATAATATGATGTATTTTTTAAGATATTTTTAATTGTATATATTTTATTATAATAAGTTATTACATAGGGTATAAAATTATTTAATTAAAGTAATAATTAATAGTATTTTTAAGAAATAAAAATCTGATTCTCTCAAAACGTTATTTTCTGGGAATGACCAAACATTCGCCACATTTTCTTCCTTCAAAATAATTTTTAGTTCTTCCAAAATAAAATAAAATATTTAATATTATTTTTCCTCTTAAACATATGTCCTCTTTCTCCAAATATTTTCAAATATCCTAACTTTTATTTTACATGTAAATATAATACATTCTAATTAATATGTATTTTTATACATATTCAAATCATTACATCAATAGAATATAAAAATACATCTTTGATCATTATAAATTATATATACACCGTCAAATTTTACATTGAAATGAAAATAACACAAACTACTTAAAAAAAGGTTAGTGTGACACCACCAATCATACAAGATATTTACAGCAAAAAAATAAATATAATTTTTTTTTCAAGATATATCAATCAGCCATTCCAAAATAAAACCTAACATACTACATATTTCTCATTATTTTTTTTTTAAATACCCCAAAATGAAATCAAACATTGCCCCAATGTTCAGAGATATTACTTCACACTTTAAGCAATGTTTATGTTGATATGAAAATCACGTAGGTTATGTTAGGAATGAAAGTGGGGCGGAGATTTTTAAGGATCCAGACTTGAATTTTTGGATCCGAGTTAGACCCTCTAAATTTATTAGATCAATTTCATAATTTTAAAATTATTAAAAAATTATTATTATTTTTAAATAACATCACTGAAATTTAAAAAAAAAATATTTTTTAAAAATAATATTATATAAATATATATAAATTAAAATAAATAAATAAATTAAATGGGACAGATATAGAGTAGGATGAGTTTAAAAATAAAAAAATTAAATTAATTTATAATTTTAAAAATCTATTTCAAATAGGATGAGCTCAGTCTAAGTTTTTGACCCACCCTAGAATTTTAAATTGCTAGTTAAAAGTCAAAGTTTGGCATTTACCAAAATCGGCAAACTTTTCAATATTTTAGTAACATTTATTTATCTTAAGAAAATATGTTATTCAGTAACTGAGTCCTTTGCCTACTAATAATTGTAGCTTTCAGAATTACTTTTAGATCACGATAGCGATGATTTAAGTTGATATCAATTTTGATTTATTGTGATTGACATAGGTTTTTGACAACTAAAAATTAAAAAGTGTTAATTGTCTAAACACAATAATCAGTGTTTTGCTAAATTTATAAAGTGGAATTCTTTGTCAAATGAAATTCAATAAAATCAATTATTGTGAGAATCAATAAACATCAACCCTTTAATTAAATAGAAAACGTGTTTCTAGCTTCTCCTTGAGGTATCATGTGCTCTAGATTCACAGATCATAATGCAGAAATTAATTCCAATGGATCCATAAATGACGCCTTATGCGCATTTGTTTAAGGAAACCTAGGTAGGGTACTCATCATTTTTGTCTAACTAAGATTAGAAACAAAATTGGGGAGGGGTTATAAACGTGGGGGTATCAATTCAAGAGGGGGTTACATTGCAGCAATGTAAATAAATTGAATATACTTGAATATGTTATTTTTTAAATTTATTTAAATTTTATCGAGATGTTTGATATTGATTTAATTGTTAATCAAAATCGAATTTGAACGAGTCTTAATTAAATCGAATATGTATCAAGTTCGAGTAGTTTGATTTTACATATATATATATATATATATATTTAATTATTTTTTACTATTCAAGTCGAGTTTCAAATTTTATCGAATGAAAAAAAAAATATTTTCAAATTTAGTTTATTATATTTAACGAATTAAATTCAAATGAGTTCTTAGTAATTAATTTTGAATCGAATATCAAGTATGTTTGATTGATTTTCCAACTTTATACATGAATTTTGCAACTTGCAATTAATGCCCTTTCACGCGCACAAAATTTATATTATGATTGAATTATTAATTCATATTCTTTTATTTAGTGGGATGATCTTAAAATAACTATCTTAATATCTTTTAGTATGATGATCGATTTAGCCTCATATAAAAGAAATAATGTTACAATAGTTTTTCTCTTATCTGTTCTCTTCTTTTTTATATTTTTTTCTTGCCTCTTTCTTTTTTGTTTTTTAACTGAAGGTGCGGGATTAAGACAGTCTTCTATCTATATATAAAAGATAAATATCGATCAAATTATAAATAATGTCAAAAAAAATCAATCGAAGGAGCACTACTCTCTTTCATACAAAAAAGAAAAAAAATCATTTTAATTTCAAGTATGATAAACTCGCGATGAAAGTGTAATTGTATGATAAATTTTAGATTTTTTTTTTTTAACATATAACCTATTAAATTATAGATATAATATATCTATCATAAATTACCTTATTTGAATCGTCCTGGTGTGAAAGATGTTCCACTCCATGGTAGACAAGAGGCGCCTGACTTTGGTGAGGGATCATGGGAATTGCCCACTCTAACGTTTTCATCTCTTTCCCTCTCCAATTTTTTTCTTTTCCCTTTTTTCTTTAATTATACTGATTTATCTTTTTTTTTTTTTAACTTATCATATGTAAAGCAAACGCACTTAAATCATTGCAAAAAAAATTATCATTACAAAATAAATGCACAATCAATACTGAAAAATATAACTATTTTTTATATTATATTTCAAGTTTTAAATGCAAGCACAATAGGACTTGATTTTGTACTGCAAATCTTATTATATTAATTATCATCATATGTATATTTTATAAATATAATTTTATATTTGATGAGTAATTAATATAATAAAAAAATATAATAAAATTTATAATTAAAAATTCATTGGCGTGCCAAGATCATTAGTTAGTGTCAAGGAAGAATTAATTGCAATCAGCATAAAAAGGAAAGAGAAGATTTCACAATTGGATGCAAATCAAGTTTTCGTGTCCACTCCTGCCATGTTTTGAAAATCCTTAGGCTAAAATCAATTAAATTAGTTTATGAAAATGTCTGCTAATAAGTCGTGGATATCATTAAATAAATGCAAGTGATCCTTTAGTTGAATCACTGCATTTAGGGATATAAATAAATATAGTTGAATCGAAAATATTATTATTCAAATTTATTGAATTTTTTTATCAAATTTAAAAATTTGTATTTGAACTTGATCGAATCAAGTTTTAATCGGATCGAATATAAATCAAATTCGAATAATTTAATTTTTTCACACATATTTTTTTATTTTATTATTAATTGAGTTGAACTCGAACTAAAATTTAAATTTTATCGAACGAAAAAAATTATATTCAAATTAATAAATCGAATTCAAACTAATTTTTCGCAATAAATTTTAAATTAAATATTAAATAATTCAAGTACTAATTATTTGGACAAGACCTCGTTGTCCGGTTCTAATCACAAAGAACAGTCGCCAATCTAATCTAGGAAATTGAAGTTGTTCAACTCCTCGGGAAAATTTCAATTCCATGTGAGATTTAATGAACTCGGCCAATCATCCTTCAAGAATTATAATAATATAATAATAAGCCATTTGAACTCTTGAAGACAATTCTTTAATAACCACATTTTCCTTGCATTAAACAATACCATATGACCTCTCGGAATTAAAATATGTAATTGTGAATTTTTTTATAATATCACAAATTTGGGTCGTGAAAAACTAGTTAGGAATATTATTATTTTTTTCTTGAAAAACTAGTTAGGAATATTATTATTTTTTTCTTTCACAGTTCATAGGATATTATATTAAAGTGCTTTCAATTCATATTTGATCTAATTCAGGACATAATTAATCAAATGTCAATCTTTAATTGTTAATATAAAACTCAGACAAGACAGATAACACACATGATACTAATCAAAACTATTAGTATAGATATTGCAGAACAGTAATACGAAAGTTGTTCTAATTTATTATCTTGATTGATTACAACTGTTATCATTTAATTAATGCTCCCATAGCATTAATAACTTAACTATAATTTGCTTAGACGAACACGTCTCATGCTCAAGCTCAAACACACTGACACCAACTTGCGCCTTTTTGGACAACTTGGAACTGCAAGCTTCTTCCCCAACTTGCCCTTTTTGGATAATTTTTTATTTTTTTCCCTAATACAATTTGACAGCCATCAATAGTGGAGGCCTAATTATAGTATTCTTTTATATGTCAACATAAGGGCACATCATTGCACAATGCACATGCATTACTTCAATATAATCTTTTGTAGTTTGGAATTTTTCTAAATATGACATTATAAATAACCTCTATTTAAGTGAATGCGAGAAAGGATAAAAAAAATACCCTAATATATTATAAAATAGAAAATGTGTAGTTATATTTTGTAATTGAAAAATACAATGATATATATTTTTTATATATTTTTCTCTTTTTATAAAATCTCTACAATAATTGTCGATTATTTATATCAAATATCACGACACTTGTTATAATTTATCATATTCACATTCATGCCGCTTGACATTTAAATGGGATCGCACACGACACTTGAAGGGCACATACACATGGCACTTGATATAGCATGCTAAAATCCACCTATTGAGTATTAAGTGTTATAATATAAGTAATTTTTTTAAGACTGTTAAATCTAAGGTTCTCTTTAAAAATTTTGAACTTGTTTATTTTTACAGTTTAGCACCATCATTTTTCATTTTCTTTTGTTATTTTGCCACCTTATATGCTATATTTATGGATATACAGCCAGTTCTTCATATAATTATGCTCTGACTCTCTTTTTCATTTGTTAATTTATATAGTTCAAAGAAATTACAATCGCTGGATTGTTTTAAGTGGCCTAAACCACAATACAATGGGAAATGATTCATACAAGACATTGCATTTTGATGTCCCTTTTGTCCTTTTTCATTCTTCAATTCTAGATTAGGGGATGAAGGGGTTAGAACAAATACCATTCCAGATTCTAGATTTTTTTTCCTTCAAATCCATTTATGGAGAAAAGGGGCCATTAATATGTTCACCTCAAGAAGAATGTGTAGAGTAATAATCAATAGTCATCTTTTGGCCCTTACAAATGCATGAAATTGCATGGATCTTTTTTTTCTGGAAATGATTATGTTTCCATTGACTTTTATCATTTGCCCTTTTTCTGTTGACTTACTTTCATAGAGGTTGGAAGATGAGACACTAAGTGAAAAGATTTTGAGATTAGCAAGTAAGGAATGCAGGAAACTTATCATATGGGCATTTTTAAGGAATGCTTCTTAATTTAATTCAGTTTTATTGGAGAAAAAAGGGGTTACTTTTGTTTGTTTGTTTGTTTGTTTTTTCCTTTCATTTAAACAAAATATATTGTTGTATCAAAATATATTGGTAAATGATTATTCATTATTGTTTGTTCAATGATAAGGATTTGGAATGGTAGAATTATTTGCTTCTTGATCTTTTTAGATCAGTCCTTGAATATACTTCGTTATTCCAAATTAGATTTGAACTTTAGTTAAATATGCATATTATGGGCTATTTTATTATTTGTTTACTAGTTCCACCTCTTGTAAATTGGCATTTGAGCTATGTATAGGCACCAATATTTTCTCACTTACTTGGTTTGCTTTAGGATTTTGAAGGTTGACTTGGTATCATTTTTTTTTTAGTAGTATTTGGATTATTGTGTGGTCACTGTTTGTGTCACAAAAGTCGTTAGGGGTGTTAGGATTTAAACTTATAAAAATCTTTCGATATTTAAATTAGTTCCAGAACAAATAAATGCAAATCAAAAAACTTGAGAGCATATAAGTATATAATTAATCGTGTACCTTTTAATAATAAAGATTTGTGGTATTTATAATATTGATATGAGAATTTTCGTGAAAATGAACCTTATGATATAATGGATTTAGCATGAACATTATAATTCAATTTATTTTATTATTTTGTAGAGTTTACGAACTCAATTCATTAAATTATATTTTTATTTCGCTCTATAATTTTAAGGTACCTTTTACATTTAGCATTTTTAGGTTTATTGCCATTGATAACATAAAGGTGGACAAATGACTCGTGATGATGATGAGCTGCTTCAAACTCATTATAAGTGCCTGCAGATTTTTAAGTTTCTCTCATTCAAAAAGTCCAAAGGTATGTGTAGAGTTGACAAAATTCTTGCACTTAACATGATTAGTCATGTTTGGTTGATAACTATTTTTGCATATTTTCTTTTGGATAAATATAGGTTAGAACCACTTTTATTCTTAGTTGTACTTTCGAGAACTTGCATGTGTAAACATTGCGCAATTAACAGGTGTATTGACGTTTAAGATTAAAAAAATTCATTACTTTCACTGAACAGCTGTGAGATTTCGTATGTGATAAGATCAATACAGTGGCAATATATTATCTTAAGACATTTATCATTTAAGAAAAGATTTCATAACATCATTTAACATGACTTCTTGTTCATTAAACAATACCATTTGACCTCTCTGAATTAAAGTACGTATTTGTGAAAATTTTATAATATGACAAATTTGCGTTGAAAAACTAGTTAGGAATATTATTATTTTTTTCTTTCACAATTCATAGGATAATATATTAAAGTGCTTTCAATTCATATTTGATTATGATTACGTATTACAAATAAATCAGGACATAATTAATCAATTGTCAGTCTTTAATTGTTAATATAAAACTCAGACAAGACAGATCACACACATGATACAAATCAAAACAATAGTATAGATTTCGCAGAACAGTAACATGCACGTTGTTCTAATTTATTATCTTGATTACAACTGTTATCATTTAATTAATGCCCCCGTAGCAATAATAACTTAACTATAGTTTGCACAGACGAACACGTTTCGAGCTCAAGCTCAAACACACACTGACACCAGTGCGTGATAGAAGATTCAAGCCAAACTTCCCGACTCCAATCCAAAAATAAAAAACCAGCACTCCAAGTCAACGAGGATGGCATGTTCTATAAACAAAAGAAAGAATACAAAGACAGATCACACTATTTTTCCCTTTTTTTTTTTTGTGGTGAATTTTGACTGTTTATCTGTATATGTTATGTACAGACTTTTACTATAAAATGTGCAATTTTCTTGCAAGCTAATCTTTGAACTTGTAAGTCAGTATATGTCCATCAAATGGGATTACAAAGGGAGTGGTTTCTGAGCAGCTTTGAATAATTCCTGCCACTTCTGCGGATCACTTCCTGGTCCTTCCCCCTGCATTATTTTCACAGTAATGGTTTCAGACAAGATCAGCAATTCTTTAAGGGAGTACGGAGTTCAACATTAAATTGTAACCATATCAGACGCAGTGAACTGAAAGATGCAAGAAACTACCAGCAAACATAAGACATAAAATAAATTGTTTTTTTGGTTACCGAATAAAAGGGCTTCTGTATGGTGTATACATGGAGAAAATTTGAATGGATGGATTACATGTATGTATTGTGGGTTTTAAAGATATTCACAATCCTCAGTAAGTTAACTAAGACGACACAGTTTTGCTTTGCACCCATCCCATGCATGATTCGTTTATCTAATGCTTGTCAACTTGTGTAAAGAACAGAAGGTTATACGGAAAAAGAAAATTGCACGTGACTTGAGTTGAGGTAAAATTTGTAAACCATGGAATAGAATGCACCATCTAGTTCGTCACTGGTCCCAAATAATGGCTTTAGAACTTTAAGAAGCTTCTCATGTCAAAAGGGACTATTTCTGGGAAGATTTTTTGATGCAATAACAGCTTCACAATTTTAGAGATGTAAAAACTTGCAGAATGACTGATCTATCAAGCCTCCATATTCTGTACATGCATATTATCTTAAGAAAATTACCTGCACTGAGTTGATTTCATAAATTTGGCCTTCGGTAAAATCAATGTCCAGTGCCTGTATGCAAGCTTCTGCAACTACAAGCCTACTAACCTCTCCAACAAGTTTATCCCCTGGGAACCGTATGCATTGACAAATGAAGAGAAAAATATCGAACGTAAATCATCCTCGTCAGAAGAAAAAAAAAAAAAAACTATATACTTAAAACAAGTAGGAAACTGAACAAAGAAAAAATAAAATTGAAAAAAATGAGTTGATAATTGCATCAAGTGTCTATATTAAGATTTGTTCTTGTATCTGTTTCCTCTAAAAGACAATCTCCACTAGATTTTAGTGAACTTCCATCCCAAAGCATGTCATCCGACCCAAGTGTGATCAAGCCTAAACTCATTTATCCAGAGACTTCACACAGTTAAAATCAAGTGGCATTACCTTTATTCAGACTAAGTGGCACTCTTGCACATCTTAACGAATGGAACCGATTTTTGTGTAAATAAGGGTAAAAGAGGATGCAGCTTTCTCCATCATTTCAGACACAATATATTTCAATAAAATAAATATGAGAGGACTGCTCCTCTAACTTGTAATGGAACAAAATGGCATGATAAGTCACCAAACTTGCATAAAATTAGTTCCCCCCATAGTTTCTTGATCTGCTGTAAAAGCTACCTGAATTGCTTTCCAGTCTGATTTTTCAGATAGCTCTGTACGAAAAAATAAAATTAAAAAATAACCACAATATTAAAACTCAGTACCTTGATCTATAAGCACAGCTCGGCGTTCCCCAGCAGTAGCCTGGAGTAGAGTATTAAGATCATAAGATGTGTAGGGTCCATCTGTTAACCTGCCAGCTCTGGCATAAGAAAAGCAAATTAGAACTGGAAAAATATGCCTAAGAAGGCAACAAAGCGTAAACTTCCAAAAGAAAAGTCAGTCCAAATCAGAAATAGATATTCAAACCTTATTATTGTATAAGGAAGGCCAGAATTACGAACAAAGTCCTCCCCCATTTTCTTATATTTTAGAACACCAAAAAGGTTCATGATGCTATGGAATAAAAAGAAGATCAAGTTAGAAAAAAAGGGCATGTATATTTCAAAATTTAAAAATAAAAAAAAGGGTGACAATTTCCACTGAATCCTCTCGAGATTGACCAAGCAGAGGAGTAAGCATGTTTGTGGAGTGAGTTTATGAATCTGGAGTTAAGAATAAAGTAATATGTTGCATCAGTAGAACAAAATCATTTATTCTTCTAATTATGTACCAAAATAAGAAACTACTACTATTGATTATGCAATATCATTTTTCAACTTAACTCAGGCGAGTGCAAATCAGTAGTCAGTGAAACTCATGGCTGTTCACATATGAAAATATCACACAAGCAACATACAACGTAATCAGATGTCGCAGTTGTAAGGAAAGTAACGAAGCATACATACAACTTTCGTATTTTACTCTGCTACAGTTCTAGATGCAGGTAGAAGTAGCACTTCTTTTTAAGATGTTCTAGCAGGCGACTTCCCTATTAAATGCAAGAGGACTAGATCAACTCAGAATGAAAAGCTCTCAATGACTTCGCAAATATCACCGAATAGAAACATACCTCCAGGGAAGTTCATTGAACTTGGTGACTCCAACTGAAGAAATAAGAACTATTCTTTTCAACGATGAAGGCAATGCTGATACAAGGTTTCTCACGCCTTCCCAGTCTACAAAGGAATAATGCAAATGGCATAGATAAGATGAACACATGCAAATAGACTTTGGTATATTAAAGCCACATCATGGGAAAATTCTACTACAAGTGAGAGTAGCATCTGCATTATTTAGAGGTTAGAAGCATTACAAAATCAACAATAATGACCAAGTTTTCTGGTCTAACCCATTTATGCAGTATAGATATACTGTTTGTCTGAGGTCATAATTCTGTTTTTAAGGCATTTCATCTTTCACTTATTATTGGCATCATATGCTTCTGATACCTAGTTTGGATACCTCCTATATGTTCATGAATTAAAAGCAGATTACATTGAGAATTTTACGACAAGAATAAACAGCATATGCACCTCACTTTCTGGCTATAATATTCGACAGTACTCTGTACTTAACCCAACCTAATAAAGCCATATCCCGTTGTCATTACCATAGAATGCAATGCTATTGACAAAGTTTCAAGCATAAAATGCATTTGTGGAAGCACAATTCTAAGAAGTGAGATAAAGAAATAGTGTTTGGATTCAACTTTCTTCACTTATCATGTTAAATTTTCTTGTTATGTAAGTGAAAGTTCTAATTTTGAGTTTTCCAGTGCCCTCTTTAAATAGCTTGCTGATGCTCCAACTTGCATTCTCATTCATGGAGAAATGGAGTACACAGGAATAAAATGCAGAAACTCTGAACAATTATTTTAGAAGTAACATTCTGACCTACTCTTTCAGGTGTATTATCTCCATCCCATCTCCTAGACGGAAAGGCTGTTGTTCCAGTGCAGCATATAACATGTGTGACACCCTGTAACACAAATCTTCTAACGTTAATGGCTTTTCACCAAGTTTTGGGAAAATATTTCCATTTCGCAATATCCTTGAAGATTCTGAAATCTTCCTAAGAAAAAAAACAAACCAAGAGAGCTAAAGCGGATGAAAATCGACAAACCTCAAATATAGAAGGATCCATATCCTCTGGGTTCCGTGTGTCACCTTGCCACACCTAGCAATTTCACAAAGATATTTTAAGAATAAGGACACCCTGAAGTTAAAAAAGATGAATTAATTTTTCGCATGTCAAAATTTGGCTGGATGACTAGACAATAAGAACCATATGAACACAAATGATTCACAAGTTAGACAAGATAAGCCAAAACCTGCAATTTTTCCTCATCTTGTTCACCAAAAAGGGTGGTGGCCTTCTCAGGATTTCGGAGCAGAAGCCGTGATTTAATGTTCCGATTAAGCAGGGATGCTACAACCAATTGCCCTAAATAGCATGCGCAGTAGTAAACAGATGTGACAAGAAAGTTGCTGTTTATAAAGTAGTAAAACACATAGCTAGATGTATATGCTCTTGTTGTGTCTATAGGAAAATATCAGAATGAGGCACAAAGAGTTTCCGAGGCAAATAGAAAAGGGAATTCACAGCTCGTGTGTCTGTTCTCAAACACCTTTTTAGTTGAAAAATATTATCCTAGCCAAAGATAGACACAGCATTACATAGCAGAGACAATGAGTCAAATAAACCTTATAATCATTTAGTAAGGAACATACTATTGTACCACTGCTGTCTACTTGAAAAATGAGTTTCAGATAACACTTTCTGATGAAACTGGTGACAGCAATGACTGCTTGGGAGAGTTTCAGATTCTTACAAAGCGAAGACTTCCACATAGCCGCAGTGAAATTAGAAAGTTATCTCAAACTGAATAGATTCAGTTCTTGTGCCACCTTAACATCTTGATTTTAGATTTTAGGAGAAGAAAACCTCAAACACAAAATCAAATCTCTCTCCTTTATCTCTTTCTCCTTTCAAATTATCTTAGTATTTGTCTATGCTGGATGTCTGAGCTAGGTAGAGCCCTATACTAAGCATTAAGCAGAAAATTGGATAGAGAAACAGAGGAATAAAGCAGCCAAAAAGCAAGCCTAGGAAGATGGGGATACTCCTGGACCATAAAGCAAATATTTCCTGTAAGTACCTCATACGAGACTAGTCCCAGGGACAGAACCAGAAGGGGGTAGGCCCAGCAACAGTTTTCGACCTCAAAACCTTCATATTAAAGGAAACTAGGAATTGAGTGAAAAAAATCATTTTTTTTCCCCAGATGACTCATGTCACCCTCATTTTTAAGTAAAAGTCTTCTTTCATCCCCCTAGAAGCTCTGGTTCTTCCCTGTTTAGTTCCACATTTTTAGCAATAAGTTGATCTTCTTAACAGGTATCTCATATAAAAATTCCTATTTTAATACCAATTGTTTTACTCACATAAAAGATATGCTTGTTTTTGTCAGCTAAGAGCATGCTATGTTCATGAATTTAACTGCACCTTCCTTGTTTTCCATTCTAAAACCAAAGTTTGGGATGATTTCTAAGTTCCTAAAAACATGTATGCTCTCTCAAAAGAATATCAAACATGAAAATGTTCCTAGAGCAAATTCAATTTCAAGAACATGACATTAACTAAGTTTCCCTCTTTGTGTTCTTGGTTATGTCCCTTCTCGAGAAGAACCAGTAATCAACAATATACCAAGAAAAAATAGAACACAAGTTGCAAATTTTAAAGATTTTAAATAAGCTACAAAGAAAGCTCCTAAACACAATAAACCAACACATAAGAGAAATTCAAAACTGGAAAAGTCATTATATCATCTGCAAACAACAAAACTTTGAAACAATTAATATATGTACTGCATAAACATTGCCAAGATTATTTCATTTAATTCCAACTATGAGAACTCAATTCCATGTAAACAAACGCGAGCTATGATCAAATTAGATACCAAAGAAACACACACGGACATGCAAGTATTCATACACACACACACACACACACACACATGTAAAAAATAAAGAATGCGAAGAGGCAAATTACCAACGCCACCGGTGCCACCAACAACGAGAACAAGTTTAGAGGAAGAGGGCGGTGAAGGGGTAGTTTGGGAATCTTGGATTGAGTCAGAGGTAAAAGATTCAACAACTTGTGCGCTTACAGCATTTGAACGTGATACAAATGATGGTGGTGGTACTTTTCTTCTGAAGGAATAATGGAAAGAAGGAGAATTCAAGGGCAGAAAAGGGAATAAAGGGACTGTTTGAGGGCGTTCAGTGAAAGCTTTTATTGAAAGGGGAAGATCAGTGATGGGAATGAGTGGGAGCCTGCACGCCATGAACGAGCTCTGAGAAACGAGTAGAGAGATACTGTGTGTGTGGAGAATAAAAATAAAATAAGAATAGGAATATTTGTGGTGGCCGTTTAATTTTGGAAAGAAATAATAAATCACCAATCATGCAACCCAATTTCAAAAAAATATCTTTTCCCCCTCTCTAATTGCTTCAATTTATTATTATTATTAGTATTGTCCAAACCAAGACTTGCACAAAATTATAATAATCACATGATAATTATCATTTTTTAAGGTTGTAATTTTTCTTAATGTAATAACTATATGACAAGCATAATTTTTTTATTATATAATTGATTAATTACAATAAAAGATAAACTAGACTATATTTGGTATGATTTTTTAGGCTCATTTTTATTCTCAATTTTTTCTCCTAAAATATACATTCACATTTTTTAATATAATTTTCATTTATTACACACATTCTCTAATATATTATGTCAAAATACATTATTCCAAAATATTATTATATTGTTATTTTAACTACACAATACGTGGGATCACTAATAAATTTTCTATCTAAATAAATTGGAATTTTCAAGTTGTAGGGAACAACTATTAGTAAAACTCTTATTTCATCTGCCTTAAATTTATCATTTTTATTTTTATTTATGTGTGTTTCAAAATAAAATTTTATTTTTAATATAAAAATTTATTTCCAAAAGTATTATTTCACTTAAATAATGATTTATCATTGCTTTCAATAATTATTTTTAAGGGCAATACAATAAAGTTAAATAACTTTCACTTTTACAGCCTCAATCCAAAACTCCATGTCCGTGAAAACTCTAATTTTGTATAAGTGTATTAGTTTATGTTAGGTACCGAAATTAACAAGATGTTTTTTATCATTTCAAATATCTATGATTAAATACATCAATATAATACATCATAAATAATTATTTTGAATAACAATAAATAAATTTAAATTTTACATTAATTTTAATTAGAAGTGTAAGATGAGTAGAGGTTACTCGCAAGCTTAAGGCTCGATTTGAACTCGAATTTGAGCTTTTTTGTAAGCTAACCTGTAGTCAAAAGTAGTAGTTCAAAAGCTTACGGCTATGACGATAAACACTTTTTTTTTTAAATATATTATAATTTAGGACGATATTCATAAGTCCTCATTTTGAATGAAAGACCAACAAATTAAGAAAGGGATTTACTTCAATAAATTTATTATAATAATCATATTATCAGTTTCAAAAAAAATTATGATTGTATTATACAAATAATTATATTTTAAATATTTAAATAATATGATTATAATTAATGTAAGTATCAAAACTATATAATTAAGTACCCGTGAACTCAAAATATTGTCATAATAACCATATATATAATTTTAAATTATTTTTTAATTTTATATGGAAATAAATAATAAGAATAAAATTAAGAATATTCATAACTATATTTAAAAATAATAAAATAATATAATATATATCAATTAATAATTATAATTATATTTTTAATATGAGTAAGGTCGAGCTCGAGCTTGAGTCTAAATTTATATGCTCAACGAGCTCGACCTCAAATTTTCTGAAGTAAGCTTAAAAGTTTGAAAAGCTCATTTGCAACCCTAATTCCAATGTTTATACATGTATGCGTCTATATAGCTTATTTTGATATATCATTCAAATGTCATGTTGAAAATGTTTTACATCCCCGACTCCACGATTTCCTGAAGAGAACTAACGACTTTCCAATTTGCCAAACCAAACAGACACGCTTTTAATCCCAGAAAAGGAATCAACACGAGTTTGTACCTCCCCTAATATCACAGTCCAGCTACCGATCATAACAGTCGCTACTGAAACTAAAAATTGAAGAAAAATGGCATCGTGGGCTCTCTCCAGAATAACTAACCTCCAAAAACACTTCAACCCCACTAATCCCACCCCCAAGGTATACTATCTTTTTGCAGGCCCCTTTTTCTGGAATGGAATTTTTTTGTGAAAATCGGAAATTTGCTGTTTCAAGAATGCCTTTTTTAATTCAAGAAGAAGCAATTTTTTCTAGCCGTACTTTGCCTACGTTTCGTGCTTCAATAGTTAAGTGTACTCTTATTGATTACTAGTTATAATATTGTTTGTTTGATCAGTTAGTTGTTTGTATAGGGTGATAGGCTAGTTAAGATATCCCCAGAAGTTTCAGAAGCTTTATCGCTTGGGAAAGGAGTTGTTGCTCTTGAATCCACCATTATTTCTCATGGTAAGATGCGCCTGAAAGGAAAAGAATACATTTTTTTTCTTCATATGTTGCCTCAATAAGGTGGATGATAAGAAAGAAATCAGGGGCCTGCAAGGTTTCCATGAATAGGCTTATTTCTTTCATCTTCGGTACTTAATATGCAATGAGGGATTACATAATGCATTGAAAAGTGAGTGATTGCGGTAAATCACTATTTGCAATTGCATTACATTTCTGAATCTATTTGAAAGACAGCTTGTGTGTAGATTGGGGAGATTTGACAGGATATATGTGATCAATGTTAAATACAAGTTTTCCTTTTTGCCTTTATTTTATTCACTTTTGGTTTATGTGTTTCTTTTCAATACAACAGAAAAAGTCAGGTTTGTTCCCTGAGCACTTGCTTCAGAATCCTGCTTCAATTATGCATCGCACGAAAATTTCCCAATTCCCAAAAAACATGATGTTAATTTTTTATATTTCGGCGTTGTTCAGGATTCTATGGTTTCTAATCTTTACATGCACATTGTCTTATAACATATAAAACTTCATGGTTCATGTAATCAAACAATGAATGTCATTTCACCCCGTTTCTTTTTCATGTACTTAGGAATGCCATATCCTCAGAATTTGGAGACAGCCAAAGAGGTGGAGGCAACAGTAAGGCAGAATGGAGCTATACCTGCCACTGTTGCTATTTTGGATGGCGTACCATGCGTAGGTGTTTATTCAAAACTTTGTTTACCTTTGAGTTGCTATGGTTTGTGTGTTTCTTATCAATATTCAAACAATAGGAGTGTGTCAGAAGAGAGTTTTGGCAAGCCATTGCCATGAAATTACTGAATCAGAAGTTTAGATTGTTTTCGACGATATATAAAGCACACAAAAGATATACGATAATACTCAGACATGGATTTGATTTGAAAATCATGTTTGCTGGAAGTATGTAGCGATGTTTACAGAGACTTCAAATCAACCAGACACATTGATAGCACCAATTGACCAAACTTGTCAAATTCTTTAACTTCAATATAGAGATCCTACAGATGGTAATAGATGATACTTACCATCTAAACCTCACTTCTTTTCCTCTATTCTTGTGCATTGTCCATCATGCTCATGTTGTCTTGTTGGACATTGTGTCTTTGTATTAGGATGAAACTGTGAAGATTAGAATTCTTCATTTTATTTTCTATCAACTTTTTGACAGTTTGCTTGTTTCAAATAAAATGTTTGTTCTTGTAAAACTAGAAATGATATTTTGTATACTTGTCCATTGGGTAATGATCATAATGGCTGATAATATGACATTTTATGATGAACGGTTGGGCTAAGAAAGCAATTTACCTCTTCTTTGATTATTTTCTTCTTAGGGACTGGCAGTAGATTCTTGCATCCTTTCATGAATATTTGAAATAGTACATAATTTTCTGCCTCTTTGATGTTGTTTGCTTTCATTCGCTTCCACAGTGAATAAAAGAGAAAAAAGAAATGATAAAGAATGTCTGATGTGTAGTATTTAATTTTAAGGTTTATCTCTGGAAGAACTTGAGAGGCTGGCTATCCTAGGAAGAAAAGCTCGAAAGACAGCTCACAGGGACATTGCACATGTTGTGAGTATTTAATGCTAGTTTACACTTACTTGTCCGTCACCTTTAATATTTTTGGTTTTATTTGAAGTGTTGAAATTTTGACTGCACCATAGCAGACCGGAACTATTATCATTTTTGACAATCTCAGATTCAGATTAATATTCGCAAGAAAATGTTTTACATCATTGTTTTTCATTGTCAAAAATATATTTTATGCCTCAGGAAATTGTTTGTTTTCGGAAAAATCTTTTATGACAATGGATATCTGTCCAGATTAGATGTTTAACATCTAGCCAGGGAAATATCAACCATCGGGTGTCTGAATAATTCTGCTTTGCAAATCTTTGTCATCATTAGCTTAAATGTAATAATTATTGCATTTTGTAGAATCAGATTTTCTTTTCCATACATAAATCTAGGAATTTAAACCTGATTATAAGCAACCTTTCCAGGTAGCTACCGGAGGGAATGGTGCGACAACTGTTTCTGCAACAATGTTTTTTGCATCCATGGTAATCATAGCATGCTTATCAGCTTTTTTATGTTTCTTTCCTTCTTCCAAATAGACCATAAAAAGCAAATTGTATTTGCTGACATTTACTTCAATTTTCTGCAGGTTGGCGTTTCAATATTTGTCACTGGGGGTATTGGTGGAGTGCATAGACATGGGGAGAGTAGTACGTTCATTGTTTGCTACTTTATCTAGTGATATATATAAGTTGAATTCTTTGGTGGTACCGGTCTTACTTTGAAGATGTCAAATAAACATGTGTTATACCTTGATGACTCCATTTTTTAAATTTTAGAATGATTCTTTGTTGGTCAAGATTTCAAATAGGTGCAGTGTTTACGAATTCATAAGCGACAAGAATTAATTTTGGTGACCTAATTAAAATTAAATCATACTGACTTTGATCTGGCAATGCCTTCCCTTGAACGATGGGAGCTGCTGATAAATATTTGGAAAGAACATGGTTATCTTACTGGGTAATTGAGGTTAAATCAATAAGAAATTGCTATATTTGGTCCAAATCTACAAATGTAGAGGGACTGTTCGAGTATCATGCTAATGGGTAGAGGATTTTTCTGTTAGATATGTGATGAATCCTTTTTTGGATAATGAGGCTAACCATTTACTCGAGGTGTTTTGGTGAAAGTCTTCGAGACTTGACTGTTTAGCGGAGAGAAAGAACTTCTGAGTTTGTTATGTTACTACTGTTGTTTTGTGAACTATTTACATTATTGCAGCAATATTTGGATGGGCGTTGTGTGGAATGGCAAAGTGTGGACCCCTTTCGGTACATAATCCAAGGGTTTGTTATGTTACAACTGTCTGATAAAAAAACAACTTTCAGTTTGGTTCTGAGAGCATTTTCTTGATGTGCATGAAAGCAAAATTGGCGTGATTCTTGATTATCTAAAAAACAAATATAAATTTTGACTTGTTCATGATTACTTTTTCATACTTCTTTTTGCAGCAATGGATATTTCTTCTGATCTCATTGAGCTGGGAAGGACACCTGTTGCTGTAGTTTCTGCAGGTGTGAAATCAATATTAGATATTTCGAGAACCCTGGAGTATTTGGTAACCACCCTTTACCTCCAATATAATAGTTGAAATTTATAGGCTTGCGTAATGTTTTAAATAATAAAATTCTTTGTTGGGATACAGGAAACTCAAGGAGTTTGTGTTGCTGCGTATCAGACCAGTGAGTTCCCTGCCTTTTTCACTGAAAAGAGTGGCTTCAAGGTAACTTAGTTTCATGTTTTACATTGATCATATGCTGGATACTGATCATTTTCACGAGTTCTGCTTACAGCTCGGCCGACATGCTCTGTTCAAAGCCTTTAGCACTAAATAAAGACGTATAAAGATGCAATAAAAGAGAAGGAACGCATTAATGTTAATGGAGTGAGACTCTAATATAATTTTCTGTGAGGCCATGAGATGTTATTATCTGCCATTACTAAACCCTCTTGATAAGTTATGGAAACCTAGATGCTGCTTTTCATAGAAGTGTAATGTTCCTGATCAATTTTCAGTTGTGTATGTATTCATGAACCTCTAATATAACTTTTCTATGAGTCAGTCCATGAGATGTTATTATCTGCCATTACTAAAACCTCTTGATAAGTTAAGGAAACCTAGATGCTGCTTTTCATAGAAGTACAATGTTCCTGATCAATTTTCAGTTGTGTATGTATTCGTGAACCTCTAATATAACTTTTCTATGAGTCAGTCCATGAGATGTTATTATCTGCCATTACTAAACACTCTTGATAAGTTATGGAAACCTAGATGCTGCTTTTCATAGAAGTATAATGTTTCTGATCAATTTTCGGTTGTGTATGTATTCTTGCAAGTATTGTTGATTTCTTAAGTTGTTAATTCTTTATTCTTCTGTTGTTTTTTGACAAAAAAATATAGGCACCTTGTCGTGTTGACTCCCCTGAGGATTGTGCTCGACTAATAGGTGAGGTGTGTTATGTCGTCTTGTACTATCCTTTTCTATTGTGTTAACTTGCTGATGTAATGTTACCAAACATCACAGATACAAACATTAATCTTAAGATGAGGACTGGAATTCTGATAGCAGTCCCTATTCCAAGCGAACATTCTGCTTCAGGAAACATAATCGAGTCAGCAATACAGAGAGCTCTTAAGGAAGCTCGGTAGTCTGTTTGTGATCATCTGTTTTGTGAAAGATTTATAACTAGTTTAGATATTTCTAGTTTATTATGCATTCATATTCTAACAAATTGATATTGGACTGGAGGTGTGACACAGGGAGCAGAATATGACTGGCAGCGCTGAAACTCCTTTCTTACTTGCTAGAGTGAATGAACTAACTGGAGGAAGCTCCCTTGCTTCAAGTATTCTTTATCAAATGCTTTAGCATCTTAACCAAATAATACTAATAAATTAAGGCTAAAGGATGTTACGTCTCTTCTTACACGCATGAATTTGTAAATTTTCATTCCTACTCAATATTTAAAGCTACCTTTAACTGCTGAGTTGCATTTCATCATATGAATTTCCTTAATGGAGGATTAGACATTGCTCTTGTGAAAAATAATGCACGCATTGGTGCTCAGATTGCAGTCTCCCTTTCTCAGCTCCGAGAACAAAGTTGTAAAGGTGAGTTTTGACCTTTCAATATTCTTATTATTTAAAAGTTTAGGGCATGTCTTGTAGGTCTGGATAGCCAAGGATGCGTGTCTTGAATCAACTGGTTTTACCAGTTTATAGTATCTTCAGTATCTTTGTCATTTATCTGTACTCTAGGAACAAGAATACATAACTAATTGAATAATATTGTCTAACTCTCCTATTACTGATTTTGCAAGACGAACAAGTTATCTCTGGGATATATTCACTTTTAAATTCTTATATATTTCCTCAATAGAAATTTACTTTACCATCCTACTTTAGGTCCAAAAGTTGCCTTTTGCTGATGCTGCTTCATCCATTTCATTTACATGCACTAATATGTATAAATATTTATGAAACAAATATCAAATTATTATAATTCTTGACTAATATAATTATTTGATTCAATGCCAGTGTATTACAAGGTACATTGTCAGTTCAAGATGGATTATTAATTCGAAGCAGTTGAACATTCAAATCGTATTTGTTTTGTGGAACTTATTCTTATCTTTTATTAGTATCCAAACTGCTAGGCTTGACAAGTACAGCTTTAAGAAAAGCACCAACAAACTTATGAATCTTTTGTTGCAGGTGCCTAATGGAGCAGATCGGAGTGCAGCACCCATGATTGGAGAAACCAACCACTACACATAAACACTTGCAAATCATGAAAGAGATGCACTTGGAAGCTTTCCAGATTCTTGACTCTGTTCCTGATTTTTTTTCAACTGTTTTGGTTGTAGGTTTTGTTGGGGTTGGACACACCAAGACTGTTATGTATACATTGATTTACTGTGAACAACCGCCTTTCTCTACCACCAACAATAATGTAAAACAATCCCTAACTCCCAATTTTTTTCCTATTGAGTACCAAAATCTTATATGCTTGTCAATAAAATGAAATTAGTTCTCAATTTCATATTTCTTGAAAAAACCCTCAATGTCTCTTTGCTCTTTTTACACTTGACAGAATGATTGAATAATTTCTCAGAAGTTCATAAAATCTTGGTTTTTATATAGTACCTTCTGTAATATTTTTACATTTTGTTTTTTCTAAAGAGAGATTGTTAAACACATTTTTCCTGATTTTCCTCTCCCAAACCCATGGATGCTACCCTTCACCTAAAATCCTCAACTATAAACATGGTTTTATTGTGGTGTCTAACCAGAGCAGATAAATCACCAGACTACTTTCATGGTGGGCTGGATATTGTTGACTATGTTCCAAAAAAATAATTTTTCCACTGATATTATTGCTGTCCTAATGAAATTATTTGAAGTTTGTAGATGTCTTTATTGACCTCTTTTTTAAATTTCTATTACTCAAAGTAGGTGAAAAGAAGCTCATCAGGATTTTCAGATCACTACCAAATCTTACAATTATGATGTTTTACTTTTGGATGGTTCCTTGAACCCACTCCTCTTTTTCTTCAAAGGAGAAGATAATACCAATTTGAAGGTCTTTGGCTCTGCAGAAGAATACAAAACCAGTTTTTGGAAGTATGTGGGAGAATTTCTTGCAATTCCCACACTTGAGAACACAAGGGGACAAAACTGATGGCACATTGTTTGGCTTTGTTAGGGCATGTTTGGAGGTTAGTGAAGCTTGAAGAATATTATAGACCTTTAGGCAGCCCTTGATTCCCTATCCACCTTATGTCATGACAAGCATACAACAAAAAAGTAGTTCCAAATTTTGAAGAAAGACATAAGGGTCATTTTCTACATGGAGAGAGAGTCAATTTCTTGATGATCCTGCCAAAGCCATTAGAAAACAAGAGTTGTAGTACCTGACAATGTTATGTGGTGCATCTTTGATTGAACTGTGTTGTGACTTTATGAAATAGTTACTTTGAAGCCCCTAAGTTAATTTTAAGAAAATTATAATTTCATACCCAAGACTAATTGAAACAAACAGTTTTGTGAAATACTTCTTGAATGCAAAATACTTCTATAAAATGAATTTCGTGAGAATTTTAAATATTACTAATAAATAAGTAAAAGTTAAAAAAAAAAGAAAAGAAAAGAAAACTCAATGTCGTATTCAAATATAGTTTTGAAAATGTGACTTATTACCAAAATATTTCAAAATAATCACCAAACATTCAAGACGCCACTGTGTGAACTTCCAAATTCACAAGTCCAAATGAAATGGGATTCAACTTTCAAACACAACCTAATCACTAGTGCAATAAATAAAAAGAAAGGAAACAAATAATATACTTCACCTAAAACAAGCTCTTTTTCACCCCTCCTCCCAACAAAAAAAGGGAATTTGTTTTTTTTTTTTTTTTTAACTTTTTGATAATGTCAAACCGAAGACAAAGGTAAAAAAAGTTATAGGGCTTTTGGCTAAATATATAGAAATAACCGAACATAAATTATGTATACTTGAATAGGAATTTCCAGTTCCGAAGTAATTCTGATTTCTGCCTAGAGAAACTAGCCCGTCACTGTCAACTGAGACTCCTTTTTCCTTCCCCCATTTGAGGAGAAAATGACAAGTGATATAAGGTAGACAAAGAATGAGTACAAATTTCAAGACAGGGGGCTCTTAACTTTAGTAGAAAGCAGAAGAAAAAACAAAGGTACAAAAATGGTCACTTGTTCTCACAAATTCCATATTCCTTCAACAGGCAAAAGGACACCAAACCAGTCACGACAAAGAACCTCCTCTTACGCTTAGTCCACAGCGTGGCCATGTAACATATCCTGCAACACGGATTAAAGTCTTTTAGTTCTCTTCCTTAAATTGAACCAAACTACTCTCTCTCTATCTGTGTAAATTATAAGAGAAAAGATTGAGAGCTCTGGGCTGGGTTTTTAATGAATTAAAAAACCCAGAAAGGAATTCAGAAATCTTGGCCGGGCTGGTGAGTTCTTGAAATTTGCAAGTGTTAATCTTGTTTTCCTGCTCTTTATTACTCTGTTTCATGCTTTAGTTAATTTTTGCGTTGATTAAGTAGTGATTCTTGACTGACTGGTTTTTATGCATGATTTGGGGTTTGTTTCCAGGGAATTTTCATTTTGAATCTGTCATTTACTTCCAAGGAAAGCTGCCTGTTTTTTCTGTCCATTTCTATAAAATTTTGTTTGCACAAAATGTTTCAAGAAGACGGATCATCGTCTGTAACTTCATCGCCCCTCCAAATGTTTCCCATGATGTCGTTGTCACCTGGTTTGATGTCTCCATATCCATGGCTCAAGGATCTTAAACCTGAAGAGAGGGGATTATATCTAATCCATCTGTTAGTCACTTGTGCAAATCATGTGGCATCCGGCAGCCTCGAAAATGCAAATATAGCCCTTGATCAAATTTCCCATCTTTCCTTGCCTGATGGCGATACCATGCAGCGAATTGCTTCGTATTTTTCGGAGGCTCTGGCTGATAGGATCCTTAGAACCTGGCCTGGTGTTTATAAGGCCTTTCGTTCCACTAGAATTTCCGTTGTTGCTGAAGAAATCCTTGTAAGGAAAATGTTTTTTGAGTTTTTGCCATTTATGAAGGTGGCTTTCGTGATCAGTAACCAAGCGATTATTGAAGCTATGGAAGGAGAAAAGATGGTTCATGTCATTGACTTAAACGCGACTGAACCTGCACAGTGGTGTGCGCTCATTCGAGACTTGAGTGCTCGGCCTGAAGGTCCGCCTCATTTGAGGATTACAGGGATTCATCAGCAAAAGGAGGTATTGGAACAGATGGCTCACATATTGATCGAGGAGGCAGAAAGGTTGGATTTACCGTTTCAGTTCAACCCTGTTGTAGGCAAATTGGAAAATCTTGACATTGAAAAACTGCGTGTCAAAACAGGGGAGGCTCTAGCAATTAGTTCAATAATGCAATTGCATACCCTTTTAGCTTCAAATAATGATCCAAGGAACAGGTCTCCATCGGCACCGATGAAAGGAATTGGTGTTCACTTGCAAAGGGTTGCACAAACGAATCAAAATACGTTAGGGGAGTTGCTCGAGAAGGATATGGTTAATGGTTATAGTCCAAGTAATGACTCAGCCTCTTCATCACCACTATCTTCAATGCCCTCGCCAAGTATTGATAGTTTTCTTAGTGCTTTATGGGGTCTATCGCCCAAGGTTATGGTGGTGACAGAGCAAGATTCTGACCACAATGGGAAGAGCTTAATGGAGAGGCTGTCGGAGTCATTGTATTTTTATGCTGCATTATTTGATTGTTTAGAGTCTGCTTTGCCAAGGGCATCGTTAGAGAGATGGAAGATGGAGAAGTTGCTATTAGGTGAGGAGATTAAGAATATTATAGCATGTGAGGGAGCCGAGAGGAAACAAAGACATGAAAAGCTTGAAAAGTGGAACCAAAGATTTGACTTGGCTGGTTTTGCAAATGTTCCACTGAGCTATTATGCTATGTTGCAAGCAAAGAGATTACTGCAAAGCTTTAACTGTGATGGTTATAAGATCAAAGAAGAGAAAGGCTGTGTGGTGATTTGCTGGCAAGATCGACCCCTTTTCTCAGTATCTGCATGGAGATATAGGAGGTGAAATCTTAATTGATTCACCTTATTTCTCATACTCTTTTTCTTCTTCTTTGTTGCTCATTTGTAGAGGAAAAACTTCATCCTGTCAGATGTAGAGATTTTTGGTGATGTACTGTTTGTTTTCTCTGTTCTTTTCCAGATCTGTTTTTAATGTTTAACAGTTTTTGTAGATATAGCTCAATTCAACAGAGTGCTTGAAAATCTCTACATCCTCTGTGTTTAAAATTTTGGTTTCTCCAGATCAAGAAATCATACGAAGCTACTCTCTGCTTCTCCTTGTCTCTTGTCTGCCCATCCACGAATTAAACCTTCGGTACTATGGCTTTTCTTCTTTTATGATTTTTATGACGTTTTTTTTTTAACATTCCACATCCTAGGTTGACAATGAACCTATCACTTTGACTCACTCTTTACATTTGTTAAGGGGAAAAAACCAAGCCATCATTTCCTTCACTCATTATTATATACATATGCAATTTGAAGCATTGCTTTTCAAACATTTGGCATTTACATTGGTCGACATCTTTCTAGGCTATGATCATGTCTCGTATCTATTTCATTTGGTCATTCGGAATTGGCTTTTGGCACTTCACCTTTGATTGAACTGCATGCCTTGCTGCTCTCTTGGTTGATGGTTGGGAATACTTTGATAAGGACCAAATTATCAGTCGAACTGGCATGTTTGCATCCATATTTGTTTTAAAGTTTCATTGAAGTGGAGAATAGAGAATCCAGTGAATAAGTATCAACTATAAGTTAGAATTAGAGGAAAATAGACCACAAATAAGAGATAAGAACTGCTGAAGTCTCTCTGGTGACTATAAAATTTAACTATCTGGTTTTGTAGTTTCCTTATCTCAATCGGGGAAGTGCATAGTAGCAAGGCCTGGCTACACTGCTTTGGTGGTTTCGGATACTGATCCATAAAAGACTACATTATTGCACAATTCTTGGTTTTGCACGGCATGAAACATAAGAAAAGGAACACTAGAACATGGATTTTCACTTCACTATATGGGTAGAATTCCATTGATAAGTTCACAAAAAAACAATTAAGATGTCTCCAGCTTATGGATACAATGCGCTCTCTCAGTTTGCAATTAGGCATTAATGCTGAATATAGGGCAACATATATACATAGATCGAGCAAATAAGTAAACCGCTGGTGAAAATTGAAAACTAGTCAACATAAAAGTTACATGGCCATCTAAGAACCAAAAACTCGGCTGGTGCCTGAGTCGAGCAATAAAAGATGGATCATAGGATTGTCTCATGGGCATTTTGGGCCACCCCTCTTGGTCTTCCAGTTGTTGTAGCAAGGGCAGACTTGCTTGTTGCCGTATGTGCCAGGGGGCACACACAAACACTTTGCACAGCATTTCTGGCAGAAGAACATGCATGGCTTTTTGAATGAGGTTTTTGAGCATCTATCTGTGCATCTTGGTGCACACTCTGCACAAAAGAAATTGAAGGGCCATTAAGCATAAAATGGTGCAATGTATATATGAGATCTGATCTTTATTGTTTACAGATTTGTGAGGCTGCAGGGCAAGCTATGGAACTCCTTAGTCATAAGGAGAATTTCTTGAAATTTAATGATTTAAACTTGAAGAGTTGAGCCAACACAAACTATTTTTTTGGCATGATTTCATGTCAAGAATTCACATAAAATTAGTATGCGTTAGCACCCACCTTGAGGCCGAAGGCTCCCCTCACTGACGCCATACTGCAGTGAAAGAATCCAGGAAACATTAGTCTTGAAAAAAAGCTAAAATTTCTCAACTTCTCAAATGTACATAAAGAGAAGTTCAAGTATTTGTTTTACTTGGAGGTCCCCCTGTGGATGCATTTGAGAAGCTGGTATCTTGGCGCTGGAGGCCTACAAAAAACATCCAAAAATACAAGCTTAAAAATGTGATAGAAAGCTTATACATCGATAGCATCCAAAATTTGTGATCAGTTTCTTCCTTGAGTCAAGAAGGTAAATATATGAACTAAAATTGCTCAAAGTTCTGTACTTTGAAGCCACAGCAATCACTTTAGAAAGGTAAAAGTTCCCATATAATGCGCATGAAGATCTAGTCACTAAGGTTAATATATTAAGGATGCCTCTTGTATATGCCTACACTGAAGTATATATATGGCTAAATATTTGTGGCTTACCTGCTTTTGGGCCAGGATGGTGACAATGAAGATCAGATACAAAAGGAAGATTAATTTCTTAGCCATTGCTTGTCTTAAAGGGTTGAGCAAAATTGAAGGAAAGAGAGAAGAGAGATCAGGTGTTTGAAGCCATGAAGAAAGACTGGTATTTATAGAGAGGGGGCTATCTGCATCTCAATCTTCAAATGGATACCTTTTAACACATGATAATTACAGTATCAGCATGAGCAATAAAGTAACATTTGATCCAGTGAAATGACCCTTTTGCCCTCACCCTGCCTCCTGAATCCTTCTGGCCTTCCTTTTAGTATCACTCAACTGATTTCTCTCTTTCTTTAAAAATGTTAGCACCAGCTTAGTTTCAAAATCTACAGAGACATGGGTCACCACAGTATAATTAGGCATTAGATTATAGCAGGGCCTCTGTAGAGGTAGCAAGATTTGATCATATAAGTGTATCTATAACTATCAACAATGGTAAAGAGTTAATAAGATTAGATCATACAATTTTCTTTGGGGTTAGTGATTTGACTAGATTTGATCACTTACCGACCTTGTTTAATTAGTAGATCATCATGCTAATGATCCAACCTCTTCATGCAATTATAAATGGATAGCATGTCCTAAAACCAGCTATGGTTAAAAGAAATTAAGTCCATTTAATAGGAAAAGGCGAAGAATTTTGCTCCAACTCTGATAGAGACTAAGAGTATAATCTCCTCATAGAGACAGAGCTAGAATTTTTAGTTTCGGGCCAAAATCTTGAAGTCAATGAGGGGCAACTGACGAGTCCAACCCCCTACTCCACTCGTCTCTGCTTCCTAGATTACGAAAGAAAGCCATGGATGCACAAGCTTGCATGCAGTGAAGAGGGCTTTGATTTTGTCCATGGACAAGGATAAAAAATGGTACCAAGAGCAGTAAATGTGGGACAGAATTTTGGGCCCTGGCCCTGGTGCACTTTTGCGATCCATGTGCTACAAGAAACAAGAATGTGATAGGAGAGCCCATCAAACATGTGCAATCACATGCCCCAATTCTTGCATGAATGTAACCTTTTTCAAGTGATATTCCCAGCAGACAAAATGAAGAATTAGCAGAAATTCATGGTTATGAACTTGCATCAACCAAGTATTTTTCCATTATCCTAAATGAACACTTTTTGAGAATATTAATTTTTATCGAATTATTTGAGGCTGGAATTTATGATAGAATGTGGGATAAGAGGGTAGGGCCTTTCTTCTTCAATTCTCAGCCACTGGTTGGGGGGTGGGGTGCTTGCATGTTCTTTTTCTGTTTGGGTAAGGTAATGCATGTTATTGTTGCGTAACGTATTTGCTATGGCACATATATAGCTTGATATTTTTCGATGTAGACCAGTTTGTTATTAACCAATCAATTTAATTATTTTTTTAAGTATATTATCATAAAAAATTTAGTTAATTTTTTAATTTCAATTGAATAGGTTTAAACAAACCCCACAAATATTAAGATTTTTATATATATCATTAACTAAATTACCAGAAAAATAATATGATAAGTTTGCTCAAAAATTAAACGGCTTTATCTTATACGGTGGCAAACGGAACAATAATTTTGGAACCAGATGTAATATCACCTAATCTGCCCTATTTTGAATGGCCATATAGCTTAAACGAGAGTTAAAAGGCCAATTTTTTTTTAATTTTTGTATTCTTTTGTTCGTAAAAATTAGAAAATAGTAGTTGATAGTTAGTAATATCAAATCGTTTTTTTAAATAGTAGAGTATTATCAGAAAGAAACTGTCATATTACAAAATTGTGACTGCATTTGCAATTATTGAAAAAAAAAAAGAAGGTAGTATTCAATTTGGAATGTAAATTTTATTTAATAAAAAAAATATTTACTTAATTTTCAATTTTTTGGTTGATGGAAGGGAAATAATTTCCCAAATGCAGTGGTTGGCTTGGGTATGGTCATGGGTGGTGGTATCGTTGATTACGGTGAAAAATGTATAGTGTGAAGATGGGATTCAACTTGAAATATAAACAAATCTTTATGATAGCGAAGATTTTTCACTAAAATCCTTCTTAGCATCGTATTTCAAGATAAATATAAATAAAAAGAAAATAAATGGTGTATTTATAATTTAACCCAAATAACTATTGAAAGTGAATATTATCATATGGTATGATCTATGGATCTAAGGATCCCATACCGAATGATTTTTTCCTTAATTTTAATATAGTGGGAAATTTTGGATATATTTTTTTCATTATGGTATGGCCCATCAGATTGATTGTGTAATTTTATGTTTTTTTTTTATCTTTTATTTCTAATAACAATAAATGGAAATATGGTTTGGACCATTTGATTCTACATTTGCATTATTTATTTTTTTATTCATGAATGTTGATACTGGAAACATATTGCTAGCCTGTGGGCCGAGCTAAGAATTGATGGGCCGCTCTGTGGTACGGTTGGTAGTGTTCTCGGATGCTTTGTTACATAATGGGCCGAAGGGTTTCAGGCCCATGGTGCCGAGATAACTCTGTAAATGATAATAAAGACCAGGCCCAGGTACTTAATTCGAGCCTAACTGGGGTTGGGAGTATGATCAAGGAATGAAAGTGTTTGATTATGCATCAATTTTCCTATTTGAGTTTTCTTTGGAGTTGGGCATGAATCATTCTAACTGGGGGTACGATTAGGGGTAATCATAAATTTTGAAAAATCACCCGAATCGCACGAACCATATTACACCGCTCAATTGATACTAATTTATAATAAAAATTGCAATTTTAAATTTTAAATAAAAATCACACAACTTTAATGATATGGTATCAGATTTGAATAAATTAAATAGGTAATTCTTTCATTAACTTATATTAAACACTCATGTTCTTTTCATCTTTTAGTGCATTATGTCATGCAAAATATTCAAGTATTCAAGTGCGTTGATGTTCTCATTATTTTGTCATAAGTTATAGTAGCTGATGTATATAAAATTTGTCTATGTTAGTTTTATTCTTCTAAAGATATAAGGTGCAATATTGAGTTGTTATAAACTATGAGTTAGAGAACCCTACATATTATGGGTTAGGATCCTTATATATTGTAAGTTTTTATTCTTCTAAAATGTAATATTGAGTTATAATCACATGATTTTTATTTTTTTTAATAAAATCATTAAACCACCTGTAATCGCTTTAAATCGGACATTTGATTTGACTTATTGTAATTTTAATTTCAAATTAATATTTAATAAAATTATATATGATAATTTAATTTAAAATTAAAAAAAATCACGAAACCACACCAGATCACCCTAGGTATGATATGGACCCCAACACCATCGGCCTCTCTTAAAGCCCATTTTGGGACACATTCATGAAAAGCCCATTAATTTTTCTGCCAAATGAAGAAAAATTAGCTAATTGCAGTCCATTTTCTTTTCCCTCTTTTGCAAAATCATTTCAATTTTACGTCCTTCTAAGCAAGTTGTACATTAGTCTATAGTAAATTAAAAAAAAAAAGGAATTAATTTGAAAGTAAAGAGACGCATGTTTGTAAGACACATTCATGCAAAAAATGTGTTATAACATAAACACAAGTGTCTCAGAAAAAGAAAAATATAAATAAAAAGTTCAAGAGAAAAAATATTACCACAACATACTGTTCTTTTATTATGGTTTGTTCTTGCAAAATTTTAGTTCAACGACGTTATTTCTAAACAAAAAAGAATCCAATTAAAAATGACAAAAAAGAAAAAAAAACTTTTAGGTAAAAACTGTCAAAATTTATTTAACGACTAATATTCAAATTGAAAATAATATATATATATATATATAGTACAATTTTACTGCAATTTTAACCAAGTATGTGTGGTAGTGTTTGATCTTTTTTACTTTCAAAATTATTTTCTTTCTTTTTTTTCCACTCATTTGTGTTTAAAGGCTTTATTGAATTTGAATTATTTTGCATGAATATGTCTTGACACCTAACAAACATGCACTAATATGTTTTACCTATTTGTTTTTAATTTTATTTTTTATTTTTCGCTTTTTGAAATTTAATTTTTTAATGATCTACTAAGTTATGCCTGGTTCACCACAATTTTATTTTTTTACTTGTCTTTTCTATTATTGCTCCTTTTATGGACTATTTAGCTAGTGCATCGATATTAGTGCTTAATATTAAACTCGTATTTTCATATTAAAAATTATTACATCTGACAAGTGTGTTAACTATATACTAATTATATATTTGTTACGTATGCGAGACTCACGATCTCTATATGTAAAAATTTAAGTGCATCACTCGTATGGATGCATTGATGCGTTAATTTGATTTATTTCGATATGAATAAAATATAATTAAAAAAATAATAATAATCAAAGTAAGGTATCAGCCGAAAAAAGTCAAAATTTAATTGAACTCATGAAAATTCAATTTCAAAAGAGAAAAAACCCATTCAAGAGATTTGGATGTCCTTTCCCTTTCTAATATTACTCATAATTTTTTTTTCTGTAACCAAAATATTTTAAAAGCAAGGTAACAACACAGTAATCCACAACACAACAGATAATTAGAATCCCATTTTTCCCAAATGAAGAAAAGAACCTAATTGCAGTCCCTTTAACCCCTAAGCATAATTACAATTGTACTTTCTTCTAAATAAGTTGTACCTCAATATATAGTAAATAAAATAGAAGAAATAAACGTGAAAGCAAAAAGATACAACACCCTACAATCTTTGTAACTTGTCAAGACACATTCGAGTAAAAAAGTAAAAAATTATATAGATATATAAGTAAAACCCATAAACACAAGTGTACTAGAAGAAGGAAAAAAATAAATTTAATAAAATATAAAGAGATAAAATACTGCCACAACATGCAGAAAGTTTCTAAACACAAAATAATTCATTGTAAAGGACAAATACAAAAATAAAATAAAATAGATAAAAAGGGTCAAAATTAATTCGATTATTGAAAATTCAAATTAAAAAGAGAAAATAAAATACAGATGGAAGTAAAGGGACAAAAACATATGAATTGTATGCTTATTATCAAGATATATTCATGTAAAAGTTTTGAGATGTCAAAAATCCACCAATATATGTTGTTTTGAAGAAAAATAAAAATAAAAATTGAGGAATTATAATTTTGGTCAATTTGAATAATATCCAAAGTATTTATTGCACATGTATGGTGTGTATTATATAATTTTTATTGAAATTTTGGAATGAATAAGCCATGCAGATACCAAGTATATGTGGTTGTATTTTATATTTTAACTTTCAATTTTGTTTTCTTTTTTCTTTTTTATTTCATTCATTTGTGTTAAAAGGCTTTATTGCATTTCAGTTTTTTTGCATGAATATGTCTTCACATGCAACAAACTTAGAATAATATTTTTTCACCTCTTTGCTTTCAATTTTTTTTTATTTCTTGCTTTTTGGAATTTAAATTTCACTATCTATTAAATTATGGCCTTTTTTACCTCGAAATTATCTTCTTCTTCTTTTTCTCGTTTATCTTTCTTATTTCTTTATCCTATCCTTATTCATTTTACAGAGTATTTAAAATTACTTGTCCGTGCATTGAAATATATGTTTAATATTCATTCATATTATTAAATAAAAAATTATTGTATCTGACAAGTACGTTAACTATGTAATAATTAGATATATATCATGTGTGCGATGCTCACAAACTTTATGTATAAAAAAATGAGTTCATAGCCATAATCTCATATCCATGCATAAAACAAAATTAAAAAAAAAACAATAACAAAAATAAGATAATTGGTTAAAAATGCCAAACTTTAACCAAACTTTGGTTAAAATTAGAAATCCCATTTATGAGATTTAGATGTCCTTTCTGTTTCTTTTTTATTACCCATAAAAAATTTCAATCGAAATATTTTAAATACCATACTAATAAAATTGCAGCAATTCATTCTCATTCCTCCCCATATGAAGAAAGAAAAGTATCAAACTGCTCTCCCTTTTCTTTTTCCTCTTTTCCAAACAATCCCAAAGTATAATGACAATTATACTTTCTTTCGTGCAAGTTGTTCCTCAATTTATAGTAAATAAGAAAAAAAAAATTTAAAAGTAAAGAGACAAAACACCTTAAAGCATTCGATGCATACAAAAATTAGCACGAATCAAGAATCAGAAAATAGATTGATTGCAAGACTTCTTAAGTCCGATTCGATAAGCCTGCAAAACAAAGGGTTAGAGACGCTGATGGTCAACAAGTGATCAAAATGAGTAATATTAAATATACAATGATATATGTAAAACATATAATTGTAATATAAAATGTATCTCTACATATATAAAACTATTATATAATAAGGAGATTACAAGATAATTGCATCATAATATGATTCTATTTCTTTGTTTAGATAACTTCATAAATAAAATTGATCATAAATTAAGAAATATAGATAAGATAAGATCCTTTTTCTTTAACCATCACTTACTAGAAATAAAGTATGACTCTTCTTGGGTGAGTTGGTCTTCAACTGGCATGAGTTGAGTTCATTAACTCAAATGCATTAAAGTCAATCAATGTAGAGTTCATCCAAATTAAGTAAAATCATTACATCAATTCAACTATCATTTTGTTTGTGTTATAAAGACTGGTACAACAACTGTATAGACCACGACCTATAAAGAATTCAATCACACATTTATTCATCATAACCAAAGTCAGATTTGTTGAGCCTAACGAGGCCAAGAACACCATTGTAACCACTCGTCGGCTTGAATCTATAATAAGAAGATAAAATCAAATTTTTATACATGAACCTAGCTCAGTTGAGCTCGACATTGGGCTATGCCAAATTTAGCCACATCTTCATTGTAAAGCGTGAAGACACATTTATGTAAAAAAAAAAAAAAAGAAGTGTATTAAAGCCCCAAAACACAAGTGTCTTAGAAAAAGGAAAAAAAAAAAAAAAGTAAAAATTAAAAAGATAAAATATTACCACAAAATGCTTGGCATTTATTATGATTTGTTCTTGCAAAATTTTAAACAGACGCGAATGCAACTGAAAAGGACAAACAAAGAAAGAAAACTTTTAGGTAAAAAAATTGTCAAAATTTAGTTGTCCAATGAAAATTCAAAAATTCAAATTGAAAAGAGAAATTAAAAATATACAGTCAAGGGACAAAACACAAGTGCATGCTTATTATTAAGACGTATTTTAGCAATGATATTGAGATACTAAAATTCCATAAATACACGTGGCTTTGAAGTAAAATAACAAATTTAAAAAAAAAATAATTTTTGCTTGTTTAGAGAAGTATCTAAAGTTATTTATCACTGCATTGATATGATGTGTATCACTTAATTCTATTGAAAGTTTGGCCATGGATAGGCCATAGTAGGTACCAAGTATGTGTGGTAGTGTTATATATTTTTACTTTCAATCTTTTTTTGTCATTCTCATTTGTGTTAAAATACTTTATTGCATTTCAATTTTTTGCATGAATAAGGCTAGACACCTAACAAACATGCATGGTTACAGTTTTTACCTCTTTGCTTTTAATTTTATTTTTCATTTCTTGATTGGAATTTGACTTATTATTGATCAATCAAATTATGGCTTTTTCACCTCATTTTTGTTTTGTTTATATTTTTTAATCGTCTTATTGTTTCTTGTATAGAGTGTTCAAATTAGTATGTCGGCCCATCGATATATATATTTAATATTACAGTTGTATTTTCACATAAATTTTTTTTACACCAAATAAATATGCTGACTATATAGTAATTATATGTCTGCCATGTATGTGAAAAATAAAACACTATTGAAAAAATAAAAATAAAATATTAGTTGAAAAATGCCAAAATTTAACCAAACGTTCAAACTTCAATTTCAAATAAAGGAAATTGCAATGGATAGATTTGAATACCCTTCCTCTTTTTTGTTATTATAAATGTTTTTCAACCAAAATTTTAAAAACCATTGCAATAAGATTACAATAATCCACAATAACCACAACAGAGACTAAAAATCTCATTCCTCCCAACTGAGGAAAAATATTTAATTGTAATCCCTTTTCTTTTCCCTATTTTTCAAACACCCAAATATCATTTATATTGTACTTCTTTCTTTACCAGTTGTACCTCAATTTATAGTAAATAAGAAAAAAGAAATTGATTTATATAACTAAAATAGGTCCTTCAAACCTTTTTCAGAATCCCAACCAGTAGGGGGAGTACCTTCCGCCTCGGGAGTTGTACTTCAAAACCCAGTAAAATTTGAATTCAGCTGTCACGTAAAAAACGCAGCTTTCTTCACATTTTGTGTACTGTGCATCATATGTAGTCCCCACTCCAACACCATCAGCACACCGAACTTTTTCCCATCATAGAGAGAGAAACAAAAACCCTTACCCCCCTTCCCCCACCCGCCATCCCCAACCATTTTCTCTCTGTAGTCAGAAGGGCTTTTTGCAGATCAATTTGGCTTTTTATTCTTAAATTATTATTTTTTTTCCTCAATTCAATTTCGATTCTTCTATTTTTTTTGAGGATTATATGTGAAATTGGGGAATGGAGTATGTGGGCAGAAGGGTGAAGAAGGAGTTCCAAGGGCACGGGACATACTTCGGTTTGGTTCAAGCATACGAACCGGCAACTGGGTTTTTTAAGATCGTGTATGACGACGGAGATTCCGAGGAATTGGACTTGTCGGAAGTCTCTTCGCTCTTGGTGTCCACCGAGCCTCCACCACCACAGCCTTCGGAGTCGTCTGCTAGGAAACCGGGACGCAAGCCAAAGAAGCGACGTCGCATTGTTAATAAAGGTATAGATAATGATAATTCAGTAATTGAGAGTGGCGTTTGTAACAATTTGGTAGATAGAGATGGGGATTATGGGGAATTTGACTTGAATTTGAATGAAGGACTGGATTTGAATGATGATGCATTTACTTATTTTAGTGATGATGATGATGGGGGTAATGAGGTTGGTGATGGGGCCAAGCTGCATGGCTTGGATTTGAATGAGGGGGTGAATTTAGAGTTGGATCAGGGGTTATATTTGAATAAAGGAGTTATTGAAGGGAGTTTGGGAGCAAAGAAAGAAATGATTGATTTGAATTTGGATGTAAATGAGGATTTTGAGAATTTGAGTGATGAGAAAGAAGGGCGATATTTTGACTTGAATTTACAGTTAACGGAGGACGAGATAAGGAATTTGGAAGATTGTGAGGGGCAATTTGGAGCAAATCAAATGGTTCGTGCTGAAGCATATATGCATATGAGAAAAGAGTTGGCAGAGGATGATAGTAAGGGAATTTTAGTGAATGTAGATGGAGACAAGGGGAATATTGTAGTAAATATAGAGAACAAAGAAGAGAGCCAAATGAAGAATTGTGCTACTGGGGTTGATAATGAAAATGTGGCTCCAGTAAGTGCACAAAGGAAGAGAAGGGGTAGAAAGAGAAAAGATGCGTCAAATAACAATATTGAATTGGCCACACCAGAGTCACTAAAAGTGGATGTTGAAACTGGGAATATGCAATTAGAGTTGGAAAGTAGAGAAGAAATCTTGTTAAAAAATGGTAATGATTCAGTTGATTATGACAATGGAATTTCAGAAGCTGTAGTGAGAGGGAGAAGAGGTAGGAAAAGACGAGAGTTATCAGATAATGATATTACCTTGCCTACACCAGAGACAGGATTGAGAAGGAGCAGTCGTAGAGCGAAGAGAGCTGCCTTTTCTGGTCCAGAGCAAGTTTTTAGTGCAGCAGGGTTGGATGGCGTTAATCATCAGTTGTCATCTCCAGCGATTAGCGTCATGTCTCATGAAAAGATTATGGTGGCGGCTCGTGAAAAATCTCCCAATCCTGTTGTTCTTCCACCAAAGGTGGAGTTGCCCCTTTCTTCTTGCAACCTGGATTTCAATGGAGTTTCGGTGTTTGATTTTGTTTCTGTTTATGCATTTTTGAGGTCATTTAGTACTTTGTTGTTTTTAAGCCCCTTTGAACTGGATGAGTTTGTGGCATCTGTTAAATGTAATGATTCGACATTATTGTTTGACTCCATTCATGTTTCCCTTCTAAGAACATTACGGAAGCATTTGGAGTCTCTTTCCGATGAAGGTTCTGTGTCTGCATCTGATTGTCTCAGGTATTAAGTTCACTCTTGCTAGAAAAACTTGTACATTTAAAATCCATTTCGTGGTGCTTATTATCTCCCATATTTGAATTTTGATTTAGGTCTCTTAATTGGGATTTTCTCGACTTGATTACATGGCCAATATTTGTGGTTGAGTATCTGTTATTGCACAGTCCTGGGTATATTCCTGGTTTAGATCTTTGCCAATTGAAGCTTTTTCAAAATGACTACTACAAACTGCCGGTTTCAGCAAAGGTTGAGATACTGCGGCATCTCTGTGATGATGTAATTGAAGTGGAAGCCTTCAGGTCAGAGCTAAACAGAAGGACGTTGGCAACTGATCGACACACAGATTTGGAGCGTAATATGAAATTTGACAGCTCCAAAAAAAGAAAGGCTGTGATGGATGTTGCTAGCACTTCCTGCATTACAGAAGAGGATGCTGAGGAACCTGCAGATTGGAACAGTGATGAATGCTGTCTATGTAAGATGGACGGAAACTTAATATGCTGTGATGGTTGCCCTGCGGCATTCCATTCAAGGTGTGTAGGGGTTGTCAGCAGCCTGTTGCCTGAGGGAGATTGGTATTGCCCTGAATGTGCAATTGAAAAGGATAAGCCTTGGGTGAAAGTGGGGAAGTCAATTCGAGGAGCAGAACTGTTGGGGATTGATCCTTATGGACGACTATATTATAGCAGCTGTGGTTACCTGTTGGTGTAAGTTCCTTTTTATAGAGTTAGCTAAGAAATTTTTGTGAATTTAGTTTTCTGAATAGATTAGTAGTAATTTAATACCTGCATAAGAAATATCTCTAAGTTTGTAGACTAAACTTATCTATCTTTTAGTTTTAATGTTTCTAAATTTACAAGTTGTGGGAAGTGTGATGGCAGTGGGAAAAGGTGGTGCGTAGAAGGTAAATCTTATCCCAAACAACATGCATCAACTCAAAACCTGTTGATTTTGGGATGTTGAGTCCAGACACTGTCATGTATTTTGTACTCCCTGGCCACTCTAAAGCTTTTTTCTTTTTTAATCTGCATTTCATTTTTCTCTGTTAATGACTCTGCATTAGTGGGGAAAACTGATTACAGTGTGCTTTTTTTTTTTTAAAATGTTTTTTCACATTAGCCTATTTTATTAATGGCAACAATTGATGTTCAACCCTGTAATTATGAATATTCATAATCCACCTTTTCCAATTATTTAATTGATTAATTCTTGGGTGAGAGAACCTGTGGTGCCTATGTCAAAAAGCAACTCGTCTTTTTGGTTCGTGAATGAAGGATGTCATCTATCTGGTTATCAATGCCGACAGTAGCTAGTAGCTACCACCCTGGTGATATCTTCAATTTGTTAATCACAAATTGACCTATTTATCTTTAGCAGAAGAGCATAGATTTTTTTACCAGATATGGTGGTTATTTTGCACTGGTAGGGGCTTTGAGCTGTAGCTTGTTTCATGTTGATTCTTCTACTTGCTCTGCATAGATTTTTCAATTTTACACTTTATATTATTGAAGAGAGTCTCATGGCTAAAAGTTTGGCCTCTGCTATTTGATACTCACTGACACCACTGTAGAATATATAGTTGTATTTTCCCCTAAAATACCTAGGCTTTGTTTGGTATTGTTTTTTTATTTATTTTTTGTTGTTGGAGAATGCGTTCTGGGATAATATATTGGAGAATGTGTGTATTAGGAGGAAAATATATTGAAAAATGTGATGTATGATTGGTTTTATCGTGGGAGAATAAATTGAGAATGAAAATGGGCCCAAAATGATACCAAACATAGCCCTAGCTTTTCTTTTTGCCAGTTTACCATGCTTGCAATGTTTTTCTTTTTCTTTTTTTCTGTGTATAAAAATAGTTATACTTACAGGGTAAGCATTCTGCACATTTTTTATCTAGTTAGTTTCAGAATAAATATTCTACTTCTACTTTAGCACACTCAAAGTGTGCCAACATTAGTATATTAGTCTAAGAATTAGATATTGTTTGGTATAATATCTTTGTAACAATCTGTATGACATCTTTTTAACAAAAACGGCCACTTTTTTTTTTAACTACCTTTTAATATTTTAAAAATCGAACACTAACATTTTAGTATAGAAATTAAAACTCAATATATATTTTGCTATTTTTTACTTAATCATTTTGGGCAGGTCGTTTTAAAATAATATTAGTTATGTAATTGTTAACTATTTAGTTCCCGCATACTTCGTTTCGCAATATGCGTTCTGTATTGCCTTATTTACAAAAGTTTTCTGGTATATTTCATTTACTTTTCACACTAAATTTTAACTTTTCTTGAATCAAAAAGTAAATGATTATCTCTATCAATCAAAATATATTTTAATTCATATCCCCAGACGGAAAGATTTTCGTCTATCAGCCTTATGATATTTTGTTCCATATACAACTCTTATGTGATTCTTATTCAGACCTCAGTAAAGATCAGAACATTTTTGATGTTTCAAAGGTTGAGAGTTAATAGTACAAAGTAATGTACTTTATTTTTATTTCTTGACAGTCTCAATTGTACCTAAGAAAACTGCTCATGGAAAAAAGTGAGAAATTTTGAATAAAGATAAGTCTTTGTTGTTGATGTTGTTTGCTGAAATTGATTGAGTAGAGAGACAATGTCGTTAAGTATTGAGGGTGACCAATAAACTCGATCAAGATCGCATATTAACAACTTTGCTTTTATTGGTTGCTAATAGCATGAAAGTAATAGCAAATGTGATCCCATGTAAATTTTTGTACCGTGTTGGTTGATTTGATTGCGTGATTCTAATTTTCTATGTACGAAATTATTGAATAGCTTAGAATGGATGTGACTTTCAATTAATTAATTAATAATAGGACATTTCTCGTTATGCATGCAAACAAGTTGGGGTTGACTTGAAGTCTTAATCACCAGAGATTATTAGCATACTGAGTACTTAATTATTAGAGTATCATATCTAAGGATTCATGGATAGTGATTTCTTTGAGTTGATACTAAATGATCTAATTTAAACTTTTGAAATTCCTTATTTGATGCTGATTAGAATAACTTCAGCTTTTAGATAACATATCCAAGATCAATTATTCCCTATAGACCTGGAAAACTGTGTTTTTTGGACCCATTATAGTGATTTGGTGCTTTAATCATTATAATTATTTAGTTTATGAAAGATTTTCCTTTATCCTGTTACTTGATTATGAGAGTACAAAAAAGTGTCAGATTTTCTTGGCTTCACTCCTTCAAGTTCTCATGTTTTTGTAAGGATTGTTGATATTCATATTTTTTATCGATTTTGTTTTACCTTCATGCTTTAGTTGAACTCATTTTTCTTGATTGACTTCATGCACATATGAAATCTTTATTTTCTAGACCATCAAACCCTCATTAAGTCGAGATTTTTCTTCTTTTGTAATGAACCAAACAAGTATCATAAATATCACTGCTTATTGTGAATATTCATATTATGTACAATCACTAATATTTTTTGGAACCATACCTCTCTTGCATGCATTTTTAACTTGAATCTCAGGCCAATTTCTTTCACCGTGAAATATAGGTTAATTATGAAAGTATGATTTCTCAAGGGTTATCATGGAAGTTTAAGTTAAGAATTGGATTCGCTTTAATGGGTGTCTTTCATTTGGAAACTCCATCCTGCTGGGGTTTTTTATTAACATTTGGCGGACCAGTCTCATCTCAGCAATATTTTATTGGAAGAGATGCATGATCTCCTTGGTTCCTCCATTGGCGATACGGTCATTATGATATTTGACAGTAATACTAATTGTCAGAATGCATGAATGTTTCCGTACTCAGTTCTTTTGACTCACAAGTTCATTTATTAGAACAATAGTATTTGAAGTAATATCTATGAAGTCTTAGTAAATTTCTCGTTGTTTATCTACAAACAGTAGTGTTCTTTTCGCCACCTTCATGTTTTCACCTTGTCCAATCAACTTTATTATAGTGGTAGCTTGCAGTTTGATTAGAGGTTGGTGTGGCCTTATAGAAGCTTCATTCATGGGCCATTGAGTGGCCGAGTGTCTCTACAATTTTTATGTGGTCTTCTTTTTTTCCCTGGTTTCATTTGCGTTTTCATAATATCATTTCCTTTTCAATTATCCAATTGTGGTGGCATTTGGTCGGTTGTAGCACCTTCCCTAAATGGAGTAGAGATGTATGTGGAAGATGATGATTTTGCTAAAAATGGTGGGAATTTTCTTTCAATTTCATTTTTTTTTTGCCTTGTAGAAAAATTTGTTGTTCTTGTTCTTTTTTAATTCGACTTAGTGATTTGATATTTTCCAAATAAATAAAATTGACCTCCAGTTTAAACTTGTAGATTATTAATGTTGTTATACCATCAATGATTCCTATTTAGAGATGAATCTACTTTATTGATGCTAATTAACTAGGTCCGAAGCTTTAAATTGGCTGACTCTAGTTTTTCTTATTTGTCATAAATGGTCGAGAATATAAATCTTTTTCAAAGCTCCTCAGTTATGTCATCTTTATAACCTTTTGATTAGTTTTGGTTGTTTCATAGTCTGAAAGTTTTGTGCGCCGTATGACCAGTAGAAACCAAAATAATTTTAGTCCTGCCATTTCAATTAGATCATTTTCCCATAACTTTCATTTTGCTTAGATAAAGCTTGCCCAAAAAGTATAGTATGCTTTGTTATACTTCTCAATTGGTGCTACGACTACCTTTAAATAGACAACTTACCTTTCTAAGTTTATTGTGCGTTTAAAAATTTATGATTCCTTTTGGCTCATGATTATATTAGAATGCTTATTACAAATAATATTGTAGCCATGTCTTTGAATATGTATTGAGCCCTGCACTGCTTATTTGCAGGTTAGAGTCATGCAATGCCGAATACTCGTTTTGTTCCTACAATAGAAATGACTTGGCTACCCTTATTGAAGCTCTGGAGTCATCACCATTTATTTATGACACTATAATAAATGCTATCTGTAAGCATTGGAATGTAGTTCGTGGAGTTGGTGGGACCAAAAATGATTTAGACAGTCGTTCCTGCTCTATACAGTCAGCTTTTCCTGAAAAAAGGCAACTGCCTAATATGCATCCAACACCATCAGAAACTCTTAACAAGACTCAGGCTTTTGCAGAAAAAAGGTCTGACGAAAAGTCCATGGTGACTACTAATTCCAGTAATACAGAACATGAAAATGCTGAGCACGCTACTGCAGTGCTGGAGACTGGCAACCATGGATTGAAGATGGAAAATCATTTGGCAAGTTCTGAAGGATCAGCTGAAGTCTCTCAGACGTTCATAAAGATTGATACCTTAAAGGAAAGTGGGCCGGATTGTTCAAAAAGATGCCCTGAGATTTTAGATGATTGTCATATTCCAGGGAAGCTTGTGGATGCTGGAGATCATTATATGACATCGACTACTGTAAATGTTGAAAAAGGGAAGAATCTTAGTTCGGAAAATCATAGCTATGCACCATACACCATAAACTCTGGAGGAGTGTTGTCTCAAGTGCATTGTGGGAAAAATTATGTCAACTGTTATGAATTTGCTCGAACAGCATCATCAATTTTTGAAGAATTGACTTGTAAATCATTGGATAAATCCTCTGAAGATGCCCCAAGATCTGTTGAAGAAATTATAGCGGGACAACTGAAGGTTGTATCGAATAGATTTGCTGAATTTTCTTGGTCAAATATTCAAAATTCAAATATGAACTCTAGGAAAGAAAGATGTGGGTGGTGCTTCTATTGCAGAGTTCCTGAAGATGAAAGGGACTGTTTATTCATTATGAATGATAGTATTCCAGCTGTAGAAAATTTTACGTGTGAGGTTTTAGGAATTCGGTCAAGAAAGAGTAGGAAGAACCATCTTATTGATGTCATGTGCCATATAATATGCATCGAAGATCATCTGCAGGGTCTTCTGTTGGGCCCATGGTTAAATCCACATTATTCCATGCTTTGGCGTAAAAGTGTTCTTGGAGTGGCCGACATTGCTTCATTGAAATATTTACTGCTCAAGGTACACATTCTGAACCTGTATATTTTGTTTTTTGTTGCTTCTGTCTCTGTTGGACTTATCGTTTTAGCTAAAGAGATGCCCTTTCAAAAATAATTTCTCCGAAATTCTTAGTACTGCAGGAAACTCATGTAGAGGGGAAAGTACGACTGAACGGCGATAGTTAATCAACAAGTGTAGGGTATTTGGAGAAAACATGTAAATTAATTGTGTAGAAGAAGATATCTAGGGTTTTGAAGAAGACGCCTGTGGATGAATACTGAATATATTGTTTATGTCAGCCACAAAATACAACACTGTTTTAGTATTTATAAGAAACAATAATGTCTTATGTTTATGGTTCCTACTTGAATTGCATTTTACAAGAATTCTAAAGCTGTCTGGCAGCCTAGCAATTTTTAACTTCTTGGAGGATAATGAGTTTGGCTGTTGGACATTATTTGATGTTTCCGGATTTGGAAATACTCAATATTAACATGTGATGCCAGTGGCACGAGTCTGTTGATATGCATGCATACCATAAGAGAATAATGTTTAGTTGATCTACATATTATCTGTGCTGTAAACAATCATGAAATGATCACCTGTTGGATTTCATATGATCTTGATGAATTATCCTATTTATACTTACATAATTGGTCAATCTTTCCATTTTTTTGGGCAAAGTAAAGTCAAAATGATATAATTGATATACTTCACTATTTTATGATGAAATTAAGTTCACTTAATCAGTTACACCCTGACCAATTTATTATTTTCTAACTTCCATTTATGGAGGTGAGAATTCTCTCCTCTAAGTTGATATGGCTTCTTCTTGAAGCATTATGAAATAAATGATGTTTAGAAACAATCACATAGATCACAAAAAAGGTCTGCGGTCATGTGAAAACAAATTTAAAAGCTTTGCCAAAAAAACTACCATTTTTCAAGTTTCTAAAGCATATATATGTAGGAGATAAATATAATATGAAAGATCCATTGGAAAGAATGATAGATTATTAATATACTAGAGCTTGAAGCAGAAATAGAATCCACTTGGCATTGAACAGCCAATCTATGCTTTTTTTGTCTCATTGGATTGCGACATTATGAAGAACAAAAGATATACAATAATTACCAAAACTCTGAAAACTTAGGCTATGTTTGGAGTTATTTCCTGGGAATTTCCTGGAAATAACTTTTTCCAAAAGTAAAACCAACATTTCAAACCCAAAATGCATCTTTTTGTCTCCCCAAAATATTTTAAAAACACTTTGATCATTACTATATGTGCATATACATATATTTTTCAAAATGTATACTTACATATCTTTATACATATTTCAACCATTACATCAATAACAAATATATATTTATATCTTTCAATCGTTACATTAATATAAATATATATTTTTCAATTTTCATCTAAATATAATAGTATATAACACTAAAACCAAATTGGATGTGACACCACTAACTAAATAAAAGTTACATACATCTATGATACAAAATGTCGCCCTCTCAAAACAAAATTAAATATCGTTTTATTTTCACAAATTTCCGAATACATTTCCCAAAATATTATCCCCAAAACACTTGGAAATAACACCAAACATAGCCTTATTTTTTTAATTGAATAGATGATCATATGGATATATTGGCTAAAGCTCTCTTTTATATTTTTTTTTTCTCTTCTTTGGGTTCAGATCCCAGGGTTATTTATTTGGAGAGCTGAAGCTGACTTACAACCTAAACTAAAAAATTGTTGGAAATATTAAATCATTATTTCCTGATATATAGAATACAATTGTGCAGCAGAAGAGAGATTGACAAACTAAACAATACATAACTAAGATATCGCTTGAGTGATATGTTTCCACGAGTCCTGTTTTGGGTTTTGGAGTGGGGAGTGCAACTATGGAAATTATAAAGGCACATGTGAATATTATGTGACATTATGGTTGTGATGATGAGAATGAAGAAGAGCATAAGACAAAAAAGATGAAAGAGATCACCTTAATCTTTTGTGCCGGCATCTATGTTATATGCCTCTGATATAGTTTTATGTCTGTGAAAGTTTGACTTATAGAAAAGATAAAAGCATAAAGTTACTTTTAGTTGATTGAAGTTAAATCATGTGAACTGTGCCAAAATAAAAATAAAAATAAAAATAAAAATTGGAGATTTGTGTTATGCCTTCTGTAGATGGTAAAATTTGGCCTATTTTTAATGAAGTAATGAATCACTATAAATTTAATCATCAATATTTGTGTGACACATCGTCGGCTCGTGTCGTGAGATGCTTGGTCAAGTCCTATAACGAGTGAAACTCTCGTTTTGTGTTGCTGAGACCACGTTCAAGGTTGATTACTTGGCTTATTTGAATGCTGAAAAACCGAATTTTTGAAGAATCATTTACATTTAAAGCTTCTTCATGAAGAGGCTCACCTTGGTGAGATTCAATAGCAGCAACAAACTCTGTTTTTTTGTGAAAGGCTTATAATGATTCTATGCTTGCTTTCCCCGTCTTTGTTGTGTTGATAATTGAGGAGAGGTTGACTGCCACGAACATTTCCATGAACTTTTCATTTCAAAGATGCTATCAACGAAATGTCTAAAATTGATATCTGGTATCATGTTTTCGTTGAACAGTGACATGTATTATGTTTTTTCTTTTCTTTTCTTTCCTTATTCCTCTCTCTCTCTCTCTCTCTCTCTCTCTCATTTGCTCATAAAACTAGTTCGAAAACCTTCCATTAAAAACTTAATCAATTGGGTAATGCCCCCGAAATTTCAAGGGCTTAGAAATAGAATTATCTTTGGCACTATGATGCTCATGTTAGTGATATTTCAAGTGATATACATGAAGCTCACACACTTCAACCTTCCAGGTATATGTGCATACCTTCATATTTCTCGCCTTTCGAGGACATTGTTCATTGCCTTGAAATATGGAATTTTAGCATCTTGATTGCTGACCACGAGTATGCTATGTTTAAGAAATGGAAAAAAAGCATCAATAGGAATTAATACTTGTGTATGATTTCAATTTTACCTTATCCTGCATTGAAATGTCTTTTTTCTTTTTCCTTCCCAGTGCCTCTTTGACACAATTATCTTTGTATTTCTATTTTGTACCTTGTATTAGTTATCTGATTATGTGTGACTTTTGGCATCAGCTAGAGTCGAATTTGCATCATCTAGCACTTTCTGCTGACTGGCGAAAGCATGTAGATTCTGCTGCTACAATGGGCTCTGCTTCTCATATTGTCAGCAGTTCTGCACGAGCGTTTACAAAACATGGAATTGGCAGGAAAAGAGGCAAGTCTTCTGAGGTGGAGACCACCCCATCTTCAAATGCTGCGACTGGGCTGAGTTTATTCTGGTGGAGGGGTGGAAGGGGTTCACGTTTGCTATTTAATTGGAAGGTTTTGCCTCGCTCTTTGGCTTCCAAGGCTGCCCGACAAGGTTTGAAGTTTATGTTATTCTTCCTCTATTTGAACTTGTGATCTTTGTGGACTGAACATGTAGCTGAACATGCTTCAAGTTGAACTGTTGTAGGTGGATGTAAGAAGATACCGGGCATACTATACCCTGACAGTGGAGAATATGCCAAGCGAACTAAATATGCTTCCTGGAGAGCTGCGGTTGAGACATCAAGAAGTGTGGAGCAGCTTGCTCTCCAGGCATGTTTGTTCTATTTGTATTTTCCATGTTGTTTTGGCTTTATCTAGCCTAATGGACAAATAGATGTGGACCGCTTGAACAAGGCACTCTGGATTTCCTTGAGATTTGTCTTTACCCTGCTAAGTTTCTTCTGGGGTTTGGCCTAGTTGTGTATGATATCATACTTGGTGATGACTGTAATTTTTAGAATATGGTCTGCGTATGGAAACTATACACTGAACCACTGTCTCCGTATCTACTAATGCCCAGAACTTCCCCCATCAATTAGTGGAAAAGGCGATATAAATGAGACCATTGTAATATTTACTTATACATAACGAAAGAACTCATGAATACTTTTCATGTTTGCAGGTTAGGGAGCTTGATGCCAATATTAGATGGGATGATATTGGGAATACCAACCTTCTCTCAAAGATGGACAAGGACTCCAAAAAATCTGTCAGGTCATTTAAAAAGGTTATAATCCGTAGGAAGTGCTCTGAGGGAGCAGTGGTCAGGTATCTTCTGGATTTTGGCAAAAGAAGATTTATCCCTGATGTTGTTGTGAGACATGGATCCAGGCTTGAAGATTCCTCAAGCGAAAGGAAGAAATATTGGCTGGAAGAGTCTCATGTTCCATTGCATCTCTTGAAAGCTTTTGAGGAGAAAAGAATTGCTCGTAAATCCAATAAGATGAAGTCTGGAAAACATCGTGAGAGCAGTAGAGTAATGAGGAAGCCCTTCAAGAAAAAAGGATTTCCATATCTTTTCTCAAGAGCGGAAAGATCGGAGAATTATCAGTGTGGGCATTGCAAAAAAGATGTTCTGATCAGGTATTATATAGCTTTAGTTGTTAGTACAGTTATATTCTTCCTGGAGACTCTCCAATCTTATTACCAAAGAAATGAAATCCTAGAGCATCAAATGATGAACTCTTTTCCTAAATTTATCGCTAAAGTATTGAATGTTGCATCATATTTTAAAGAAAAAGATTTCTAGTATTTGCCTGAGATGAAAAACAGTCAAGTGAATGAATATTTTGTGATTGTTTGTGCATACTCAAGTTTTCCCTTGTTGGGCAAATGATTATTGTTTTGGCCGGATGCTAGAATGTGTAGGCATTTTTCATTTTATTTGAATGGTATTTGAAAGTATGCTTGCCTAAAATGGTTTTATTTTATTTTGCTTGTAAATTTTATTTTTTCTCTGAATTTGCAATGCCAGTGATCAGATTACTGATTACTTCTGTTGATTTGCAGGGAAGCAGTGAGCTGCCAGCATTGCAAAGGTAAAATGCCTCAATTTGCTAAGGGTTTCTTATCACTGGTTTATATATTTCTTTGTGACACTCCTCATATTACCCTAAAGAATGATTGTTGCATCTGCCTATTTTAGTCTGTTTATGTCTTTTTTGACATGATTTCCGTTAACAGTAAAAAATTCTCCAACAAATCTTTTTCAGATGCTGCTGATAAGACTATGCAGTCGTTAGTGGAAAGTAAAAGTTACCGAAGCACACACGCCATAAATGGTTTATGGGGGCTCTCAAGAAAGTTAATGGTGTCTCACTTACACTTAGTGTGTCTAAGTGACACAATGAACCCATTTTCACCAATTTAAAATTTGACCTAATTCGGACAACAAAAGTTAACTAAAATCTGGTAGAACATGCATATCACATTTCCTACCCCTCCATCATTCTGATTTCACATTCTTTAAATTTAAGGTTTTTTTTTTTTTTAAAACCTCATTAAGAATTTCTGTTTTCTCTCAATGCAGTATTTGCCATTCGCTTCAGGTTTGACATTTCATACTTCGTTGCTAAAATGGAGGGATTTTATTTGCGAAATTAAAAATAAGACTACAGATGACAACTTTTTTGAGATGTTAAGGACTAGACTAGTGGGGACAATGCACTTGAACAAACCAAATAGTTCCTTTGACTGTTGTGGACAAGGAGCAGTGTTTTAATCCACATTGCTTTGAGTTCACCAAAAGTCACTGGTGGTGTTGCTTTTTATGCAGTTTGAAATTGAGAGTTTGCCACTTATGGGCATGAAAGATTATGGATTTATGCTATTGGATTTAGTGAGCGTTGTTTAATTCTGGATATGTCAAAATTTGTTAATACAAATTAGTTGGGCTGTTGATAAAATGGTCTTTGGGTCACAACGCGTAGCAACTCATTTTTTTTTTCCACCAATAACTGTATAAGTGAATTATTTTCATCTAGATGACCTTGGATATCGAGTGCAAGTGTTACTTATCATCTTGCATGGCTTCCATGCTACCATCCTTGGATCAGTTCTGTATCGTTTGATCCATAACACATATGGCTCATCCTATGCTGAACATGTCTTTCCTGAATTAAAACTCCTAGGCCTATGATATCCATGAGCCCATTCCTTGTGAAAGAACCATGAAATATAAAATTTTTTTGGCATTCAATTGCTACCAGCCCTGGGGTGATTGCTTTTGGGTTTTGAAAGCCAAGGCTTTGTTTGGTTTTCTTTTCCCAAAACATTTTTATTTTCCCCAAATAAAACCAAACATTTAATATCATTTTCCCTCCAAATCTTATCTTCCCCCAGAATATTATTGAAGCATCCTAATCATTATTATACATATTATTATATATTTTGATATATATATATATATCTTTGTAAATATTCAAATAATAGCAATAAAAAATATATATTTACATCTTCCAGTCATTACATTATTCTAAATATTTATCATCTTAATTTTACATTAATATAAAAACAACATATCAGGATAGACAAGATCTTAGTGGACATGACATCAGTAGAAATTATCTCCTGAGCTAAAACCGAACACAACTTTCTTTAAAAAATACACCAAATCAACCACTTCCAAAATAAAACCAAACATTATAGACATTCTCCAATCATTTCTTCTGACTATATTTCCCAGAAATATTTTCCCCAAAACAGCCCAAAACAAAACCAAACACTAACCAAATATTTTATTAAGATAGATTTTGGTCAATGAAAACCAATGTTGACTTGATTGGTTACTCTCCCCATGCGAAATGATTGTTACCCTACTTTTTATGTGCTGTGCAATTATATGGTCCATTTCTTAAAATGTTCCCTTCACTTTCACTTTAAAAAAAAGTATCATAAATTGGAAAATGATATTTTTGTGACATTTGAACTCTTCATCTCCCAATTGCTTCCTCTCTTCTCACTGCTGGGGCCAACATCAACACAATCACCACTACCAGTACCTTCCCTGTCTGACCACCATTACCATTTGTCCTCTATCCAATCACATTTATCATACCAAATACAGTGTTTTAGCACCATCCATGTGGCTTTAACTCAATGCAACAAACAATTAATGCTATCACCTACACCCTGCGAAACTATCTTAGTGAAACTAGAGTAATGATATTGATGAATATGGATATAAGTGTAAATGTTGGCACCTATTGAAGTGAGATAAGGGATCCGATCCATTAGTTTTGATTATATAATGTCTATATCTTTTCTATTGAACTAGTTTTGAATCGAGCTATTTGATAATGTTGCATTATTGAACTTGTGTCTTTTCTTGTTGTATAAATGACTTATTAATGGCAGTTACTTGAATTAAATTTCAGGCTTTTTCCATAAAAGACATGTCCGTAAATCTGCTGGATCAATCACTACTGAGTGTACATATACTTGCCATAAATGCCAGGGTGGGAAGTTTGTGAAAATTGATTCAAGGAAGGGGAAATCTGAGTCCCCAAAACTTAAGAATGTATCAAAAAGGCTGAAGCCATTACGCTCGGGAAAAGGGAAAAAAACGGGGAAAGAGAAGCGACCAGTGAATTCTAAAAACACAAAAGGAGTTCCTTTGGTTGTACCGTTGCGACGTTCTGCTAGGAATGCTGAACGCATTGCAAAGCTTTCTTTGCAGAATACTAAGGTGAAAAAGCGCAAGAAGGGAAAAAAAGCTAAATCAGAAAAGGGCATGTCTAAGAAGCCCAAAAATAGTAGTTGGAAGAAGAAGAGGACACCTGTTAATAGCAGTTACTGGTTGAATGGTCTACGATTATCAAGAAGGCCAAATGATGAAAGGTTGATGCATTTCAGGAGTAGAATGCTTCTTGTGCTCTCCGGGGAGGTGACTTCTGTCCATGATAAACCAAAATGCAGCCTCTGTGAAGAATTGGAACATAAACCTGAGCTGAATTATTTGGCTTGTGAAATTTGTGGAGGTAACAATCTTTAGATTCAGTTTATGTCTACTTCATAATACCCACACACATGCTGTAATACTGTAGAAGATGAGTACTTCCACCTTGAATTTACTATTGGCTTGACAAAGCTTTTTCTTTAAGATAGGTAAGTGCCCGATTCATGACTCTGAGTTTGCTAATGACTCTTGTTTGTACATGATAGCCCTGTAAAACGTCCAGATAGTTAATCTCTCGTTATGAAATACGTTTTGTATACACAACTTGCATTTGGCAAATCAGCGCAAGGGAATATGTTCTCAATTGATGGAGTATGATTCTCTTTTGATTGAAGTCTTAAATTTCTTCATAGCTGATTATTTTTCCTTGTGCAATTACTTGCAGTTTGGTTTCATGGAGATGCTTTGGATCTTAGAGCTGGTGAAATTGAAAAGCTTATCGGCTTTAAGTGCCACACATGTCTCCATAAGAGGCCTGCTGTCTGCCCTCATCCTTGTCCAACTGGAAGCAACAAGGCTGAACTTGTTTCAGAAAATAACAACAATACTGAATGCACTGGCGAAGATTCTACTTGTTTGGCCCACCCCAATGACAGATCAGCATATCAGAAGTCTCATTCAAATGAGGAATCCAAGGATATATTTTTGACTGTTAATATGGAGAAGCGGTGGTCTGGATCCATGCCTGAGTCAGACCAGATAGATAAAGACTTCACATCATCTGAGAAGATTTTACTGGGGAATGATTCTATTGAACTTGGTGAAAAAAAAGAAGAGGCGTTGGATGCTGTGGAAACTGAATCTACTATTCCCAATTCTGACATGGTCAAGGAAGCTGAATGTTCACCCTTAACGCATAACCTTGTGAAGAATGGTTTGACAAACAATAGAGCGGTTCTGGAATCTGTAGCGGATAGAGTTATTTCTGACTCAACTGAGTTGTCTCCACAAACAATATTCGGTGTCAGGTGATATGCCGTATGGTGGGAGAGGAAAACATAGATTAGATTTGTGTTCATACTTTTCCCTTTACAAGGCATTGTGCTAATACTACAAATGTTAAAACCTTTTTATGAAACTTGAAATATTAGCTGAAATTTCAAAAGTTCATTGATATGATTTTCATGAAATTAGAGCAAATGAAAAATATTTTGCTCGTTCTTTTTTCTTCAGTAATGATGTATCCTGCAATTATTTTAATTTTTCATTATTGCTAGGTCTGACTTTAATTTTAAGGTGCAAAGTAGCTATATAAATATTCTGCATCTGGTTGTTACATGGTTTGTTTTATTAGCCAAGGGATTGATGTTTAGGTTGACTGTCTTATCCTCGGTTTCAAGTCACAATTTTTTGTTTTTCTAGGTCCAAATAGATTGAATGGCCTTTTTATTAAATTGATTCATGTAAAACCAGATGTTTGGAGGGCTCTGTTCTCAGTCGCTGTCTACTTTTTGCCAGAAAAATGTGTCTTGATTTCTTTTGCTAGTTTAATAGTTGTAGTCTCAAGCTGCAAGTCGAAATGCGTCTTAGATTGGTTATAAAGTCTCACTCTTACTTTTACAAATTCTTATGCAAATTTCGTTTTAAAAATATGAAAGAGAAACAATTTTCGTTTTTTTGGTTGTGTACTAATAGTAGTACTTTTTTGTCTTCTTAGAATAGTGGCATAATAATCCTTTCGTTTTGATATCAAGACAGAGAGTTGACAAATTTGTGTGTGCAGTAGTTTCATTGTTCTCACTGTTATTGTCCATTAGTACGACGGCATTAACAATTTCTCTTAAAATTTGTTTTCCTTTAACATTTTGAAAGTTTCATGTGGAAGAAAAATATTTTGTTAAGCTATGTGCCAACTGCTTCACATGGGGATCAGCAATGGGGGTGCCTTATAATCATGACATCTCCACCAGAAGTCTTCAGCTTAGAATGGAAAACCTATTATATTCTGCTAATAAACTAACTACTTGTAGTTGATTGATTTTGCATTACGTTAATTTCTTCTTTTGTTAGATATTGTCAATTTTCTGAGAATTACAGTCACATAATTAGTGTTCTTACTAATGCTTTCTGCATACATCTGAAGCTCATTTCTTACTGATCAACTCAGCACATAGTAAAGAGGATCTATGAAATTATCAGGCCTTGAATGCAAATCAATGGCTTGACTGTGGACATTGGAGTTGGAAGAATTTATGTGACTAAGTAGAGAAACAGTCAAATTTGCTATTTGACTCTGTCAGCTGTGAATTCGACCTTTAAGCAGTATTTTATTGTTAACTGGTGTTGGTTTTGATGACATTCCCAGTAAGTGCATTACAGTGCTGTCCTGGCATGTAATTCTTCAAAATCTTGGATTTTGCTGCAAATTCGAAGACATAAATGGAGGCTGGTGCGCAACATGCAGTTGGTTAAAGCTAAACCATCATCTGGTCCTTGCTTTGTTGTAGAGAGGTTTGTTTTTCTTCCTATTTAATCTGATTATTGCCATTTAATATAGATGATAATGCTTCAAAGGTGAACTTTGCTCCGTAAGATTAGCAAAGCCATGTTCAAAGAAACAGTGCATAAATTAGTGAAAGTTTTCTGGACAAAAAGAAACCAAGTTTTATGGATTTCTGGGAACTTCATTTGATGTCCCAAAGGTGAGGGAAAAATGTGGTTTTACCAATTTGTAAGCTTGATGCCAAAAAGGGTAGTGTTAAAGGGTGGTCAGATTTGCACTTCATATTGTCGTAGTCACCTGATTGAAGTAAGACATTGCAAGATTACTTATAGCTTAAGAACTCTGTTATAATTCAGAAATGATTTGTTCGACTCTGATATAACTTATTTGAAGTAGTACGAGCTTAAAGATGTTCCATGCTGTCAAACTGTTTTGCTGTATTCATGTATTTTATGTTTGTGCAAGAAATATTATATTAAGTAAATATGGTTAGAAGATATTAGATCTCATTTACACCTTTTTGCTTGGTTGATAGAATTTTTTCAAACTAAAATTAAAAATAGAGGTAAGAGAGAAACAAGTAAGCTATTATGAACTAAAACCATCTTGGAGCTTATCTTGAAGTATAACCATCAAAATACAGATGCTGCTTGCCCCTGTAAATTGACTGATGCAAACTCTTTTTGTGCTATCAGCGCACCAAGAGTGTGATGAACTCAGGTGTGGCTGATTATTTATCCTTTTCATCTTCTTGAACTTTGGCAAAACATTTATTGTTGTGTTTCTTTTCTGTATTTCATAAGGTTTTTGGGTTCATAATGATGTAGAATGCTCAAAATGGGCGCCAACTTTTTTTGGACATTTTTTTTTGGAAAGAAGAATTTTATCAATGCCCAAATATTGTCTTTGACAAGTTTTCACAAGTTACAACTCTAACAAACAATCAGGGAATCTGAATGCCAACCAAGGAAAGGGAACATTACTGAATACGATCCATATGAACAAATTACTTTTTTAACCAACAATAACCAACAAGGTATCTGGATATGATTTATATAGTATCTGGAAATATCCCATTTTACCCATTTTATCATATATGGGTAATGTGTTCTATAAACAATGTATATTACTAACATACAGCTATTCTGCAGGCAATATTGCTGTGTATGAGGTAGAAGTTGGTTGACCATCTTCCCCAGTGCTTGCTGACTATTTTAAGGATTTTGAGGACGATCTCATAGGGTTATTTACAAGTGGATGTAGGAAACCATTTCTTTGCCAACAATTTTATTTGCTGACATATTTTGCTATTCTTGGTAATTAAAATGTGAACTTCAAAATGGGGAGTATCAAGTTGATGTTTGATGCATTTGGAACATCATGAAAACTCTCTCTTACCTTTTTCCCCTGTTTGGTGGGCAAACCCTTTTTTTTTTTTTTTTTTTCTGGGTCACTTGTAAATGGAAGATATACTTTCTTGGTAATGCAAACACATGTGTGTGTGTGTGCGAGTGTGTGTGTGCGCGCATATAATTTTTTCCTGTAATTACTAGGAAATGGATGATAGCAAACATTATAAAAGGTTAATATCATAAACTTTATGATGGAGAAAAATCACAAGTGTCAGGCATACATTTACTCATCTTTTCGCAGAATTTATCTGAGACTCCTATAACTGTAAACTTCCATGTGCTGTTTATCAGGCAATTTGTTACACCTAAAAGGGCAGACAACGAGGATCATGGGTAATAGCCATAAGTTTATTCCAACCTTGGGTTTAACTGTTATGAAAATTTAATCCTGATATATGACATAGTTATTATGATAACACAGATTACAGTGATATATCTTCTTATGGTGCTTTGAAGCAAGCAGAAGCAGAAGGAAAGAACTACGGTATGCTTCACCCTCAGGTGTTCTTATTGTTTCCTGAGTTTTCTATTCAAGTGTAGTCTCCAAAAATGGCTGCATTTATGTCAACAGGTGAGGGTACTTCTCTGAAATTTCTACACAATATTGATGGCATCAGATCAGCTAGATTCAGTCATGGTAGGCATACTTTTATGGTTGTTTTTAAGCTTTACGCATTAGATTTCCAGATTAAACACGCAGAAGTTTGTCTTGTTCAGTTGTTCTAGTACCTTCTTGAATTCTTATCTAACATTGTTGAGTGTGCTTTTGTAAAGATCCATTTTAAATGATTTTGTGCAGTTCTATTTTGGAATTTGGACAATCAATCCATTCAATTGTGATGGAATTTGAAATTGCCACTATCTGTCCAAATGAGTTTGGCTAGTATTAGTCTCCTCGTGTATTGCTCATTCTCAAATGTGTTCAAGAAGCACCTGACAGGTATTTTGTGAACTTTTTTCTTTTGGGCTAGCTTATACCTGTCAAATGGGGTCTGTCTGTATACATACATAAAAGAATTAGCATGACTTTTGAGATGAAAAAGTTCTGCAAACCTATAAAATTAGGCATATGAATTAAGTCAAACATTGAAGATAGATGTTCATTACATGATCTTTTTTGAGTTACTACCTTGTGTACTCCTGACCATTGAACATTATATGTAAGAAGTGAATATTTTCAAATTAATTGTTTTTTGGTTGTTGCAAATACTTGTTTCTTGTTATCAGAATTCAAATCAATTTACTGAAGAAATAAATGACTTCTTTCAGCTAATCTTTTTACAGCAAAAGGCGTATCAGTGGCTCAATTTGAAAATAATTGCTATAGATACATATGCAGAAGGTACAGCTACAGAGATGCTGAAATTCAATGTAGTATAGAGGTGCCGTTAGCTGGCCATTGTCGAGCAGAGTAGTCCAAAGGCGGTCCATCTACTGGAAAGCCACGGCAGAAGCCCCATTGCTTCTCCACCTCGGGCTACCACAAGCTCTTCAAAAATTGACACCAGGAGCAAAATGAGGCAATGGAAAAGGAATGTATCACAAGGTGCCAACAATCCTCTCCATTTTTCACGATGAAGAAATTTAATGACATGGGGAGAATCTAAATAAACTGTTGCAAAAGCAAGCGTTGGTGCCTCTCGTGCCGAGAGCCCTGCGGTCGTAATTTGGTGAAATATGCTCGTTCACTTTTTTAAATTGTGGTCTTTTCCCTCGTTCTCTTATTTTCATGCTCTTTTGCTCCTTTCCCTTTGTAAATTCTAGCTTTTCTAATCTGCATTTGGATATATGCGAAATTAACGAATGAAGTAGGTTTCTGAAAATTTGAAGATGAAAAGGAGAATTTGTCGTCGGTGTGGGAATGCGCGGGCTGCAAAAATAGGTTTAGGACAAAATTAGCAATTTAAGGGTTCACATCTTTACAAAAACCGTCGCCAAAAATTCATAATTTCGTTGCCAAATGAGGTACTTAGAAAACAACTTGCTAAGGCCATTCGTAGCAACTTATCGATTTTCTTCTGTTTTTCAACTAAAAGGATGCCAAATTCTCAACGTACTTTTACCATCAAATGTTAATACCGACCTGTTGATTTACTTATTTGAAAATATAATTATGCAGTTTTAATTTAGTTTGTCTAGCATATCCACAGTTCTACCATCAAATGTTATCATGCATAAAGTATTAATGTTCGATGTAATCAGTTGACAATTTGAGAAATATTAATTAAAAAAAATTATTTTGGTATTTGGTTATTTGATAAGTCAAGTCCAAGTATATAGATAACAAGGGGAAAACATTCATATTCAGAAGATGCAATTCGATTAGTAATTAGTGAAAAATGGGGTATGCTTTTCAGAAAAATTGACCCTTCTCATCTTCCAATTAGATTGTACTACAAAAAAATTAACTTTACAGATTAAGAAATTTTGATTAATTTCAATGTAATTATTTTATAAATTCGACTTCCAAATAATTATATCGTACTATGAAAGTCTCAAGACTCAGAGAAAACGACGGAGAAAAAGTAAAAATAATTAAAACAAATTAAAATAAATTGATTAAAATCTCAACCACGAATCGGTAGAAGCTGCGGACGGTCCATGTCGCCATGACAAGAGAACTAGGCCCACATCACTGCTGGAACTAAAATCGCAATTCCGAAGGCTGCTAAAGAATAGCGGGGCTTTATAATATCCCGTTTGAGGAATGCGACATTAGTTCTAAACCAGAAAGATAAGATGGGATTACAGCAAAACCATGAAGGCAATGCCATCTCATTATTTTTCGAGTTTAATGATCATTGTGTAATGGCGCTTTGTACTCCAATTCCTCCGTCATGTTCGCCATCAAAATCCCTCCTGAGTTCAAATTTTTTAAAGCCATTGAACCCACTTCTTGTTTTTTCCCATTCTTTGAGGCCAAGAACACATTTTTTACACAGAAGTAGGAGGCTGAGAGTAGAAGCCACTGCCACTCTTGATTCCGGCAATGGGTCTGTTGGGGTGGCACCAGAAAATGAGGAGGATAAAAGTGCTTCTGCCAATCCCTATGGCAGACAGTTTTTTCCTTTGGCTGCTGTCGTTGGCCAGGTTCCATTCCCCCCTTCCTCTGTGTGTGTGAGTGTGTGCTTGCGTAGTGCTGGAGTTATAAATGTGACCTTGATTACTCGGTGACTGGAAACTGTACTTTTGATTAATTTTGAAGGGATGTTTCTAATACATGATAATTTGGTTTTGTTTTAGAATTTGTTGGGAGAGGGGGGGAGGAGTTGGAGTAAATTGTGATGACGTTAAAGGTCAGTTATGTATCCGTCAGGACGGAAGTATGACTTATCATTGTAATTGAATTCCATGATTTTGCTATTATAAGTTTTTCTACTGAAGTTTTAAAATGTAATAACTTGCTTCGCATCTGAGTATTTGATTCCAAGGTGGAAATCTTTGGTAGCCGATTGAGTTGTAATTCTGTGCTTTAAATGATTTGCATATGCTGCATAATGTGATAAGCGAGAGTGATTGTACCCTGTTCCAGTCAGATTGCATGTATCCTCCCTCTGGCTCTTACTGTATTTTAAATCACTTGAACCTTTCCTCTTTTTTCCTTTCTTTCTTACTTTGTATTTGTTATTTTGATTTGGGATTTTTATGCTGTTCCAATGGGAAACTTATATAGTGTATCCTTTTATCCCAAAGATGATTCTAGCTTTTGCTGAATACTTGAGCCTGTTAAATGTCAGCCACACCGACAATGGAAGCATGTTGATCTCAGCTTTTATCGTTTTATGATTTATGATACTACCTAGACTATTCTTTCCTTCTCCTGTTGGTTCAAATGGAAGCAGGGAGAAATTATCTTGGGTTCTTGATGTAATATCTACGTTTTAAGTTAAGTCTGTTAAACAAAGAATAAGATGAAATCACTTAAAAGATAGAACGCCTATCTTGGATGAGATAAAGTTAAATGGATATTATGGCATTACTAAACAGTATAAGTAAAATCAAGGAGAAAGTCTTTTTCTTTTTTGCCACGGTTGTGCTGCAAAGTTCAAAATTCTTGACAGATGATATTTACGTAAAACTTGCATGCACGCTAGATTTCATAGTCCCAATGGGCTATGTACATGTTTATCTTACTCACTAGAAGACATTCCCCCAGTTCTGAGGAACATCACTAGTTATTTATTAAGTTAGTTTATTCAGTCAAAAGTTCTTTTTGAAGTGGGAATATTGACTTTTTATACAGGACACTATTAAGACTGCTCTGTTACTTGGGGCTATAGACCGTGATATTGGAGGAATATCAATCTCTGGAAAGCGAGGAACAGCCAAAACAGTAATGGCGCGTGGCTTGCATGCAATTCTTCCACCTATTGAAGTAGTTGTTGGATCAATTGCAAATGCTGACTCAGCATGCCCGGAAGAGTAAGGTTTACTGAATTTGACAAGTCTATTAGATGCTATGGATGTCTCTCGAAGTTTTACAGCAAGTGAGGTTTCACAGTTGTTTCAATGTGAAATTGGCACGATAAATTTTTTAATGTTAAGTATTGCTAAATTGTCATCTTGTATATGAATCTGATGAGGAATGGATTTGATAGTAAACGAGTGACAATTCTTAGAATCATTTCCTATTCGATGCATTTGGTTAAGATTGGGCAGAGGGCAGGATCTTCATTAATATACTAAGGGCCATTTGCTCAGCTAAGCATACTTTGATATAAGATCTAGAATCAAATGATTTCTAAATTGAATTTTTGCTAGTTCAGCTGCTAAGCGTACATGCTATTGTTTCTATTGTGTCATTTTCCAGATATATGGAAAAGACATCGTGTAGTTTTGGTTTCACTGTTTGACAATCATGCTTTGAGTTATCTTGTTCTTCATTACCTTAAAGTGAATGCTTATAATTTTTGAAGGTGGGAAAACGGCCTTTCTGATAAATTAGAGTATGATTCTGCTGGTAATATAAAGACCCAAATAGTCAGGTCACCTTTTGTTCAGGTAGTTTCTGAAGAAGAATTATTTTCAAGTAAGAATATCTATTGTTTGTTATCTTAGTTGCACTTGTTCTGCAGATTCCACTTGGTGTTACGGAAGATAGACTAGTAGGGTCTGTTGATGTTGAGGAGTCTGTGAAATCTGGAACAACAGTTTTCCAGCCGGGGCTTCTTGCAGAGGCTCATAGAGGAGTTTTATATGTTGATGAGATAAATATTTTGGATGAAGGTATTAGTAATTTGCTTCTTAATGTCTTGACGGAGGGAGTCAATATTGTAGAGAGGGAAGGGATCAGCTTTAGACACCCGTGCAAACCACTTCTGATTGCTACTTATAATCCTGAAGAGGGTGCTGTCAGGGAGCATCTGCTGGACCGCATAGCAATAAATTTGAGGTAACACTGGTGATCAGTTTTCAAATTCAGATCTTTCAGCAGCTAAATGCACATGTGCCATGTTGTTGGCTTGTTTACATGTTAAGTTTTATTTCTTCCGAGGACATCATGCATTCTCAGACGCACCAATTAGGGATGGAGCCAGAATTATGGTCACTGGGGTCATTGAACACTTAACAATAAATTCTGTGTCATAGAGATTACTATTAATAAATAATTCTTCAAAATCGATATGATTTACAATAGTAAAAGATATTTTTCACACATTTAACTAGTTTTGATACTATAATCAATCTACATTTTAGTAATTTCTCCTTGTCACATACTCTGGTCCATGTATTACATTTTTCAATATAATTGTTTTAACTAGTCAAAAAAGAAAAATCTATCTATTTAGACTAGTAAAATAGGGAATTTAATATCTTGCAATTAAAAGTTCTCAAATAACTAATGCAGTGGATTTAAGTCCTTTTTAAATCCCAGCCATTGTTACTGTATATTATTGTATGTTTATATAGTCAATACATAAAAAATAGCATTACCTGTTCCCCAAATAACAGAAATAAGAAAAATAATAATAATAATAATTAAGTAATAAAAAACAAACAAAACTCTTTAATAGCAAGTCTAACATAAAGGGAACATTTCAAAACTTCATTAATATTAGTATTACTTATAATTAAAATTTGCAATTGTAGTTAGTGTATAAAATTTAATACTAATTGATGTTAACTGAATCAATATTAACTTTTTTGACACCTTAAAATTTGTTTTCAACAATTCTTGCTGGGGTCAAAGCCATTAGTTGTACTACTATTTTGTATAGTAGGCCTATACAATGGAGATTTGAATCAATAATGCCTGAAACTTGATTTCAGAAATTTGATTTCATTATACTATTACCTCTTGAGCCTCTTTTCTCTTTCTTTTGGTGTGTTCCAACTCAAGAGCTGAATTTCTTTTCTTATTTTCAATTTCTGATTTTACATATGGATCAACAACATTAATATCCTTTATTGCAAAATTTAGAGTTTAATTCTTTTTCAGATATTTAACTTCACGAAAAATTCTATGCTCAAATAGTAGTTCTACATCCTGAATCTTTTTGTCCTGTAAATAGATTTCATGTCAATTGTCTTCCTCACCCCGCCTTTTTCTGACGTATTGTTTGGCTGCCTTCCCTGATCATGCATACATGATTCTATAAGTATCACTTCTGGTACTTCATCCCTACCATCATTTCTAATTTTATCAATTTTTGGTTTATTGCATGAGTTTCACAAAATAACATTGCACTTTATTGTGTGATTGAAACATCAAATCCATCTAATGCCTTAGCACATATCTGCGCCCAAAACTTGCTCAAGCCCAAGCTACAAAGATGAGGAAATATAATTAACATATAAAATGTTCAAACTTAAGAGAAGCAACACAGACCTTCAATTTCTGCCTATACAAGTGTGGCATATGGCTTCCGCATGTTCTTGTTGACTAGCTGTTTGTTTCTTTTGCCTTTGCCATACTTAACGTTTTGAAGTTTTGCATCCTCTATTGTTGTCATTTTTTATTTCTGCATTTGAAATGTTGCATTTTTTAAGATGACACCATCTTCTGCAGTGCAGATCTTCCTATGAGTTTTGAAGATCGTGTTGCAGCTGTTGAAATTGCGACACAGTTCCAAGAACAAATTAGTGAAGTTCTTAAAATGGTTGAGGAAGAGATGCACTATGCAAAGACGCAGGTACTGCTGGTTTGACAAAATATGAAGGATAACAATTATATTATACTGTAGGGCATGTCATCAATAAGCAATAATGAATTGAAATTTTAGATTCCAAGACGAATATGTTGTGAAACAAAGATTTTTGTTGTGAAAGCACATGTTATACTGTCATATTGGCTATTGTTGGAGTAGAACTACCTTGATACGTCCATTGCATCTGTATTGTGCTGTGTATCCTGTTCCAATAAGTAATAAATTCGGTGAATTTCTAAGATCATAGAGGAATTTGTGTTGTAGTCTTGCACAATCATACAGTTTACATAGGCTATTCATATATTATTAGGATTCTGCATTTCTGGCAATACCTCTCTTTGCAGTTTCACACACTATCCAAAAGTTATTGCTTACTTCGCCTGCTGTTTGGATATTTTTTTTCTCTTGAAAGTGTGTGCCTCAAAAAGGTATATCTTTTTTTGTAAGGTATTGTTGAGACAACAAAAATGGGAACTGAACTCATCAAGTCCCCCGCACTGCTGTGTGTGTGTGCGCGCGCGTGTGTGAACTTCTACCCCTCCCTGCCACCCAAGAAAGTACTTTTGCTGGTTTAATGACGTGCTTTTAGATTTTCATGTTTCTGCTGATCGTATTTGTGCTAGAAATGAATGAAAATTTATCCTGAAAACATTAACATCCTTACTTGTGGTAAATTTGTTTGACTGCATTATTTTTTTATTCGAAGAATGATGGATTTTGGTTGCACCATTAATACTAAAAATTTCACATAGATTTATGTATAGTTAATGACTCATTGATTAATGTTCTTGTTGTTTATCTATGCAGATAATTTTGGCAAGGGAGTACTTGAAGGATGTGAGTATCGGCAGAGAGCAACTAAAGTACCTCGTTATGGAAGCCATGCGAGGTGGTTGCCAGGTTTTTGATTTGAAACTCTTCTTGATTTTCATGAGGTGGCTTTTCTTATACCATGATTAAGGTTTATATACCTGTCATAGCAGCAAATAGGACACAGTATTTATGTTCTCATATTTGAAAAGATTGAAGCATTCATCCTATTGGTTGAGAATCTACGACAATTTTATATCTTCTTGTTTATTTTTTCTTTGGGGTGGGGCAATTTCAAGGACATGCTTCATAAATGGATGTGAAAATCCATTTACCACTTTGCCATGGTGATTTTTAAGTTCCACGCATGTTGCTTTTGCTAACCAATGTGAGCAACATATCCAAACACCTTGATGCTGGATCTTTTGGGGGCCGGGGGGGAGAGGGGCTTGCAATGGATTTATAAATACAGTGGAGAATATGGAGAACTATAGTGGGCAGCATATTTAAAACTCACTCTATACCCTCCTGTGCATACTGTAAACCATCTGATGCAATTTATGATGGAAGGATACACTCATGTCACAGTTATTAAAATCCTATACACTAAATATATGGAAGAAAGAAAAGCTTTAGCAAGCTATGTATGAATGAGCACATATTGGTATGTTTTGAACATCTATCTTGAAATCGCAGGGGCACAGGGCTGAATTATATGCTACACGAGTGGCCAGATGTTTAGCTGCTCTAGAGGGGAGAGATAAAGTGAATGTGGATGACCTGAAAAAAGCTGCAAGTGCAATATTCTTGCATTTCTGACTCATTGCTTGACATTTCATTAGCAATAGTAATGTCGAAGAGATGCATCAGAGTCAATGTTTGATGATTTGAAGAAAGGTGCTGTTTATCATGTTTGAAACTGCTACTTGAGCATAAATTAGCTATTTATTTTACTTTGCCATAGTTTACTATGACCATGTTTTAGTTTTGAATTTGGAAAAATATGAAAGAACTTCAAATTAGGAATAATTATAGAAAAGAGTTGATATTCCTGGATGGTATGGTAATGGACAATTGGCTCAAAGCCACAGCTCAGGGGAAGAATCATGCCAGCATATGATAGCTGCATTTCTGCCAAAATACCTTAAGGTAATTACTTGATTCAGCTGAGTTGTTGGGACTGAAATTAATTATTCTGGTGCACGTGGCTTTTCAAAAAGATCTAGCTTTTATGAAAGCTTTCATTGCCTATGAATTTTACATTCATCCGAAGAACCTTAAAAGTGATTGAAGGACTGTTTAAGAGATTGTTAAATGTGTTTACAATTGAGATCTCTTCTTAAATTGATGTTTAAGTTTGTCCTACTGATTTCCATGAAGCTTTAATTAATTGGTATGGTTTGAACCATTGAAGAGCAGAAAATAACAGACACTACGACAAAAGATAAACACCAGATACCAATATATTGTATGTTATCTAGCATTTAACTCAGAAGAATAACATCTGTCAACCTCTTAAGACATCCTTATCAAACATTCTTGGAAAGAATTGTGACAGTTAAACTGTTAATGCAGGTAGAATTAGTCATCCTTCCACGCTCCATCATTAATGAGAGCCCACCGGAACAGCAAAATCAGCAACCTCCTCCCCCTCCCCCTCCACAAAATCAGGATTCTGCAGAAGATCAGAATGAAGATGAAGATCAAGAGGTTTGCTTACAATTCTCTAATTTATAATGCTCTGCTTGGCTTTTCCAATACAAAATGTGAGACTTATTGAAGGAAGAAATGATATCTATTATGAAGAGAGTTCTGAGGATTTTTTGCTTGCTTATTAGCCAGAATCTTCTTTTTTTGTAACAGGATGAGAATGATGAAGAGAATGAGCAACAACAGGACCAAATACCTGAAGAGTTCATCTTCGATGCTGAAGGAGGTTTAGTGGATGAGAAACTTCTCTTCTTTGCACAACAGGCACAGAGACGACGAGGGAAAGCTGGGAGAGCAAAGAATGTTATCTTTTCTGAGGATAGAGGTCAATATATTAAGCCAATGCTTCCAAAGGTCAGATCCCTTTTCGTTAATCTTCTCTTTAAAGGTTTTTTACTCATTCTGAGACCCTGGAATGGTGGAGATGCTATATATATCGGTTGCCTGTTCACAAGGATCCCCTTAAGTTTCTTCTGTGGATCTGTGGTCAGTATTAAGATGAGTTCTATTTAAAAGATTGTTACTTCTCTTACAAAGTTCTCCAATCAAAAGCAGGGTCCTGTAAAGATGTTGGCTGTTGATGCGACTCTTAGAGCAGCTGCACCTTATCAAAAGTTGTGAAGAGAGAAGGATATCCAGAAGAGTAGAAAAGTTTTTGTAGAAAAAACAGACATGCGAGCTAAAAGAATGGCTCGGAAAGCAGGAGCCCTGGTAGAGTTGTAGTCAATTAACATCAATTTTTGTTGCTTAATCCTGTCTTTATACACTCATCTTCTTAATAGTATGAGAACCTTTGTTTTAATACCTATCAACCTGGCTCCTTCAAGATACACATCTCTTTTATGCTTGAAATGAAAGACTTTGTTATAGCTTCTAGACATAAAATCAATTATATTATGAACTATAGAAAGTATAACATGATTTCATAATGACTAGGGAGCTGCAATGTTGTTACATGTATTGCTTGACTACCAGATACTTTTGTAGGGTGATGCAGAAATCATTTTAATTTAAATCTTTTGAAATGGTGAAGTACACAGACACAGACATGGATGCTAAACTTGTGTACATGGACATGAATGCTAATTTTATAAGCTTCAGTTTGTTATTGATGTTACCAATCACATCATGTGAATGGAGTGTTGTTTGAGAATTTAACAGCTTAGGATATGTTAATTATGGCAGGTTATATTTGTTGTTGATGCAAGTGGAAGCATAGCATTAAACAGAATGCAAAATGCCAAGGGCGCAGCACTTAAACTACTTGCAGAGAGTTATACGAGCAGAGATCAGGTGCATTTAAATGAAGCCTGTTTCTTTCCAAATTTGCTGACATTAAGTTGTCTACTCAGTTGTTTCTTTGATTCCTTAAACAATATTGGTTTGGATTCTGATTGACTGAGGATAAAATCAACGTGTCCCTGATATTGATTCACTCTTTATGGAGTAGGACAACATCATGTTTTTCACCTCATGAAGATATATTTTGACGCGGAACTTGATGTAGGAGTTTTGGCTGTGTTTTTTTTTTAGCACTTAGGGGCATCCATATTGGATGTCTAGGTGGTCATAATGACTAACTCCCTGATGTAATAGTGTTTGACATTTTTTTTTTTCCAGATTTTGCAATTATGTAATAGGGGTTTAACTTGAACAATGATGCCCATTTATCTAATGGCAGAGGGCTTTAAATCCTTCATGATTCCCATCTATTACTAAGTGTCTAATGACTGGATCTAGAATTTCATGGGGCCTGATAAGATATTGATTCCATTAATAGTTGCATAAATGAGAAAAAAGTTTATTTACATTATGTGTATGAACCAATTTAGTAGGAGGATGGCACTGATTTGTTTGTTTAAATTTGTCACTTTCTCAAAAGAAATGGTTTCTGCTGTTTACCTGGATTTGCAAGATAAATTCTGAAGTCATTCATTTCATTGTTCACTAGAGTTTCGATTGTTTTGTCAAAACAACATCCCTCCCCTCCAGCAAGCATACAGAGAAAAAGAGCTGCCTGTTTTTGGAGAGGGGTGTTGGGTGGGTGGGGGTTGTCAAGTTTTTTCAAGTTTAAATGTATTGGGGATAATATGAAAATTAACTACTTCTCTTGTTCTCATATGAGGTTTGAATAGGTCTCTATCATTCCTTTTCGTGGAGATGCTGCAGAAGTTCTGCTGCCTCCTTCCAGGTCAATTGCCATGGCAAGGAAACGTCTAGAGAGACTTCCATGTGGTGGGGGTTCTCCTCTTGCCCATGGTCTTACCACGGTAAGAAAATCTGATAAATTTGATTTTTTCTGACATTCTAGTACAATATAGTGGTCTTAAGCTGTTGTTTGAAATTATTGCTGCCATTTATAATACCTGCTGTGTAACTTTTGATCGATATGTACTGCATGAATAAATATTTCTATCATTTGGATGTGATGGAGCTTATATTTTTTCTCAACTTCAAAATAAATATCTTCACTTCTTTGAAGAGACCGTGTTTTCCTACTACTGATTTTGATGTTAAAAAAAAAAGAACTGCAGCTACTGCTGACATCTCTCCTACTCATGAATAATGGCTAAATAATCTGTTATTGACATATCTATTGTCTTTTGTCTCCCTTTTTAAACCTTTTTCACAGGCTGTTAGAGTTGGAATGAATGCGGAGAAGAGTGGTGATGTTGGACGCATAATGATTGTTGCCATAACTGATGGCAGAGCCAACATATCACTAAAAAGATCTACTGATCTTGAAGCTGCTGCTGATATGCCTAGACCCTCTGCTCGAGAGTTGAAGGTAAAACATAATACATTGCTCTAACGTGATAGAATTTAATTGCTTCCTGGCCTTTTTTTCTCTCCATACATACTTGAAAATATTCCTAAGAACGACTATCTTCAATTATATTCACTTCAAATTTTTCTGGCGTTGATGGTGAAAACTACTCATTGTACAGGTCCTGGTAATCAAATCCAAAAGTTTAACACTTGATTTGAAGAACTTGTCACTTATTTTTCTTTCAGGATGAGATTCTTGAGGTTGCTGGAAAAATATACAAAGCAGGGATGTCACTTCTAGTTATTGATACAGAGAATAAGTTTGTTTCAACTGGTTTTGCCAAAGAGATTGCACGAGTTGCTCAAGGTGTGAACTTCTATCCTATTTCATATTCAAACTTGTGGAAACAAAGCTTTCGATGACACGTTTGTCTTCTATTTCCAGGAAAATACTACTACCTGCCTAATGCTTCAGATGCTGTTATCTCAGCAACAACGAAGGACGCATTGTCAGCTTTGAAAAACTCATAATCCAATCGCCAAAAGCATCAGCTTAATGTTGCTAAACATAGATGAAAATATATGAAACATGGTGAGCAGTTTGTCCAGTTTTGCCTATTTTAATGTTGTTTTTGGTTGAAATGTAATTCATACCACAAAAACTTGTATCAAAATTTGGTTACCAACAGAATCTATATTTTGTTTTTCTCAATGTACAGAATACCATTGAAGTATATTTTTTTTTTTTTTTAAACTTTCATTTTGGTTGATGAACAAGAGAATAAGGCAGTTTGATTTTAATACTGCGATATATGGCATCAATGAAAGAATGAATCTTTTTTAGTTACATTTGGACAATGATTACAAGAGTATTTATTAGTTACTTGTATGAGAGAAAAAAATGTTAATAAGAACCTAAGATTTTTTTTTCTTCTTAATTTTGAGTGAAACAATCAATTATCTCAGCGACAAACAAATATTTATTTGAGCAATATTTCATTGACACATCGTGTTTTTTTATCAATTCTACCACACATAAAAGTATTAAAGTCACATTTTCATTCTAAACTTTTATTTATTATGATAATTGATCTCTTTGACTTTCATATTCGAAGTTGCATGATCAATTCATTAAAAAAAATTGATTCAATACATTTTTTATATACTTATTAATAATTTATTGGATTCGAGTTGGATTTCAACAAGACCTATGAGTTTAACTTCATGGAATTGGACTTGGGTCTTTCTTGCTAAGTTGGAAACTTAGCTGGAACTCTTCTTGGAATTGGACTTGGGTCTTTCTTGCTAAGTTGGAAACTTGGCTGGAACGCAAAGAAAGCCTCCTAGATTGACGGAGACATTCCTACCAGAATTTCATTCCTTTGGATGAATCACCCTTCTATAGAAGCATAAATTCAAATGAATTTCACTCATAGCTTATAAAAAGAGATCGAAAAGCATGTGTATAGCATATATACGCCTACCCTCTAGGAAGATGATCTTTAGCAGAGGACCTTCGACCCGTCCGAGCACGGATAATAGTATAAAAAAAAACAACTGCCAGAACAAGTTTCACAATGTTGAAAGGTAGAGATTCATCCCCTATTCAAGAATCTGAAGCAATAGATGGTACTTAGAATTGACTAGTGTAAGCCGATCGAAGTAAAAAAAAATAAATAAGAATTATCCATTATTTTTAATAACCTAAAACTTTATTTATGCTTTTTAAGAACTAGTTAGCAAAAGCAAGTAGATTTAAGTAGTTGCAAAATAAGTTTATATAGATAAAATAAGTTGCTACAAAATCAGTAAAATTTATCATGTGACCGGTCTATTATAGACTAAGTTGTTCTATGGTCTTATCTGAGTAGTAATAAGATTTTCAATAATTTTATGACTCAGAAATATGACAGCCCTACTCTGAAAGCAATGGCACTGGCTCAAGCCAACAGCAAAATGCTATATTTGACGAGGGAGATGCATTGATGGAAATGATTGTCAAGATTGAGGAAATGGCTCAATTTTTATTTTTATTTTATTTCATTTTTGGGGTTGGGAACAGGACTGTCTTATCATGCTGGTTGGTGCTATACTTCTTAACTTCTTATGCAATTAAAATTGAGGGTCCAATAATTTCCAGCTACAATTTGATCTTTTTCCCATATTCCACTTGAGACTGCAAACCAGTGGCCAATGATGGAGCCCATGTTTTATATCTCCTGAATGTGGGGTCCATCAGGGAAATAGAACTATAGAAGCCAAATTGCCACGTGGCACCCTCTAATTGCATCACTTTTTCATTATTAAAAAAATAAAAGCTAAAAAGTTGTCATCTTGCCTATGTGTATAAATATATATGTGTGTATACAATCACAAGTAGCCAATTAGCTCAAAACCAAGAAGCCAAGAAACTTATACAAGCTTTCTTTAAACTGAGATGGCTGATCACTTCTTACAAAACTTTAAACACTCTTTCTCTTTAGCAGACATTGATCCAAGCATTGAATTCATGAACCATTTTTCAGGGCTAAATCCAAATCATCAAGAGACCTTTGGCTTAAACTTCCACAGTTTGATGGGATTTCCCCGTGACAACAATTTTCCTCAATTATCTGAAGGCCCTGGAAACTTGGAAACTTTCCCTGGATTATTCATTCATGATGAGAACACTGTGGTAACTCCTTTTACCGAGCCCATGATCTTGAATGACAATGATCATAAAGACAGGAAAAGGAAAGCGATGGACATCAGCACGCCGGAAAGCAGTTCTGCAAATACTTCTGCATATTCATCTCCTCAAGGTTCTGATAATGGGATTAGAAAGAAAGATGTAAGCTTTTTGATCATTGAGTTCTTGAGTTCATTTGATCAAATTCTTGACTTAGGAATTTTAAGGCATAATCATAATAATTAAGTTTGTTTCTGTCTGCAGCGTGCAGGAAGAGGAAAGAAAGTGAAAAACAATGAAAAGGAAGATGAAAAGCCAAGGGAAGTGATTCATGTTAGAGCCAAAAGGGGCCAAGCCACTGATAGTCACAGCTTAGCAGAAAGAGTAAGTTCATACTGTTTAAGCTGAATTCATCTGTAAAATTTAATTTCTTTGATCTTTACTCTCCTAACAAACAAAGAAAAGCAGCAAATCAATTGCAGAAATTGTCGCTTACTATGATCTGCCACCTGTATCAGGTCAGAAGGGGAAAAATTAACGAGCGATTACGTTGTTTGCAAGACATTGTTCCAGGATGCTACAAGGTGATTAATCTTTTATTCCAAGTAATTTTTCCCAACTACTTTTCAGATTCTTGGTTTAATCATACTGACATGATTAACCAAATGAAACAGACCATGGGCATGGCAGTAATGTTGGATGAGATCATCAATTATGTGCAGTCCTTGCAAAACCAAGTAGAGGTGAGTATTTTACTGTTACCAGTATACAAAAATGAAATACAAGGACTTTTGACCAAAACCTGATATAATAGTTTTTTTTTTTTTTTTTTCAAATTCAGTTTCTTTCAATGAAGCTTACGGCAGCTAGCACGTTTTACGACTTCAACTCAGACACAGATGCCATGGAGACAATGCAGGTGTGTTCCTATAAACCTCAAATAAGCACAATTAATCAGCTGTTGTTTTTGTTCATTTAAAACAGGCAACTAGTGGCCTGATTTTTCCAATTTCTTGTACTCCACAAAAATTGTTTGATACTGCAAGCCAGGCCCGTTCACTAGTGCGACGTTTTTTTTGTTTTGCAGAGAGCAAAGGCATTTGAAGCATTGAAGGTTCAGAATGTAGCCAGCCAGGGACTTCCTTCTGCTCAGTTTGCCCCATTAGGCCTGAATTTTGGCTCTTGTCCTCAGTTGCCACACAGCAGATGAAGATTCCCAGTTTCCCCTCTTTGTTTTTTCTCAGTTAAATTTGTATAACTCTAGGCCAAACATGGCAAAGAAAGGCAGAAGTCTAAAGATTATACATCTATACTCAAATTTGTATCAACTCTTCACATGTTGAAATTTAACCAATTATTAGTAGTTTTAGTGTATAATCTATTTTTTAGTTTGAGTGTCACTGAATAAATGATTTGGAAGACTCCCGAGACATCGATTGTATATACGACAATCTTGAGTTCGAATACCATCAAATGTACGATCAAAACGCGTTATCAGATTGGATTGATTAATCCTGAGTTTGATGTCTTTCAGATAAATGTGGCAGCCAACTATGTACTTGACTCTCAGATATGTTAATGATGTCAACAAATTTGCACAGTGTGTCCCAAGGATATGAATAGACTCATGTCTTGTGTCTTTATAACATTTTTATTCAATTATTATAATTTCTTTGTATCTATTAGTAGGAACTTGTTCTTGTGTTTTTCTTTTTTTCAAGTGGGTGTGTTGACTTGTTTGTCTTGACCAATTAACTGTTGATCAATAGCAATCAACTATAGATAGACAGTTCAATTTACATATCCAAAGGAGTAGGGCCATTTTAAAACTTGATCATTAGAAGAAAATCTTCTTCTTGTTGAGACAACGCGCCTTTAAACTAAGGTGCTACTTCCAATTAATTTGCTTCTTGTCATGTGTTAGTATTAGTTTGTGACAATAGTTGATGAACTTACCACCTCTGAGATGGAAACGACTCGAGTCTTATTGATATCTTAATTGAATTACTCATTCATTAATTATTAAAAAGGTTGATCTGACTCAAATTCAATCCATGTCACTTTTGTGATCATGAATCGATCTTGGATTTTAGTTTTTTGGATCTGAATCCGATCCATGTATCTATACTATGTATTAAAATAAGAGTTTTAGATGTGTTTATTACCATTGTGAAAAAGGCATCCGTACCGTTGCATGTCTCTTGTTTAATAACCAATGAAAGTTTGTTAGAAAGCACAAAGTTCTATTAGGAAAGGAAATTATATAATAGAAGAAAATATTTAAATTCCTAAATTCTCTTAACTACTTAAATATAATCCTAAACCAAACAATATGCTAACTAAAACTAAAGAGCAAAGGGAAATAATATTTTAATGTTAGAGGAGAAAGTGGATACTCTAGATCCTCAGTTTTTTTCTACAGGACATATATATATATATATATATATATCAACATAAGAAAGTAGAAGAAAATTTTCAAGATAAGAAAATTAATTATTTTATAAAGTAAAAATGATATAGTTTAATACAAGGTTATTTTTAAACATATGTCAGTCTGTTTCTATCCTTTTGTAGTACTATAAGATAAACTAACATATGAAGTTTTTTGTAATAAATTTATAATTTGTACTTCATCCGACTCATTAATTCTATGCGGAGTTTTAAATAAAAGTTATCATTATAATATTGTCTCAAATGAAAGTAGTGGTTGATATATTTAATTATTATATTATGTGAGATGATAATTATGTGAAAAAAACTAATATTCATTTTAATAAATCGAACCTTATTTTGGGACATTGTAAAAATAAAAAAGCAATAAATGTAGAACAAATAAAATATAACATTTACTATGAGTTTATATAAACTCAAAATATTAGATTTTATCTGAAATATGATATAAATTTAAATTTAAATTTTATTTATACAAATATAAGATTTACAAATCATAGTAATGAACTTCAAATATGAAAAATAATTAAAAATTCTATCTCGCTCAAATAACACTTTTCAGGAGAAATTGTAGTTCTTATATATATTACTAAAAGCAATATCAATGAATTACGGGTATAATTGAGAAAAATAAGTTACAACATAAGGCTAGAAAATCAAAACACTTATATAGAAAATAATGAGAAATAATAATATTTGAATTATGACAACTAATTGTTTACTTAGTATATTATTCGATATAACACACATTAAATATATATAAAAAGAGTAACATGATAACTATTTATAACTTGCAATTAAAGCTCACAATATAGAAGATCACTAAGACGAAAATAAAAAAGTTCTGACATATTGGTTGAACGACACTAAGGATAGTTGTTGGTTGTTGTTTGTTAGGTTGAAGGTAGATACAGGATAGTATTACTATGTAAATGAATAAAAATATTAATTTCAATCTTATTTTACTATAAATATTCTTATATTACAAATACAAGCTTGCCATATAACTTAAAATACAAGGTTATCCATATGTATATTACGTGCTTTTTTATAATATATATTTTATTTATGTTGTGTATATATACAAGAAAAAAATTATATATATATATATAACAAGTTTTATAGGTGAGAATATAAATTAAAATAAATACTTTAGAAACATGTTTGAAAGAAAATGTAATTATAATTTTTCAAAATAAAGATTTGAAATTTAGATTTTTAAAAATTAAAATATGCACCCATAAATTTGCAAATAATTTATTTTTTGTTAATAAAATTATTTTCTCATACTGAGAATGTTATGATGATATATTTAAGTTTGTTAATATTTTTTAAATTATAAAGTGATTGAACGAGTCTAAACAATTGGATCTCATATTTATGACAAGGTCTGTAGTCCAAACAATCTTTGCATGTCAAGTCTTGAATTTTGATAATTTTATTTCAAATTTAACTCATTTTTATCTTAATAATTATAACTTAATTCCAACATCGCAAAATGATACAACTTCTATAACGAGACACACCCAAGAGTTTTCCTCTCCTACAATTTTAATTACCAATAGAAACCCCCCCACCAAAAAAGGGTAAAAAAAAATGGGGGGGGGGGGGGGTTTGGGGTGCTTGGTTGGTGGGAGGAGGACAAGACTTCAAATGGTATCAAATATAAGGCAGATATCTGCGTCACTATTGATAGGAAATGGCAATGCACGCGTTTTTTCCTGTGTTAAATTCGCATAAAAAAAATGAAGTATACAATTTATATATTCCCTTCAAAATAAATAATTATTATTTTTTCTTTTCTCTCCTCTATAATTACAAAAACCTCTTCTCTCTAAACTCAGTATGTCAAAAAATAATTTACTTTTGACTCATCAATTCCAATACTTATTGTTTGGGGGTGATTTCAAGAAACATTGAGAGCTCACTAAGTCAGAGATAGGTATGGGTTTACCGTTGGTAATAATAGGAAATGAACCAAGATTGATAAGAAAAAAATATATATATATATATATATATATATATACATACACACACTCATATTTAGTGTCGCCGGATTCATCATCGTTTTTCACCTCCACAAGTATTATTTTACTAAATCTATCCAAATAAATTAATTACAATTATTTCTTGCCAAAACTAGGATAGATGATACCAAATAATAATAATAATAATAAGGCTAACTGATGATATATAGAATTAATCTTTTGACACAAATTACTTATTAACATCTTGTCAAATTTATCATAGTACTTCTTAATTTCTTCTACTGCACACATGCCCTTGTTATTATACATCATTTGTCAGGCTATTAAATGATTGCACTATGATACAACATATTTAGTCATTATAATGACTACTTTCCCCAAAAAAATCATGGTTAAGCACTTAAGCCATTACAAAATCCATGTCGACATAAGCAAGTGGAACCCTACAAATAATGCACACTCTAAATCTCATGGATGTTGCCAATTCATGGCATGCATGATTGAAAAAAGGGTTTATAATTGTGTTTTTTTTCTACAAAAAAAATAAAAAAAAGAGAGAGAGAAAAAATCAGGTAGATGCATGCATCCATTAGAGACGACAGCTTGAGATGGGCCAGAGGCTGCCTTAAAGAGGATGAACAATGGTGGGTTCTCCAAAATACTCTTATATGATAAGAGTTTATGAACTTTTGAGGCCACACTTTTGTTCCTCCTTTCACTCAAAAATCTTTTCTCAAAGACTCCCTTTTGACCAATTCTTGCCTGTTTCTTGGAGCATATGCATGCACAAGGAGGAAGAACCAGGGCTTATTGGGACCCCCCATAGTAACAAATTGGATGTAGTCACATTCCTGATATGGATTGAGGGTCACAGATGCATATATATCAGGTGAGGATGGGACACATCCCCTGGTAACTACTGTGGGCAAGTTCAAGGATCCAAGTAGATTGTCCATCAACCTGAAAGGTGGTGCAAGTAGTTGCTCTGTCCCAAAATACAGATTGTGAGATCAAGCCCTGGTCGGTCCTGGACGTATTTAGTCAGCATCGAAACAATTTGTCCCTTGTGCTATGCAGGAATCAGATTATATAGCTGAGTGAAGGCCCATCCTTCATAGATTTTTTGTGCAACTGCTAATCACTTGAAACCATTAGACTGCAGATTGATCATATGGACACACGATGGACAACGATGCTCCTGCTACAATGCCAATATATACAACTAAAGTTAGACTTACTGTATCATTCTACATGGTAGCAAACTCGAGTACATTTGCATGCACACATGAATACGTAATATTCTTACCTGCATCAGCTTATCTGATATTTTGTTTTTAAAAGTAAAAGATTCTTGATACTCGATTCATAGGCCAAACAATTTCTCTGTAGTAAATTTGAGATTCATTACTACAATTTGAGCGAACAAGTAAACAAAGCAATATTTCTAAATAAACAAGATAATACAGAAAGGTTGAACTAGATGGGAAGACTTCTCTTCTCTTTAGTAAAAGATCAGGTTCTACAAAGTATTATGTTCCTCATGATAATATGACAGCAAATATTTTATATCAACTCTACTGTTTTCTCATTCTTAGCAATTTCCCGTGGACTCTATATTGTATTACTTCATTAGAAGAGTCAGTATACTGAAAACAGAATGTTATTCCCCATTAAAATTAGCTCCAGTAATCTCCAGCACATGCCGTGTTTGTTAGCATCTTGACAGTCATCTACTTGCCATGCTATCCTATTAAGATGTTCCTCTATTTCTTCTTTGAAAATAAAGAAGGGGAAAGGTGAATCTACTTCCATCACCTTTTAACAAACAATATTGTAGAACCAAAAGTTTACTGCATATAGCTGGAACCCTTGGTACTGGATCTTAGCTGGATCCACTTTATCACTTCTATAAAACATGCTACTTTAACTCAAAATCCAAAAGTTGTACCAAAGCTCAACGATAAGGACTTCTATGTTCATAAATGTTGATCAATTTGACGTGGTATGGAATTGAAACCAAAATTCACCTCCTGTTACAGGAAGGGTATGATTGCAATGACCTTAATTTGCAAACCTCACATATCTTGAAGTGGTCAATGCATGGGATAAAATATCAACAACAAAAAGGCATAAGACAAGGGATATTGTTCTTCTGAAGGACATCACATATCTACAGCAGAAGGCTTCAAAGCAACTTAAACAATATTGTGAGAGATTTGAGTTTCTAACATCCTGGGATACAGAAAATTAAGTTGAACATCCAAGAATCTACTTCTTCATCAGGGGATTAAGTTCCATAATACTCACATATCACTGAACGTAATATGAATTTGAGAATATTTAGAAACTGGTAACATCTCATGGTACAACTTTATTCTATTCGACATTCATGCAGAAAAAGGAATTTGATTTGACTTACATATTTGCTATTCTCTTTCTCTGATCAGAACACATAAATGGATATAAATCCTCAATTGTCTTATTGCCAAAACTAGCACTGACATTACAATTCAATAAGTTACAGTAAAACCCTGAAGTCGCTGGTAAATCTTCAAGCCTCCCTTTCAAATTCTCCATAAAGATGAAACCTGTGAATGTGCCAAATGTAAGAATCAGCTTGTGAACATATTAACAGTAACAACAGAAAATCACAAGCATAGATACAAATATAACTAGATATTTGGCAAGAACAACTATGAGAAACAAGTCATGCTGTCCACTAATCAATGCATACTGGTCCAAATGTTATGTTTCAGCCAGTACTTTTTCTATCTCAGGAATTTACTCTTCTTTGCTGCTTTCTGAGTATATTTGGTGTTCAAGAAAAGATACCTTGTACACTAATTTGTGAAAGGTCACAATTGTGGAGCTCAATGCTTCATACTTATCTCTTCAATATTACAATTAGGGTTTAATTCAGTCATAAATACACAAGTATTTCTACTTTTCCAATATTACAATGAGTGTTTAATCAAGTCAAATACAGAAGGTTCTACTTTTCCATGTATAGAAAACATATGCAAAGGTAATTCCAAAATTACAAAAATCTTCAATAAACTCATAGCATCAAATGGATTACGAAGTAATTAATACTGTTGAAGTCCCATCAAATAAGCATGCATTGTAGAGGTACTGAAATTGTATTATTCATATAAAGTTAATGTGGTATCCCACATTGGTTGTGAGAAGAAAATTGGAATGATTTCTAAGTGAATAGAATGAACTCCTCTAACAAATTGATTTAATCATTTACCCAAAGCGAGGACGAATGCGACGTAGTTGATAGCAAAGTCCTTTGTGTCGAGTTTCGCTTGAGTGCACCAGCATCATGGGCCCTTGCATAAAAAAATGATATCATAGTACTTGGTGATTGTGATATCCGCATGGATTGTGGAAAAAAATTTGAACTATTTTATAAGTGGGTACAATGGATTCTTATAACAACTTGGATTAATTATTTTACAAACCAAAGATGAGTGCAAAGTAGTTAATAATAAAGTGTCGGAGCTCGTTGTGCTGGAGTCTTACTTGCGGACCCCACACCATGGGCGCACCAGGTAATCATTTTATCAAAATGAAGGCGAGTGCAAAGTAGTTACTACTTTGCAAAGCAAGTAATCATTTTCTCAAAACGAAGGCAAGTTCGAAGTAGTTGCTAGTTTGCAGAGTAAGGACGAGGGCAAAATAGTTACTAGCGGAGTTCCAGAGCTCATTGTGCCAGAGTCTTACTTGCGGACCCCAACACCATAGGCGCATCAGGTAATCATTTTCTCAAAGCAAAGACGAGTGCAAAGTAGTTACTAATGGAGTCTATTGTGCCGAAGTCTCATTTGCGGGGCCCCACCCATGAGCCCAGGGCTTGACAACTAAGGACTTTATTTCTGTACAATCAAATAATATGTCCTATACATCTTTCCCCATTCCAATTTTTCATCACTCTAAGCTTACCATGGAACTGTATCTTCCAACCTTGCAAACATTGTGACTTAATTTTGCTCATCAAAATTTATTACTATCCAGGGTACAACAGAACTGGCTTTTTCATGGTTTGGTTATAGGGACGGAGCCAAAAAATAGAAACTGGGGGAGCAAGATTTATTTTTTTCTTGAAAATAATAGATAAAGATGTATTTTTAATTTTTTAGGAGGGTAAAATTTTAAAATTTAATAGTATGTATAGTTAATATTAATTTAAATTTTTTATGGATTTGATGGGGGAGGTTCCACCAACCAATATCAAGAAATGGCTTGCAATAAAAGTGATTAGCTACCAAGACAAGGATCAATTTTTATGATAACATAATTGGAGCATAGAACACCTTTCTGTTCACTTATAGATATGTCTGTGCAAGGAGAACATTATTATATTGTAAATAAAAGTTGAATACCTAGAACTATAAGCAAGATTGCATGAGCCTGTGCTCGCCCAACATACGCACAAAAAGAGAGAGGTTTCTATACCTCTAAGACAGTTTGCTACAGCATGTCCACCCAGAGAATGGATAACAGTTTGAACTACTTCACATAGATTCATGATTTTATGGTAGAATTAGAGATGTACGAACACAGAGTTAAGGACAGTTTTTCTTGTCAGATGATATCTCATTGGCATGGAGCCCTTTAGTTTTAAGTCCTTAACAATTAAGTTCGTGGAAAACTTAAAAATGAAAAAAAAAATTGTAAAACCCACGACATGATTGGATCCTACACTGGCAAGGGTGCTTCTTATGTACCATACTGCTTCCAATTCCAGATAATTCCAATTTCCACTACAGAGAAAAACCATAACACAAGTTCAAATTTTTCTTATTTCTACTTGAGGGCCCTTAATGAGAAACACTAGTGATTGTCAGAAAGAATTATTCTGGATTTTGTGAGCATATGGTATAGTTAAATGAAAAAACTGTATTAGCTCTTATTCGTTAGCTTTCATGCTCATTCGAACTGCATAAGGACATATTTTAATATCATATAGTCTCCCTGCATTAAGTGAAGTTTGTAATTTTTAATTACTTTTAAAAAATTCTGGATTGGGACAAACAGTCACAGAGTGAAAACTTTCATAACGTAAGTAGGGAAAAGTGATGCTACAAAACTAGTAAAGATAACGCCTATTATTCTACTCAATGGAGATATGCTTGAATTTATACTTTACAGAAATTGTACAATCTTATGGAATCTCTATCCGACACTTGATGCCATTGCAATTGACCAAAGTAGTGCTTAGATCATTCTCTCCTGTGTTCCACTTTACTATCAATCTTATTTCAAGTTTCTGCCTTATATTGTTATCCTTCCCAATTTTACATGGAATAAGTAACAAAATCTATTTTCTTTTGCAGGGAAGTCAGCCTGGCAATCCAAATGAACCAAAAGTAAAGCAAGTCAACTGCTTCAAGAGAAGATGAAAGTAAAAAAGAACAGTAGAATTCATGGCTATTGAGCACAACCCACAGAAAATGCCCCAGAAAAGAAATCATGACTGCTGTCTATATGCCGAATGAACTACACTAAAGCACTGAAGACCATACTTAAAGAACTGGGGAGAGAGCAAAATATTGGATAATTGTCCTAATGGAACTCTGACCAGAAAATAGAACATCAGAAAATCATGTTCAACAAATGAATATTTTCCAAATGTCTATATCTGCATAATCATAATATCATGAAGAAATTCTTAGGAAGGGCTATCCCAGGAAAATTTTAACAAACAAGTCTACAAGGAGTGAAAATCATTCTTTCCTCAATACATCATCTCCCAAGTCCAAATCCTGGATTCTCACCTTTATCTTCCAGCCTGATCTTACATCATAGCACAAAATGTTTAAAATACCTTTAATTTTCCATTAAGTTCTTTATTGACGAAACTTAAGTAAATGTCACCTAACTTTAAGATGTGCATAGTGGGTACTGCCAATAACTCCACATCTTTTATGAGATATATTCTTTGCGTGAAGATTGCCAACCATTGTCCATCGGTTAAAGCTTTCTAATCATTTCGAGTTAATGCTACAAAGCACTTCTATGCCCAAAAAATCAGCAAATTCATGAGATCAACATAGTACAACTTTAGTTAATACTATCATTTATCAGGATGCACTACCTAGTGGATTAGTACGGCTATTTAGTGCATTGAAGAATCCTCCAGCAGAAAAGTGTAAAATGAAAATATTAGATCAAGCACCAAACCAATCAACCCAAAAGTCCACTTCCACAATTCCAGTTGAATGAAAACACTAGCATTTTAGGCTTTAGCAGTAGTACTTAGCGAATACTTCACCAACTAAACTAATACAACTAACAAATCATACAAATCTTTTGGCTCATAGACCTAAAAGTCCCAAAACTAATGATAGTTAGTAAACAAAAAAACATAGTAACCATCAAACTGAACCAAATATAACATTAATTTTTTTAAAAAAAAATCATATTTCTAGAATTATCAGTAATGGTTAAGCAAAGTGGATGAATAATGATAATAATATAATAAAAACATACTGAGGGCTTGAAGCATTTTTAAGTCAAATTTCATAGCTAGAGCTTCTTGACCAATCTTCTTGGCAGGCAAGTGCACCAAATTCTTTAATCCCATCAATAAATCCTAATCAACAGAAGAAACAACTTTCATAGCTACATATATTCACGCATGAATTCTTGCAAGAAGACAATTTGCAGAATAACGAATCAAGATACTTGGAAATAAGCTGAACTTACAAGTTCAGACTCTGTTAAAGAGCAAAGCCAGAGGACATCATCCATGTCATTATTCCCTAGTACGTTTTTTCCACCATAAGTTGAATATATCAACTGCTATTCTGGGTCTCTTCCTTTGCTTTTTTTTTTTGTTTTTATGTGCACAAAAATGATGGGACCTGTGAAAAGAATCAAACTTTCGAATAGCTGAACTGAACTGAAGAGGGAAGGGGGAGCGAGAGCCTCTGCGTGAGAGAGAGGAGAGTGAGCGTCTGTAGTTATGTGGGTAATGATGGACGGGTCGAATAACCACTACTAGAATCCGACTTCACTAAGAAATCACAGAGCATCATCTTATGCAAATAAATCTTTACAATGAGATATTGAAAATAAAATAAATCCCATGTTTACATAATTTCATTTACATACTTAAAATTTGGTTCTTTTTGTATGTAATATTCTAAAGATTTTTTTTTTTGAGATGATCAGTAAATGAGGTCGAAAATATGAACAAGTTTTGCAAATTTGAAGTAAAATTACTAATTCAATTTGAATTTTGAACTTAAACATAGTTTTGAAATAGTATATTTCTATATCTTAGGATAATCTTCCAATAATAACCTCTTGTTTGGTTGTATTTTTATTCCCGTTCACTTTTTTATTTGTCTATCGATTTTTATGTGAAAAAAATTGGTTAAAATTTAGGATATATAGGTTGAGAGAATGAAATGTTGTTATAATATTTATAGACACGAAAAGACATATAGAAATAAAAATATATTTGACTGTAATATTTCCAAAATTATAAAGTACAGTTTAATAATATATAATTAAGTGAAAAATAATGAATGATGAGATCGTTTAATTATATTAGGGTAAAGTATATACCATTTAATTTACAATTTACAATTTATAGGGTCGATTGCACTTTAACCCCATATAAATATGTGGAATGATTATTCAATCTTTATTAAATGTGCCTAAATCACCTTGGTCTCATTTTCGGACAATATTTCAACAAAAATGCTAAAATACTTTGGGCATGTTATACTTTGACTTCCAATTTTTAACAGTGTGATTTTAATTACTTAAAATATTTTGAAACATTGCATTTTGGATTTGATTTTTGTGGAATTAAATGAAATATTTTATCAAAATATTTTCATGCGGATATTTCAGTCAAATCAATTTATAGTTTTTTTTTTCTTTCTAAATTTATGTGCATGAGATATTTAAAAGCTCTTTCTAGTATCCCCAAATATTTGTTACATCATATGTAACATTATGCAAATTTGTTAATGGAGAATAGTGTGTGAGATAATTAAAAGCTATTTTTTGTTATCCTCAAATAATTGTTATATGTAACATTTGTGTATATTTGTTTATAAATGATAATGAATTATTTTCAATTCAAATTAGAAATAGATGATAGAGACCATCATGATAGTGAGATCAAATTTTTTGCTTCCAACATCCACTTAAATCTAGCATCACCTCTCTTATCCCTATTCAAATTAGAACCTTAAACGACCCATAACTTTAAGTAAACAAATAAACACAAATTTAAATATATCACTATAATTATTTGAAAGATAATCTTAAAAGCAACTTTTAATTATCTTACGCACATAAACTTAAAAAAAATATAGTTAACTATAAAATTAGTTTATAATTATAAGATAACTCAAATTAATTGACATGATATATTTGCAATTGAGTGATATACAATGATATTTTTAGTAAAATATTTCACTTTATTACACTAAAATAAGGATTCAATGTTAAAGTGTAATATTTAAAATATTTTATGTAGTTAAATATACATTTTTAAAAAAATATTAATAGACAAAGTGTAATCAACCCTATCAATTGAGAGGGTGTTGCTTTTTTACCCAATAAAGTAAAGTTAGTGGCGGGATCCGTCAATTAATTATAACAATCATTTCAACTCTTTGTAGTACGATAATGATTGGGCTGGAAATATGGCAAATGAGGCCCATTTCTATTGAAAATAAACAGCAGAACCCCGTTTTTAAAATCCTTGAAACAGTTGAAAACAGAAAAGTATTTTGCTAAAAAAAGCATTCCGTTTTTCAAATTCTTGAAACAGTAGAAAACAGAAAAGTATTTTGCTAAAAAAAGCATGCATTTTATACAATTCTTCCAATTATAAACATCACTTTTTTCTTTCCCCCTTGTTCAATTAGATAGATCTTTAAAAAGAAAAAAGATAAAAAAAAAAAGAAGAAAATTCTCACAAGGAAAATAATATATTAGTTTTTAATGGTAATTTTGTCTCAAAAAAAAAAAACATATATATAAATTTTCCAATTAGAACATCACTTTCCCCCCCTTGTTCAATTAGAGATATCTTTCAAAAAAAAAACTAAGTTTTTTTTTTCTCAAGGAAAATATCATATTAGCTTTGAATGGTAATTTTGTCTCCAAAAAGGTGAAAAAACATTGTAAATTGAAAAATGAAGGGTATTTTTCATGCAAGCAAGTTGTTCTTAATCACTTGCGGTTTCACTTTCCAAGCAAGCAAATTTGCACAACATTTTGAAGCCAACAAACATGTGTTGTAGCCTTTGATGATTAGCTAAACACATTTTAACTTTCTGCACGCACTCCCACACTAAAAATGGCATAACTCTTACAAAACACATACACGAACTGTTCTTAATGAAGAGAAAAAAAGGGAAGGGGGGGGGGGGGGGGGTGTTGATATAGGAACAAAAGCTAATCTTGGCATCAAAAAACTTCACTGTAATTATCAAAACTACTATTTTTCTCTCACGTCAGAAGACATTGAAAGAATGAAGTGAACATGCTGCTGCAGAAAGAATCAATTTCAACCACGCTTCCTGCATCTGATAGCTAAACACCAACTCCAGTAAGAAATTACTAAGCACTTGGCTTGTATAGTTTCTCCACCATCTTCCTATACTCTGCAATTGAAAGAAAAAAACTATACTTAGCTACAACTCATGTAAGCAATACTTCAGGGAAAGGATTTAAGATGTTTGACAATCATTGGCCGTCGACACCAAGAAATAGATGTTGGAGTATACCTTCCTGGTTGCCCCAAAGCGCTGCCGCCTGGGCGTTGAGAGGTGAACTTATGTTTGGCTCTAAATACAAAAAATAAAATCAGATAACAACTACAGTGGGCTGATGAAAATGGCAACATTTAACAATTGCTGCACAAATTACCTCCAAGCAAACTCTGAATTGATAGCAAGATTGTCCTAACATCATAGGCAGATGACCACTTATCCTGTGAAAATTGAAAATGTCAGATATATTAAAGGGAGAAGATTAGGCTATGCAAGCAGGATAGTATAAAAGGCAAAGTTCATCATAAGTAGTAACCTGTAATATGTCCAAGCATATGTTTCCATACACATCGACATTGGGATGGAAGCAAGCAGTCTCAAATTTAACCTTAGGAGGCTTGAAAGGATAGTCAGATGGAAAGGAAAGGGATAACTTGTATTCAGTTCCTTCAAAGACAGTATCTTTGCTGCCACTGATTGTTCCTTTCCAGCAGAATATGTTGTCCTCCTCAGGGAAGGCTGATATTCCAGAATCACCACCCATCTACAGATTTTAATTGGAAATCAAATTGCAAATAGAATCAAAGTCAGCTAATGATAATTGCTAAAAGGGATCAAAACAGAAGCTGGCTTAACAAGAAACAGAGTTTGGATAGAGAAAAAAAGAATAGATCCACAGTTCTCACCATTAGGGCCATCAGCTCGGATTGCAACCTATTTATTGAATCAACCAAACCAGACTCAGTTAATCATAGGCATCACAAAATGGCAGAGGTAAAACCATACTAAAATGTAGGTCACACTCCACATTACATGAAACAAAAAAAGATTGAACAAACTGAGCAACTTCAAGTTGAAAATGCAAAAGAAACGTTTGTTCTGTTAAATACAAGAAAAGGAAAATAAGATTAAAGGGAGGAAAAGGGCACATAAACAGATATTGAAAGCTAAAATATACCATGAAAAAATATGCTCACATAAATCAAGGCAAAATATCTGATACAGCTAATTAAAAGTATAGTATTCCCTCAAAGGCAGTCTGAAGCAATGTAAAATCCAGAACAATAGATAATAGAATTGATATCCAACATAATTAATATCCTAGACAGAAAAAACAAGAAAAAACCAATATAGAGCAAGAAACACCCAAAATACCCACATTGTATAAATCATAAAACAATTTGCCGTTTCAAGATTTGAAATTGAAAAAAGGGCTCATCAAAATCAGACCGAACTTGCAAAACTGAACTAAAAGAAAAGAGTAATCAAGAAAGTTTCTGAAGTATACCTTTTCAAAACAGATTGGGTATCAACGGTTTTCGCAGGGGGGACAGTCTGCTTTGCCGGCGCCACCGCCGGTGCCGCCGCGGCGGGGGTGTTGGGGTTGCTGTCTTGGTGGTGAGCATTGTTTCTTGTCGCCATCTTTTCCTCCCTTCACTCCCTTTCCTCTCTGCTTAATTCAAATAACTGATTTCAAGAGAATGAAAATTACAGATATAGAATTCAAGATTGTACGCAGATCAAAGAAGAAGAGTTCAGAGCAACAACTAACTAAAAGAGTCTCTTCTTCTTCTACAAGCGCAAGGGATGTAGAGAGAGAGTTTAGAGAGAGAGAGAGTAGACGGGAACAGACGCTAATAGCGGATGGGTTATAAAAGGGGCTATTGTTTCAACAATTCAAAATCATTTCCGAACGTTACATGCACGCCGCAAAGTATGCTGTTTTTGGGTCTAACGGCTATTTTTTTATAATATTCTTTAGGTTTTTTCTTACGTATGGACTTGGGTTTGGGTAGATATTTGTACCCGGCCCAGTAACCCCAGAACAAGTTTTTCTGGTACTAAATCCAATATTAAAACTTGATTAACTGTATTCTGATCTTTTCTGATCCAAATTTTTGGATGAGGAGACAGCAAATCCAGAACTTGCAATCTATTTGGTTAAATCATAAATAAAGGGATCAACATATAATGGCATGTATATTTGGAGGGCAATCGGCTAAGTTTATTTAAAGATTTTATAAGATATTAAATTTTATTTAAAAAAAATTGAAGTATTTAAATAAAATAAGATTAAGAAAATTATAAAATATTAGTAATAATAATTTTATAATTAATATAATCAAAATTAAAAGAGTCCGTTAAAATCTTAAAATAAATTAAGAATTTCTTACTTTTTTTAAAGGAACTTATTTTAAGAGTTTATAAACTCTTTTGTTAAAAACTTTTACCAAATAGTTTATTGCACCCTCTTAGCAAAAATTCTTTTACTTTAATTATTTCACTCAGTTTTATGAAATTAATTAAGGCTATATAGCCAGGATTCTCTGAGTGTTATCTGGCCAATGAACTCCTCTTTCTCAGTGTTATCTGGCCAATGCACTCCTCTTTCTCATGGTTCCTAGTTCACAATACTTGTCATATCTGTCTGGTCTTATGCAATTTCTGTGAATAGAAAAGTACTGGTCAATGTATCTCTACTTTAATATGTGTCGACGACATGTATTCTCATGCATCAGATGTAACAATGGATAGAATAATGATAGAGGAAGTGCATATGCAACATAAAATTCTTGGTTGAACAACTCCACCTGAGGTAGGTAAACTGATTCTATCATGATACAATATGATTAATGGATGGCAATATCTTAAAGCCAAGTTAATGTGACATGAAAAAGAACTAATAAAATCTTGACTGTTTATCTGCGCAAAAGAGAGGTCTTTTTGTATTCTTGTGCTCACCCTCTTGGTCCATCTTGTTTGAATCTTTCTTTGGAGCTTCTGAAAAAAAGTGAAGCAGAAAGGTAGAATGATGGGACCATATATAATTCCTACTTTCCCACCATTGAGGAGCCATATCGATCACAAATACATGGTACGACTTCACACAATATGAAAGACTCTAAAAGAACAGCTGCTATTCTGCTTTTCATAGTTTCTCTTATTGCAACCATCAAGTTGATTAACTGTACTGGAAACAAGTGCATAGAAAGAGAGAAACAAGCTCTTTTGAGGTTCAAGCAATCTTTAGATGATCCCTCTAATCTCCTATCCTCTTGGGATGCAGCTGTTGATTGCTGTAAATGGGAACGGGTCGTCTGCAACAACTTGACAGGCCATATTTATGAACTCCACCTCCAAAGCCCTGATTGGAGTTCGAGATTGGGAGGCAAAATAAATCCTTCTCTGCTCAATCTGAAACATTTGAGGCTCCTTGATTTAAGTCAAAATGATTTTGCTGGAATGCAGATTCCAGGCTTCGTTGGGTCGTTGGTAAGTCTAGAGTATCTTAATTTATCTTCTTCTGGATTCCAAGGAATCATTCCTCATCATCTTGGGAACATTTCACGTTTACGTACTTTGGGTTTGAGCGAATCGCTACAGGTTGACAGCCTGCAATGGTTGTCTGGCCTTTCTCATTTGGAGTACTTGGACTTTAATTATGTGAACCTCAGCAAAGTGCCTGATTTGATACAGGTGGTAAACAAGTTGCCTAACTTAATAGAGTTGCATCTGTCTAGTTGTGGTCTTGATTATCTTGCTCCTCTGAATAATACTAATTTTTCATCTCTTGCAGTCCTTGATTTGTCTAGTAACCAATTTCAATCTCTTGTTCCCAATTGGATTTTTTCTCTCAGCAATTTAGTGTCTCTTCAACTACAAAGAAACAACTTTGAAGGTCCAATTCCAAGTGCTCAAGGAAACATGGCCAATCTTCGTTATCTTGATCTCTCCCAGAATAAATTCAATTCTACTTTACCTTACTGGCTGTTCAATTGTAGCAACCTAGAGTTTCTCTCTTTGAGTAACAATTTTCTCTACGGAAGCATATCAAATGCGATTGCAAATCTGAGCTCTTTGAGAAGCCTTGATCTATCCACCAACGAGCTCTCAGGGAAAATTCCTTGGCAAGTTGGAAATTTGTGCAACTTGCAAATGCTTGAACTGTCTTTCAACAAGTTGCAGGGGGCTTGTCAGAAGTTTTTGGAAGTAGTATGTCCAACTGCTTTTTAGCTTCTTTGGAGACATTAAGTGTGAGAGCAAATCATCTTTCTGGTCAATTAACAGAACAACTTGGAGAATTTGAGAATATTCAAATCCTTGATCTTGGTAACAATTCATTTACTGGTCCAATTCCTGTAAACTTAGGAAGCTTGTCGTCCTTGGTGATACTGAGACTAGACAACAACAAATTGACAGGAACCTTTCCTCTGAGTTTTGGACAACTTTCCAACTTGGAAGTGCTTGTAATGGAAAATAACATGGTAGAGGGGTATGTGACTGAAAATCACTTTGCCAATCTTACCGAACTGTCTATATTATCAGCCTCTGGAAATCCATTGATATTGAGAGTTCCTGAAGATTGGACTCCACCCTTCCAACTGAATACTATCTTTCTAAGTTCATGGAACTTGGGCGCTCAGATTCCCACATGGTTCCAAACTCAGAGAAGCATTGATGGTCTCGACTTATCTGGCACTGGAATCTCTGGTGACATTCCTACATGGTTTTGGAACTTATCTACTATCAGTTCCATGAATCTTTCTCACAACCAACTGTCTGGTAAACTTCCAGATATAAATGGTCCAAATTGGGTATACTTGAGTTCCAACAAATTTAGTGGTCCATTACCCCTTGTATCATATAGTGTGAAGGAGCTAGATCTGTCAAACAACTCATTTTCAGGAGACATTTCTCATATGTTATGCACCGTCAGTAATCTCACAAATTCATTGACTATTCTTCATCTTGGAGGAAATAAATTATCAGGAGAAATTCCCGACTGCTGGATGAATTGGCCATCGTTGGCAGTGATAAATCTTGGAAACAATAACATGTATGGAAGCATTCCAAGGTCCCTGGGGCTTTTGGGCAGTCTGCTGTCATTGAACTTATACGACAACACTCTGTCTGGCGACATACCTTCTTCCATCCAAAATTGCACAAGGTTGATAAAACTTGACCTTTCTGGAAATCAGTTAGTTGGAAACATTCCTGCATGGATAGGGAAAAGCCTTTCCAAGTTGAGGATTCTCATTCTGCGCTCGAACATGTTCAGTGGTGAAATAACTCCAGAAACTTGCAACCTCTGCTTTCTTCATGTCTTGGACCTGGCAGATAATAAATTTTCTGGTGTTATACCTAGGTGTCTCAACAATTTGACAGCAATGAGTTCAGAAAGCAAGCTGGCAAATTTCAGTGGTGAAATTTACTATTCTTACTTTATGGGTGTGTTCATGGAGAGCGCGTCTTTGGCAACAAAAGGAAGTGAATTCCAGTATGATACCATTCTTTCACTATTCAGCAGCATCGATCTTTCAGACAACCAATTGTCAGGACTAGTTCCCAAGGAATTAACAAGCCTTGCTGGATTGAGATCATTAAACTTGTCAGGAAATCACTTAACTGGAGTGATCCCTAACAATATTGGTGATATGGGACTTCTGGAATCTCTTGATCTCTCAAGAAATCAACTTTCTGGTGAGATACCACTCAGCATCTCAAGTCTCAACTTCTTGAATTATTTGAATTTGTCTTTCAATAACTTGTCAGGAAAAATACCTCTCAGCACCCAACTCCAGAGCTTTAGCTCATCCAGCTTCATCGGGAATGAGCTCTGCGGCCTTCCCCTCTCAAAAAATTGTACTGCAGACGGTGAAATTCCCAGTCCACACACTGAAGCACAAGATGAAGGTTCTGACCCTGAGATCGACTGGTTTTATGTGTGCATGGCTTTAGGATTCATAGTGGGATTCTGGGGGACATGTGGAACTTTGATCTTCAAGAAGTCATGGAGAAATGCATACTTCCGGTTTTTAGATCACATGTGGAACAAAGTTTGTGTTTCATGATCATGATCAAATTCAGATCTGTTTGACGTGCATTTCATGTAGAATATGTAGTTCTCTGTTTGATGATCATATCCTGTACAACGCTTAGTTCTTTGTTTGATTGAAGTTATTACAATCAAAGGTAAGAATAGCCCCAATAGTCAACAAGGTGTGATTGATTATATATGCTTAAGTTTTATGTTTAGGCACACTTAAATACTATATGCCTGATTTTGTTTCTTCAAAACGGTCATAATATCTTTTGTTTCTGTGTAACCATTTTATGTTCTCGATTATACTTCCTGTTGGCTCTTCCAATAAGTTTTAAGTTCTAAAACAAAATTTGTAATTAAACAAACCTAAGGCTTTACTATCATGTCACGGCTAATGTTTTGAACTATCATTAACCTCTACCCATGAGCATACTAACAATATCACTACATTGGACTTTAAACATGTTACCAGATACCACATAATAGTTTCTAAATGATATAACAAGATAGACTTGTTGGCCTAAATATAGATAAGGCCTTTTTCTTATTTTTTTTTCTTAAAAAGAGGGGAAGCCAAAATCCAAATTCAAAGGAAGAGAGAAGGGAGGGGGAGGGAATGAATTTGGATCTCTTTATATGAAGTCAAGTATCATCACTAAATAAACATATGAAGTCAAGTATCACCAGATAATCGAATAGTTTTTGCTAAAGGGTATACGTTAATCACAACAATTCACCCTAATTATTTAAAAATTACATGTACACCCCTTTACATTTCCTATCATCCAACATGTATTACAACGAGCATCTCAAAGTTAGAGAATCATGCTTACATCAGCAAAAAATGCATGTTTTCCAAAAATATCTTTGACTATTTATTTTTTTTGGATGATAATGCACTTTAGTCTCAAGTCTAATTGTCTTTAAATGGTACAAGGGATGAATGTAATTTCTGTGAATGTATAATTATTCAATTTTTTTTATTGTCACTGTTGTGATATAGCCGTTGCAAATTTGGCCATCTATGAGCTCTTTTATTTTCGTAGCTTGTTTGCTTATTACGTTTACATGACCTCACTATGGAACACTTCTTATATTAATGTTGGTGGATTATAAATAGAAAAATAACTATGCGTGCCATAGTAAGTGAAATCACATATCTAATTAAGTGATATAATAGAATTATTTAGATTGAAATTTTATTTTTTTTCTGAGAGTAATGTTATGGGCAATAAACAAATTAAGTTTGACAAAAAAAATCAAAAAATATTTAGAATCATTTGATTTTCAAGTTTATTTAATTTTGTCAAAAATAAATATGGATAAATTATTTAATATTCCCTTAAGTTTAACTACAGTATCACTTTCATTTCTTAAAAAGCTTAAATCACAAAATTACAATATTAGCCACTCGGATCATTTTCTGGCTGAAATTTACACGAAAAGCGAGCACGTTAGTATGACATTCTCAAAGGGTAAATTGGTCAAAACGTAACAAAGTTTGCTCTTTAACCCTTGAATCATACCATACAAAATTGGCCCATTTTAACGTTTCATTTAGGATAGACATGGACAGTATGATGTGAATTTGTCAGTTGATTCGATTTTCTGGCTGATTTTAATGTTTTAATTAATTAAATAAGATTAAGTCATACTGGTACGATAAATTAAATACTGGTACCAGAATTAGACATGAGAGGAACTAATCCAATATTCTTTCCCCAAATTAAATATTCAAATTCATATTTTCTCCTATAAAATTTCCAAATTAATTAAGCTGAGATCCATTAATTCTTTAATTAGTTTTATTTTTGCAAGTACGTAGAGATCAAAATATGTTTCTTACCACATATATTTATTCAATAACTAAAGCTGTTCCTTCATTACTACCCTATAATTTAAGAAAACATTTGTGTTCATAAATATGAAATCTTTAATAACTTGTTACATGCCAAGTATTAAAAGGCGCTATTTAGGCTATTAAACATCATATGTTAAAGCTCTTATTCTATGTAAATGGGATTTCACAAATTTTCAAGGGCTCATTGGCCGCAACATTTGGAATAATTAATTAAGAAATGTTATTAAAAAAAAAAAAAGATTCAACGGCTAATTAAGCTTTTAAAGTCAATTTTGTTAGGAAAATGGGAATACGGTTCACCAAAAAGGCTGACCGGATCCATATTTCAATTAAAAGGATTGAAGGGAGTGGTTATTATATATTTAAATTATAATAATCTACTATGTAACCTCCCTCTTCATAATTAACATTAAAACTCCTATGCACCGAAAAACAAGAGTTAATTGTAACAAAAGTTTGTGCAAAAATAGAGGGCCAAAATTGAAGACAAAGTGTGATCATTTCTACAAAGGATTTCATTCACATTATGAGGCATTTTGATTGTCAATTAAAATTCTTTTCATTGTGATTGAGTTTGAATAAAAATGAATCAAAAAGTTTTTTTGAACTTATAAATTAATGTTTAATTTCCATCCGCTACTTTAGTACTTTCCCATCATGGATTTTAAACAAGAGAGGGGTAAAAAAAAGGGGGGGGGGGTGTTCGGGCGAATAGAACTAAGATGATGAATATCTTCTACTATAACAAAATTTTCAAACCAATGGCGGATGATTAATTAGGGTACAGAGTCTGGATTCCTTGAATGTCATCCTGATTTAAATCCTTGCTTTGCCCTGGTGCAAAATATGGAAACATTATAGCTTTTGGGTCAGGGCTATGGCCAAGCCCCAGAATGTAGCCTACTTCATGCAATGCCAACAGTCTGCAGATCAAACGCCCCTTTCTCAGCATTCGGCTGCCAGTTCTCCTCCGCATCAAAGTGCAGCCTCCCATCTGTCGGCGGAAACGAGTGAGCCAGAACCCCATAAGGCCCAACAAATGGATATCCATCTCCATGATCCCCTCTCTCAAAGCTGACCTTTACATCAGCTGAACCAAAGTCATCTCTATAACCAAAATTAAAATGTGTGACAGTCATCCATCTGCCTATGCCCAGAGCCAACGGGAGTTGAGCATCTGTTCTAAAACTCTTGGGGTATGAAAAAGTGAGAAATCTTTTACCAGGTGGCCAAACAGTTCCAAGAAATGTATATAGAGAGCCCATTTGAGTTTGGTTTGCATGGGGATGGAAATCTGCCACTCCACACCTAGGTTGGAGCATTAATGTCACAGTTTCTGGATCAAGAATTCCTGTGGTTTTGAGGTTGTAGAATTCTTGGTACTTTTTGATGGCTGATTCTAATGTGTCATCAAAGAAGTCATCATTTCTGTGTATTGGGATTGTGGTGCTGTTGTAGTCTATGTAGCCAAGATTTGTAAGGTACTTCTTTAACTCACTTAGGCCTTTTGCCTGGTCCCCTTTGTAGGTTCCATTCAAGTTTTTCAGAAAATCAAGGGGTGATGATGGTAGTTTTTCACTATAATGTGCATGGCAAAAATACACAGAAGAGAGGGAGAAAAGGAGGAGAACTATGGATGAAGAAGGGTGCCATGAATTTTTTTGTGTTCATGCAAAGTATTGTTTGCCAAATGTCTTTACTTTTTTTCTCAAAGGTTCATGTACTTTTATACTTCTGCTGTGCTTCCTAATTATCTTAAATTACCAAGTTTTAAATAGGGCAAGGACAATTTCTAAAGAAAATGTATGCTAAATAGCTCAATTCCTGAACAAATGATAGGAAATTGCTACATTAATTACTCCTACAAATTAGCTCCTAAAGATTAGTTACCAAACTCCTATAATTTAGCTCCTAAGATCACTAACTTTACCACTATACTCGGGAATATATATATATATATATATATATCTCATCTGCAAATTTAGGAGAAATATTGAAATTTTGAGATATAGATTATTGGAGATCGAATGTGATCAAGAAGTTTTTTTTCAACATTTTTTTTATGGTTTTTTTGTCTGAAAAAAACCAAAGCGAGTAAATTACGGTAAAATTTCTGTGTTTTCTAAGCTTTCCCACAAGGAAAATTATTTGATTTATTTTTTCTATTTTTTTATTTTTTTTTTTTTTTTTTTTTGGTTGGGGGTGGGGGTGTACTCAGTTGCTCATTCTTATCTAAAATTTCTCCCTTTTTAATGCAATTATACCACTGAACCTGAGGTTATTGATGCTTTAGTATTAAAATCCGTGCTTAAAGAGTAACTACGAACGCTTAATAACTATTGAAAGGTGGCTTCATCACCAAATTTAACTTTGCAACTTCTTTGAATTTTTCCTTGTGAAGTAAGATTGATGTTTTATCTGATTGAAATACATTCCAAATAAAATGTGTTTAAGGAGGGTTAAAAAATAAATTAAATTAATTAATATTGGAATCAAGTAATAATTAAAAATTCGTTGGAGCTTGAATCATTAAGTATAATAAAACAAATTTAAATATTTTTTTATTTGATATAATAAAATATCAAATGATTCAAACTTGACTCTATTTAATTAAATTTTATTTGAGACAACTCATTAATAACTAAATCAAACTCAAATATAATTTGAAACTCTGTGATAAATTCAAAATTTGAACAAATAGTTTGACTCGAATTCATTTATTTACACCCTACCCTTAACTAAGAGTACTGAACCAGTGTGAAATTTTATTTTCTGGTTGATGACCCTCGTCATTATGCACAAAGATCTATTCATCAGGCAAGAACCTACCAAAGTTTACCATGAAAACTTCCCTTCTGATGTGGCACTTCTATATTAATTGCTCCCATTGTTATCCAAGAGAAAAGTACCTCCCCAATGGACTCCAGGATCCTCAATATTTATGGCTTCGACCCAGAAACGGAGTCAAAGGAGCGAATGGTACGTAAAATTTTTAAATTAATATAAATTATGTATATAAAATTATTAAATTTTAAAATTTTATTTTCTTAAAATATTAAAAATACCTCTTTATGTATTATTTTTAAGAAAAATTAATCTCACCCCTCATCTCTATTTTCTAAATCCGTCCGTGCTTCGATGCTAATGCGTGACCCCAACCTAGAGCTTTTGATCCTTTGTGCGTTCGTCCAAGTTCTTTAGAAAATCAAGGGGTGTTGGTGACTTTTCACTACTCAATATTGATAAATAATTTTACTTTGCCAGTAAAATTAAGTTCTCGATTGTCAAATTGCTTGCACTTATTTTAAAAATTTGTGGTCCTCTTTTATGCATGTTAAATTCATGGATGACTGCCAATATCATGATCTAGTGATGTCATCTTGGTTTACCTAAAATTTTAGCCAAACAATTTAAAACCAGCAAAACATAAAATAAAAATATTATTTCTCTTAAGTTTATTCCTTACATTAAATGTGTTAAAAACATATAAATTTTGTTATTATAACGAATAATTTTTTTTATACTATTAAAATTTTGTCATTGCTACTAACGTTGACAAACGTGACAAATTTTTTTAGCTTAATAAAAATATCTCAAAATTTTATTTGTGAGGAATTATTTAATCACATATTTTTCACCACATTCTAAATTGAAGTGGTGGGTATTTCAATAGGAATTATAAAGTCTTTCATTTTATAATTTAATGATAGTAATATGTTTTCAACTCACAGTAATTAGAATATGTGTAAATCAAAACTTGATTTTTATTCTTTTTAAGGATAAATTGAAGTGGGGGATATTTCAGTAGGAAAAGTCTTTCATTTTGTAATTTAATGATAGCACTATGTTTTCAACTCACATTAATTAGAATATGTTTAAGTCAAAACTTAATTTTTCATTGTTTTAAGGAAAAATATACATTAGTGAACACCCAGAATCAAATATTTAGATAAGAAAAAGTGCGAAAAATTGTCATTTTAAAGCATCAATGTTAGGAAACGTTGGTATGAATTTTTAAAATTTAAGGGAGTTAAGTGCCTTCTTTTTAATAGCAGAGGGGGTCATACGCTTCTTTAAAAAATACATGAGCTTAAAGTGCGATTTAACCCAATTCTCCAATATTAAGCATTGTGAGCGTCCAAAAATGAAAATAAGATATGTCACAAGAAAAAAAAAGGGGGGGGGGGGGGTGTAGAATATAAAGGGACCAAAAAAAGGTATGTTATTTATTAACCATAATTGAATTATCTAATCTTCATTTAGTTCCTCATACATAAAAGAAGATTTTATTTATTTATTTTTTTCTTAGAATTGGTACAATGCCCTAATTCCATTAATATCATCTTGCCCCAAACCCTTTCTGAACCCATTTCCGAGATAAGGGTACATGATGGCGCCACCATCACGGGTATGTCCAAGTCCAAGAACATGGCCCAGCTCATGCAACCCTATAGTCTGCAAATCAAATGCACCTGCTGTAACACCATCTACCCACCTCTCATCTTCATCATAGTGAAGCCTGCCATCACTTGGTGCGAAGGCATGGGCCAAAATCCCTCCATTCCCATCGAATGGATTCCCGTCCCCGTGGTCCCGGTACTGGAAGCTGATCTTGATATCAGCCTGATCATAATTCGGCATATATGTGAACCTAAAGGGTGACACACTAGCCCACAGATTCGTCGCATCCAAAATGGCCTGATTTACGTCGGTTCGTGTACCTGGTGGAAATGAATATGTGAGGGTTCTCTTTGCGGGTGGCCATTTGGGCTCACCTGGAAAGAAACTATAGTGGGAGGCTCTAATCGGGATCCACTCCTGGAACTGACTTATGTTGTGATTGACAAAATCAGGCACCCCACATCGGGGCTGCATCATTTTTGCAACTGTGTTGGCATCCAGGATCCCGTTTACTGTGAGTTTGAAGAAACCTTGGTAATCTCTTATGGCTAGTTCTAAGTTATTATCAAAGAGATCATCATTTTCATGTGCTGGTTTGGTATTATTGTTACCACTCATGTATCCGAGGTTTGAAAGGTATTTCTTGAGTTGAGAAAGGCCTTTAGCCGAGTTTCCTTTTCGGGTTCCAATCAAGTTTTTGAGGAAATCTAAGGCTGATGGGTTTTTGGTGTCATGTTGATGAGGTGAATCTGCATCAGTGAACACTGGAAAAGGGTTGAGAAGAAAAAGGAGGAAAGTGCATGAGAGCAAGTGAAAATACTTTGGCTCCATAATCAAGAAGTCAGTGATTTTCGAGAGAATTGGTAGCTAAGTGTGTGCATGGACTTCATCAAGATCTAACCCCTATTTATAGATTTTGATGGTTGTTGAGCAAAGTTTATTTTGTAGCCCCTTTTTTTTTTCAACAAAAATTTGAATGGAAGAAGGGAAGAAAAGTCAAACGTGGTAATCTCTTGTTTGATTGCCAAAATTCTATAATGTAATCCTGGTTTACGTAACTGATTTATGTAAACTTGGAACTTGACTTTGAGTTGAAATTTTTTTTGTCTCTATGCTAGTAGACTTTAGAAATAGGTCATTCTTGAATGGCGTTGAAAATCTTTTGTATCTAGATTTTGGAGATTTCGACTCATTGATCACTTAATCATCGAATTGAGCTGAAAATTATTGTCCGTATCAAATTTTGAGGCTCTTAATTGTTGTCTACGTAAGTGCCTAAGAAACTAGGCAGTCTCCCAAGCCAGCGGCGGATGCTGAAAATAGAACAAGGAGAGTGAGTTCAAGTTCAATTGAATACTACCGTAAAGAGTCAAATTATTTAATTTTTGAACTAACTTATCATATTAATTTTTTTGTATAATATTGATACAATTTCATGTATTAATAGTTATGAGTAATATTTATTCAGTTAGTTTTAAAAAAAACAATAGCTAAATAGCTTATTGCATTTTAAAAAACAGTCAAATTGACTGATTAACAGCATTAATAAACCTACTATTATATTGGAACAGATGGAGTAATATATATCAAATTTGGGAGAAAGTATCCTAAAAGCATATTCAGAAACATAAAAAATATTAAGGAGCAACAAAGATTTATAAAACTCTTTTGGGGTTTATAATTAAAGTTCAAAAATGGCTGATTAAATTAGGGTGCATAGACTCGATTCCTTGAATATCATCTGGAGTTAAGTCCTTGCTTTCTCCTTCCCCAATATAAGCAAACATTATAGCTTTTGGGTCTTGGCCACGGCCAAGCCCTAGAATGTGTCCTAGTTCATGCGATGCAACAGTTTGAAATTCAAACACTCCCTTCTCAACATAAGGCATCCACTTCTCTTCTGCATCAAAGTGAAGCCTCCCATCCGTAGGAAAGAATTTGTGCGCCAAAATTCCGTAAGGCCCATCAAATGGATATCCATCTCCATGATCCCATCTCTCAAAACTGATCTTTACGTCAGAAAAATTGAAGTCATTGGTATAAGTTGAAGGGTGATGCACTAGCCCATCTGGTTAGGGCATGCTCTACCAGGGCATAAGCATCTATTCTCGAGCCAATGGGGAATGGAAGGAAAGGTATAGTGAGAGGCTATGGGAGTTTTGTTATAACCAAACGAGGCGAGGTTTAATTACGTTAGGATTGGTAAGGAAATCTGCCACTCCACACCTAGGTTGGAGCATTAATGGTACAGTGTCTGGATCAAGAATTCCTGTGATTTTGATGTTGTAGAATTCTTGGTACTTTTTGATGGCCAGTTCTAATGTATCATCAAAAAGTTCGTCATTTCTATGTATTGGAATTGTGAGATTGGTGTAGTCTATGTAGCCAAGATTTGCAAGGTACTTCTTTAGCTCACTCAGGCCTTTTGCTAGGATTCCTTTATGGGTTCCATTCAAGTTCTTTAGAAAGTGAAGGATGTTGGTGACTTTTCCCTGCTCAATTTTGATAAATAATGTGGTTGGCAAATGATGAAACAAGAAATGGAAAAGAAAAGGAAAATACATGAAGAAAGATGATGAAATTTGGGAGCCATTTTGTGCTACTATACTAAGTTCTTGCTTGTGATTGCTTGTACTTTATTTTAAAGTTTGAGCTCTTCTTATAAATGATAAATTCTTGGATGATTGTCAATATCATGATCCTGTAATGTAATTTTGGTTCATATAAACAATTTATAATTCATTAAGTAAGTATATCAATTGAGTGGAAAATTATGTCCACTTATATTGGATTTTGTATATACTAATTAATTTCTTGAGTTTAATTTCAACTATAAAAGTAATTAGAAAAGATACATGAAGGAAGAAGAAATGAATTTATTGCTTATTTTTATTTTTTTTCAAATTTTGATTAATGATTTATCTTATTACAATTAAGTTATGTGATTATATTTAAGTGATTAAAAGATAGACAAGGGAATAAGAAATTAAATTTTATTTTTTTCTTTGTCAGAAATTTACCTAGTTACTATTAAGTTAAATAATTATTTAAGGATTAAAAGAGAGGAAAAATCTCTTCCAAAATGGTTCCACATTAGCAAAATAGGCTATATATTCCTTCAAAATGGTCTTCTTGACTTGCCACATGAGCAAAATTGTCAAATTTTTCTGTCAAAACAAAAATCCCCAAATGTTATAGTCATGTGATTAGCATATGATTTTATCCGACAAATTTTGAAACAAAAATTCAAACTAAAAGGACAAAAATGGAATGATGGTGTATGTAAATTGGCGCACCTATATTTTAAAGGACAGAAATGAAATAAAGTTGTACTAAAACATTAATAATTTGCCTAACGTAATGTATTTTCTTTTTAGCACGTCCTAAAATAAGAATCAATTTTCTTAAATAATGATATTTTTTTCAAAACTACCACAATATAATGTGATGACATAATACTACTAGCTTGTAACCATTATTTTTAGCAGAACAATTTAAAAGGATAATTACCTCCACAAATCCTAAGATTTGGTCATATTACTTAGAAAATTCTCAATTTTGAAAACTTACACTGACACTCCCCGTTAGAGTATGTCAATGACAAAGTGATCGGATTGAGCAAAATAACTTCTCCTCAAAATGACCAAAAAAATAATTGTCCAAAAAAAATTTGAGTTTACGAAAATATCCCTCAATTTTCAAATTTGATAATTGATAATCCCATCTTTTCTTTCTTCTTTCTTCTGTCTTATGGGGTGGGGTAGGGGCATCATGTGTGGGTAGCGGCGGGCGATGGGTGATGGCAGGAGTAGGCAGTGGGAGAGGGTTTGGGTGAGGAAAGACGAAAAGACGAAGGGCGGGAAATAAAAAAAGAAAAAAAAAGAAAAAGAAAAAAGTAATAATATAAATGAAAAAATAAAAAATAAAAGAAAGACTTATATATGATTTTTTTTATTAGTTATTATACATAATTAATGATTTTCCTTGGTCATTAACTAATTACTCAATTTTTAATTAGATTGAAATTACTCCTAAGTGAAACAAATAGTTCATTTGTACTATAGAATAAACTAATTTAATTATTTTTCTTAGTGCACCAATAAAATTTGGATAATTTTTAAGGAATTAATCCTTTGATTAGTTAAATTATTACTTGATTGTTTAACCAATTAAAATGAATTAGTTACTTAATTAGCCAAAAAAATAGTTAGTATTTGGTTGTTTGAGTAGTTAGAAATAATCAATTATTATATTAAGAATTAATTACTCATTATAGTAATTTTATTTGTTTAAACAAAAATAGCTAAAATAATAAAACAAAAAAAAGGGAAATTAATAAATAAAAATATAAAAGAAAATGAAAAATTGTAACACGATTGAAATCATACCCTACAATGAAACAAATCATAAATAAAGTTACATTCATTTACATCCTCCACCTCCACACAACACCACGAAATCCCAACTCTCCAGCCATCCACCACTCGAGGCATCCTTACCCTAAATCACAGCATTCCAAGTTGACAAACTGCACAAAATATTGTTGTACACAAGCAATAAAAATCCTAGATACTTCACATATCTGGTGCATGAACCTGACCATGCAACCGAATACAGCTAAACAGATGTATATCACTAATGTCAAATATATATAATAAATAAATGAATAAATATAATTGAACTCAATACTTCAGACCATAGTTAACCTATACCCCTATTGTACAGACTGGAAGTGAAATGATATTTGACAATTCCATAGCTTCTTATATTCTAAATGGATTCTCAATATCATTGAGAAAACTGTAACCTATGAAATCAACCTACTATGACACATATGCACAACCCTTTCCCTTCTGCATACCATTTCACATACGGATATAATTTCTACAAATTTACAGGGGCTATATATATCTATAAAATTTTCAAGTATCTATAGCAACTGTACGCTATCCACAACGGAGGATGCCGAATGAGACGCAGCTAGAAGTGCTGCTCCAATACCTGATCCGTCATGTGTCACCTTAATTATGACGTGAGCAGCCACATCCTCGCCTAATATTTGTCTCATTGCTTCATTAAGATACTCTCTGAACATTGTATAGTTCGTATACAAGCCCCCCTCAACCGCCACTACCGTTCTTCTCATCTTATTCTGGCTTCCACCTTTGGTTTTACCACTTGTGAATCCACCATTCCCATCCCGGCCAATCTTCTTCAATATTCCTACAATACCAGCTGCTGCCAATCTGGCTGCTCTGCGGGTTACCACATCGCATACCTTCACAACAAGCTTCCGAACATTAAGAGGAACATCAGGGATCTGAAAGGCAAAAAGCCATCATTTAACACAAATAAGAATAAGTGGCTTAGCCCTGGATATGGATCTTTACAGTATTTAAGTGCAAAGAGAAAAATGAAATGAAAAAGTTCCACCTCCAGAGTGTCTTTTAATATTCTGGCAACCTCCCTCAAGTTAGGTGAATCATCCTCATGCATAGAAGCAATCATTGGTGTCCTGAAACGTTTGGAACTGATCAGATAATAATTCCACATGCAAAAGACAAACTGCAAAAGAAACATATGCATGGATACTGAGGACCAACGGCGCAACTGATCTTTTGGCAGACATTCAGACTGCCATACATATTTATGGTCGAACATGCAACTCACCATTACTTGTTCTGTCGAGTTCAGGATAGGGATGACAGTGGGGCAAGTCTACTGTGTAAAGTACCCCCCCCCCCCCCGCATGGGGTGCGTTTGGATCTATAAACAGGCTGCAGGACAATTTGCGAGTTTTGATGTTCTGGTCCGAGCGGGTCCAGGGAGTGTATTGGCCAGTCTGCCCGTGTGATATATAAATGTCTATACATATATGTGTGTGTGTGTGCATATGTATCTTTCATTTGTATATATATGTCAAACTGTGTGTATACACCTCTACACATTCACATACATAGTATAAATTAATATAAAACTAAAAAATTAATAAAATGTCATACAGTTTCAGCATAAACATACACAAAAATATATTTTAAGGGTAAAACCATAAATATGCAAAAATGAAGCAGTTGACAATGGCAACTTTGGGGATTGCATTATTTTTATAGCTTTGAAGGTTATGATGTTAATTTTCAAAAAAAAAAGTCTCTGCGGGTCTAACAACTCTGACCCCTGGGGAAGGGATGGGTCTGAGTTTGGCCAAACCAACCCCACTGTCATCCCTATAATCAGATTGCATTATCTCTTTCTTTCTCCAATTGGATTCCACAGTTATCCACTAGGCATGTACTGAATGATAAATGGAATGCAGTCAAATACTCGCTAATTGTATCTGATAAACCTCTGACGACACATACATAATAGAGAGTGAAAGTGATAGGAGAAGCAGAGAGAGAAAAGTCGCCAATTCAATCAGTTAAGACCCTTTTTTTTCCCTCTAAGTGGGCATCACTAGGCACTAGATCCAATTAGTAGATATTACATTCTAATAGCACTAACACTGGTTTGAACCGAGCTAATAAAGTAACCTGAATGCATTACACGTTGATGTCTATTGAACTTGTCGTAGCATATTTTATCAAACTATCTTCATGATTTGCATGAAGTGGGTGATTAAGCAAAGTCCTAGATCAAATATAGCTACCAACTCTCACTTCTTCCTAACTCTTATAATGTAGAAAATATTTTATTGAAGTCAGGCAATTATCACTTAATGTGAAGTCTTTATAAGTGAACAGATTTAATTGAATTTAAGGCCAACTCCAAGCAAAGAACTCCTTGAACTCATATCTAAAGTTCAATTCATCGACTAGTCTCTAGTAGTTTTCTTCCATTTGCCAAAAGGCACCCAATACGACAGATTCAGAAATCTGCAGAGGATGATGATGATGCATATAGAAATTTACATGACTGCTTTCCTTCCAGCATTTCAAACAATAAAAAGAGGAAAAGCATTCATCAGCATGATAAGCTAGCATGGTTATATTTGTGCTTCTTCAGATGCTACTATAGACCGGAAAAGGAGATAAAAATTAAGAAAGAGACTATTACCTCAATATGAATGGCACATGTAATTTGGAAGAAACAGGTCCAAAAACATCCGACTCCTGAGACATTCGAAGAATTACTCTTCGCACAATGTCTCCTAGATACATTCCTGATATCATTTTCTCAAAACCCTGCAGATGATTCTCATCAGTCATCCACCAGCATAAACTAAGAAACCAAAAATTCACATGAGAAATTGTCGAATTATGAAAAATGCCCGACAAAAACCTAAAATCACCTGATCATTTGGGTTAGGACTATCAGCATCCAAGTCGACATCGTATGATGTTCTCGGCAAATGAGATGACCAAAAATTTCCCCATTCCATGTTGACTACCTAATTACATTTAAGAATACCATCAAACAACGTAAAATGAAAAAAAAAAATAAGCAAATGTGCAGCATCAAATAATAAATATTGCTTAATAACATGCTAGAAAGGATACCATGCCTCCCAAAGTTGTAAGAAGCCCTTGGCATTTAATAATGGCATCTGCACGCTCCAAATAACAGGCATTGGTACCTGTTCCAAAAATCACAGCAGCTACTGTGTCTTCATCATGATAATGACCAAGAGCCAAGGTCCCCACAGTATCATTTATCTGCTTAAACAAGAATAAACTTTGAATCATGTGACTGCAAGCACTGCAATCCATAAATTAACACCAGAAACAAACACATAAATAGCAAAAGACAGTATCATTTATCTGCTTAAACAACTAAACCTCGAATCATGCGACGGTAACCACCATATCTGAAAAGTTAACACCATAAATAAACAAAAGAAACAAAGAATTATTTCCAGCTGGACAAAGCAAATCATGATGAAAGTTATCCAACTAAAAAAATGGTAACTTAAAGAATACTCTTCACAAAGATATCAAGCACCCTAACTCTTGTTCTTTCCTGATATGCGGACATAAACTTGGTGATATAAAGGACGTGTTAAATTGCACCCCACAGGAGCTGAAAGAATAATATGAATCAATACAAAAATATACAAATATCGGCAGCTGCACAAAATAAATCATGAAGAAAGTCAACAACCAGAAGAAAATGATAGCTCATATGACAATCTCTAATGAAATATCAGGCACATTACTTGCTCTTTCGAATCATCAACAGATAGGTTGACATAAACTTGGTGACATAATGGAAAAGTCAAACTGAATCAGGGGAGAAGGAAAATCATGAATACATAATTTGAACAATCCAACAACCATAATCGGTGAAAAAGTAAGTTTCATTGCATCTCCTTCAGCCTAAGTTATAACGACAAAAGATTTGTATATAGGCTGTCTCTCCCTCTACTGTCATGTCGAAATTGGAGTTGCATAGTCCTTTATTCAAAATAACAATGTCTTCAATTCCCTCTGATAAGCATATAAAATCTTCGTATGTATAGATACAGACGAAACAGAGTGCTTACAAGAACAGTCACTCCCATATCCAGGCCTTTTCGAGACATTGCCTGCTGTAAGCACTGAGAAACATCCCTACCAACCTGCAATAAAGGGCACCATACTACATTAGTTCTACATCTTCACCCACCACGATGACTCTGATGCATCAGTAAATCAAATGATCATTTATTTTAAGAAAATTAAATTATTCTGGTCTTTAATTACTAAGTTACACGCAACTCCTAAAAGCCATCAGTTACCACAAGCAACATAAACTTGAGGCAGGCAGCAGTGAAACCAATTAGGCAGGAACTTGTCACTTCTTTTGACAAGTACCTTAATTGGTAAATCAGAGAACCATATGTATTACAAAGAATTATACTTACATATAAGAGGGAGAAAAATAAAAAAGAAGCAGATTCCAAGTGAGAATAAGAAAAGTTGTAAAATAAAATTAATCTTTGACACATATTTCATGATAAGGAATTGTATTGGAATAAATTTTCCCAACTGTTTGTTTCTGCACCAATGGGGATGACTTGAAAGGGGCAAAGGAAAACAAAAACCACACAGCTAACCATGTCTTGAATAGAGAATCCCTTTGTCCATTTGATTAAAGTTCCTGACGAAGAAGAAATTTGTTTCACTGGAAATGAAAATGTGAAACCAAGTTCCCTTCTTTCTCCTTGCGAAGGCTCTGAAACATTTTCTTCCCTTTCAACAAAATCCTTTAATGATGTTGCTATAAAATCAAAAAGCTCCTGAAAGTGGAAAACAGAATGAAGAGAAAAATATCAGATGTTTCAAATCTCGAAAGTCATTAATGCCCAGAACTCAAAAGGCAACAATGTACAAAATTCAGCTACCTCGCTCGTGCTGGTAAACAAATGCTGCAGAATGGGTTGTCGATCAACATCATGTCCGATGATAGCAGACCTTTGGCCTCCTAACTTAACCCGCAAGACCCGGAAATTGGTACCACCAAGATCAAGAGCATAATAAATCCCTTTTTCCTTCCTGGAAAAAGATGTTTGATTACATGCAGCAAAGAATATTTACATTAACAAAACAGGAGCTATTGAAAGCTCAAAACATAGACAAATTTATGGAAACCCAAAACTACAAAAACAGAGGTTTAAAGAATATTTCTGCATTACCAATCTCAAAGATAAATTGAAGCAACCATGGCTATCAACCCAATCAGAGGACTCAAACTAAGCTGTTACAATTTAGAGCAATGCAGCGAATCGAAGAAAAATTAAATTGCTCTCATCGGAATTCAAAAATAGAATAGAAGGGAGCACATACGGGAAGTGCATTAACTAAAACAAGAGAAGAAAAGCTTAATCATTTGACATGATAAGAGAGTGGAAATTATGTAGTCTTCCTACCAGATACTTTCAACTCGTGACATCAGAGAGTATTTACTAAAGCAAGAAGACCATTTTACACAATCGAGAATCCCGAAGCAACTCTAAGAAAGAAGTTTCCATTAAAGAAACTTTCTGTAATCTTGACAGTGATTCTCCCATGTAAGAAACGGATTAAGAACACAAAAGAACAAAAAGAAAAACAACCGTGACAAATGCTGTTTCATTAATATCACACCCCCATTGGCAAGTAATAAGAAACCAACAGATAGATTCCACCGCATTAATGAAAATCATTTGTTTGCAAAGAATCAATTTACATAAAACCCTATTAAACATTGTCACATCAATTGCACTCTGTCTATGAGACGACAGCTTCAGCTATACATGATTCTGTACTCATATACAACTTAATTGAAATGGCAACTCTACAAAAGCCAAAAAGGGAACAGATACCAACAAATCAATGGGTAATGAACTTATCCGACGAAAGAAAAAGAAACACCAACATTAATAAAAAGGAAATTCTTAATGTTAACCCCATAAACATAAAAGATCTTCAAGAATACAAAAAATCCATGTAGCGCTTCTGAAAATTATTCAGAAATTAAGTGTTCACGGCAATTAAACTAACAGAATAAGCATTCAACATCAAACATAACAGGAATATTTAGAAAAATGATTTTTTTTCCACCATTCCCAAAATAAAATCAATGCCACCCAAGAAACCCACACTTAAACTCCCACAGCAGCATATTCAAGAATAAACGTGGACAAAACCAACAAGAAATCAATTAATACATACATGCAACATATGCACACACATATGCACCCATATACACACATATAAAACACTTAAGCATCTGGGCTTTACCCAGTAGGAAGGTTGTGTACATAAGTGAGAAGCATCTTAAGCTTAGACCCGCCCTCAGAGGCCAAGCCCGCGTGCATCTCAACCGCCATAGCATCAACAACCTGGCGCAGCCGCCCCACAGTGGTGGCGCATCCCTCCTCCAGCTCCTCCAGCACCCTCACCACCCTCCTCCAGCCCCTCCTCCGTCTCACCCTCCTCCCTACCATCACGGCGGCCACCACGCACGCCGCCACCGCACACCCCGCCGCCAACGCTACCCCCACCTTCCCCATATACGACGCTCTTCTCCTCTCAAACCCCTTATTTCTATTGCCTTTTTTAGAAAAAGGAAATCAAAATCAATCAACCATCTCACGAGAAACCAAAGAAAAAGGCTTTGTTTCCAGTGATCAAGACAAGGCGGCGTTTCGAAAATCGGACTTCTCCGAGAACTCTCGTCGGAGCGCCTAAACGACGATGCGTCCGTTTTGAAGTGAAAGGAACTGAAACGGCCGTCCGGTTTCCAAACGGCGTCGTCCTGTGATTCTTCTCTTTTAAAAATTCTCTCTTTTTGCGACTGTGGAGAAACGCAGAAGAGTTGCCCGAAGAAAAGTTTTTAGAGAGAGAGAGAGAGAGAAAGAGAGGGGGCAATGGTGGGAGTGTTTTGGAAAGCGAACTGTTGGGTACTTATAGGCGGAGGTTCAAATGACGGATTTGACCCTGAAGAATGAGGGAATGCCTGATTTGTTTACCTTTTCGATATAGCGAGGTGGATTTTGGTTTGACCACTTGGAAAATTGAGAAATTTTCGCCATACAGGAAAGGCGAATTAGTGAAATGACGGTTTTGCCACTCGCTTTTAAAGAGGGAATTGGGATATTGTTGGGTGGGGTGGGCTTCTTGAGGTGTACTTTGGAGTATGATTTGGATTTCTGCACCTTTAGTTTTGAAAGTTATAGTTTGGTTAATGGACCAATGGTGATGCAGACCTTTTCTTAATAGTAGAAAGGAATATGGATCTTTTAATTTAGATTAAATATGCATGAAAATAGAAGTTGTTATAAATGCGAAATGACATCAACAATCAATATGTGATGTGAGTGAAATTTTGTTAATATTTATACTATAAAATAAGAATAAATAATTTTATTATGAAAAAATCTTTTTTTATATATATATTTTTGTAATAAGTTTCTTGAACTCATTCATCGAAGTAAATTAATTTTGTTTTACACTCATTGTTTTGTATTTCTAACTTGAACAAAACAAACTTTGAAAAAAAAATATTTTTTAAGAATAATAATAAATATTACAAGTTGGTGGTCATTATATATTAAAGTATTAATATGAATTGATCACATTATTGCTTTATGTATTGAACATTCTGCACACAAAATATAAAGATTGACATGCATAAATGATATGCCTTGTTCCAAGATAATATCAAATCTATAACACTTTTAATATGAATATGTAAATACCTTTGTAATTTTTTATATAAATTTAAGATAATTAAGTCAAATGCCTTTTCCTACACTTGAGGAAGGAACATTTCTTAACAAAATATCTGGCCTTTTTATCGACGTAACAACTACTCAAAACGTAAATTTTTGCAAAAAAATATTGCATGTGTGTTTTTGTATAGTTTGATCTAAACATTGTTTGATTACCACAATTTTGGATTTGTATGACTTTTGGGTAAAGTTTTAAAATTGTTTAGTTGTTTCTAAATTTTACTTTTCATTTGTTTTTTATTTAATCCTTTCTTATTTCCTTCGTTGTATTTTTTATTTTGTTTTTAGTTTTTACAATCACCATCTTCATAATATTATATAAAGACGACTTGATTCATTGTTTAATCTTGATGTTGATTGTTTAGTATGGCGATGTTCAATTGTATTTTTTATTTTATTTATTTCTTTTTTATGTTTTAACATACATCTCTTCAATGAGTATTTACTAAAGATTATTCATGCTGCAAATTTATTAGGCAAGTAAGAATTTACTGTCTTTATGGAATTCCTTTGTTTGCTTTCCCTACTCATAAAAAGGAATAGCTATTGTGTCAACATCTTAGTACATTAATCTTTTATAATAAATTTATCATTTTTAGTTAGTATATTGTCTTTTCAATTGTTTTTTTAACATATTCAGTCTAATTATTTTTATAAATTTATTTAAATTAATTATGTAAGCTGACAATCTATTTGTGTTGAATTTACTTGTAATTTTCTCCTCAAAACAAGTATAGTGATGCCACAACACTTTATCCAAATGTTTTTCATAGTTTTGGTTTACATATATCTCTTCTTTACCTTTACCATTATTCAGACATCTATTATATTAAAAATACACCTTATTTTCTAGAGATATTTAAATGTTCGATTCCACTATAATTTTTTTTTAGAACTTGAATTGTGAAAATCTAATAAAATTTGAATAGTTTCATTGATTTCTATAGATTAAGCTGACAACATTGATGTGTTCAGAATCTTAAACAAGAACCTAACCTTTTCCAAAATGAAATGTAAATTTGAACCAAACGTTGCTACTCCCCCTCTAGTGAAAACTGAAAAGGCCATTTTTGTAAAACCCACCAAAATTTCCATGGGGGCACCCAACTTGGAAGTACGAAATCCATCAAATTTGATTACTTGATGAATTCCAATTCTCACAATCTCAACAGGGACCCATGAGGCATAAATGAAAAGGAGGAGGGTCACATTCGACATTACAAAGGATTGTGGTGTGTGAGTGTGTGTACACTTTTGCTTTGATCCTCACACAAATTTATTCCACCTTTTTTGTCTGAAAAAAAAAAAAAATATATATATATATATATATACACACACATATGTATGTATAGTGTTATTCTGAATCTACAAAGAAAGGAGTTTGTGGACAAGGCACATGAGGCAAACGGCGACTGAGTAGCTGCGTATTCCGCTGCATCACCGTACATGGTGCCAGCTGTGATCCGCTAATTCCAGCTGTGCATCAAAAAAGCAATTGCACCAAACCGTACATTTCCTATCACCACTAATAATATTTTTTTATTTTTTTTTGGGAATTTCCTTGGAACTATATAATTGTTCTTTTGAGATATTTTTGCATGTAGAAGTAAGAGAATTAATTATCCCCCCCCCCCCCCAACCCACCCACCAAAAAATAAATAAATAAGAATAAAAATAAAAATAAAACGTAAAAAGGAAGAGATTTTGATGTGATCTGAAGAGGATTACAGATTGTTACCATCTTGTTCTAAAAAGTCAATGAGAAAAATCTAACAAAATGTGTTGTGAGATAAGCTGAGTGAGTAGTAGTCACCTCCCATTTAATCCCTTTATTTCCTTTTTTTTTCCTCACATTCTAAAATAAAATATTTATTCAGAAACTACCGTGTATAACTCACAGTCTTTTGATGCAATAGTATACAATACATAAAATTTTAACATTTTCAACTATCGTCATTACCTAAAAATTTGTATCAAGTTAAATGGGGAAATTGAGTTTTTATTTTTCTAAAGTTTTCATTAAAAATTGTTTGCAGATTAGATGATTGTGTAGGTTATGTATTTACTCAATTCTTTCGATTTTATCATTTCGAATTCACATTGACGAACACATGACAAGAATTTGCACATTTTTTGTGGATCCCAACTCGACTCAAACTCCAGTTGGTCTCGATCTATAATGATCATTATCGATCACCTTGCTAACACAATACAAAAACAATGTAAATGATAACACGTATATTCAATCACAAGCTGCACACGTATATAATAATCTACAAATAATTCTCATCAAGTTTGATATAAGGCAACTCGTATTTTTTGTTTGTCGTTCTTGAATTGATTCAAGCATTGAAAATTTTTAATAGAAAATAATTTATCTCAATCTAACATATACTTATATTTCAGAACGATTATCATTACATTACTTGCGACCTCAACTAAAGTTAAATTTAATTCCGAATTAGTGTAAACACACTAAAGAGACCATTATTTGGTAAATGAAGAGGGTGATTGGACTAAATTATGTAAGTAGATGACAAAAAATCAGTGATTTTTTTCTCTCTTTATAAATCATCTGTTGAAGTCTTCTCTTTGGCTGAAAAAGACGCCTACTAATATTGAGCATGGGAGTTGAGGAACCTTAGGATTCGAATATTAAATTCTTATGCTCTTTATTTTTGCTGATAATATTTGATTTAATGATGATAATTCATTAAGCTTGGAGTTATGGTGGAGTTCCACCGCAATAGAATGAGGACGCTCTCATGCAATCTTTGCCTTTCCAAAAGCTTATGGTCTATGAATATGACGATTGATGATGACTGATCCGGGTTCTCTACAGTGAGATAAGTCGGCATGCTTTCGGTGAGGTTAACGAGACCCGTTTGATGAGTGGAATATTTTAATGCAAAAAGATTAAATCGTTGACTCTGTCTGTGGACTCCACCAATAAAGTAGAGTTTCATTCCATTCAGTTCAGCTTTAAGCACGTGCCCAATTGCACTCATGCTCGTTTAATATCACAATTTTGGTGTGTTATTATTATTCGATTTGTAATTTTATTTTTAGCAAACCTTTTCACTTCAATGTAAATAAATAAATAAATAAAATATTTTACTTTGTACTTTTTAATAGGGTACCAAATTTCGATTAACAAAAATAACGCAAATTTAATATTTATTAAAAATAAAATCTTATTCTAGACCATTAGAAAAAAAATGAGAAAAATAAATTTATAATAATGAAATATTTACTTATAAGTCGATATTTCTTTTTTTTTTAAAGAAATGTCCGTTGCATATCAATCATTGCTACATTCATATTTCAAACTCATTAACTACAAAACAATTACATTATTCATAATATAAAAAAACTATGATATAGGTAGACTAACATTCGTATGGATATAAGTAGACTAAAATTTAATATTAATATAAGAAATTATTATATAAATAGACTAATATTCATAATGATATAAATTCATTTTAATTATAGGACATCAATCTTATTATTTGAATAAAACTTCCTCAGAAATCCATATTCAACACAACAAGTAAACAACCTAAAAAATTACAACTCAATATGGAGAAATATTAAATAAAGTTTGACATCAAACATGACTTGTGCAGGAAACATTATGAGCTTAATTGTAGAATGTGTATATTGATGTAACATGTTCATGCACGATCACAACCTCACAAGACTAACTAATTTAAAATTTAATTTTTTCCTAAACTATTCAAACTATAATTGAATAAAGAAAATAAGCCAAACAAATATCAACTCAAAGAATAATTTCTAACTAATTAAATATATTTCTCTAATAATTTTATTCCGATCTCATTCCTTCTCGTTTCTCGTCACATGTGAGAACGGTTATTACTTGTTTTGTGCAGCTTATGACAATTGTGATAAGGGTTTTTACCTTGAATTTAAAAAGGTACTAGTTAAACAGAGATATAAAAATTTCGATATTTAATAAGTGTGAGTATATTATGAATATTTGTTAAAAGTTACGATGAAAAAATCAATAAAAAAATACGAAAGATTCATAAATATATGGATAAAATACTAATATAAAAGAATTATTCGAAAGAAAAAATATGACTTATTTTATCATTATTTATATATAAATTGTATTTGTATTTATTTTTAAATTATGTAAAACTTATTTATAAGTATTTTATATTATTTAATTATAATTATGACATAACTTAAAGATAACTATTAGTATATTCATATATTATTAGATTTTTTATTTTTTATTTATATAATAATTCATTAATACTTATAAATAACTTTTGAATAATTTTTAGATTTTATTTAAATATTATAAATATTTATTATAATAAAATATTATTTATCAAGTATTATATAAATAAATATAATATGTGTATTAAACTTTCTACAAAATGTTATGCAGTAATTAAAATATATATAAAAAAATAAAAATAATTTTTAATTATTCATATTTATATTATATATCTATATGCGTGTATAATATAAAATTTAACTAACAGAGTTACAACACATTATTAATTTTCACTTCAATCAATCTATTATCATTTCATACTAACACACGTACTACTAAATGTACTTGATATTATTTTTTTAAAAAGTTTTTAATGCTACTAAGATTTTAATTACTCAATAAAAAAAAAAAAAAAGGAGTAAGAGATAGGGAAGTAACAAGGAACCAAAAAAGACAGAAGTGGTAATAGATTGATTGATTGTGGGTTACGTATGGACGTGAAGTGTGAAACGTCAAACACTCAGAAAATAATGACCAATCTGCTGCCCTATTTAATGCAGTCACATTTATTGCCCTCCATATTTATAATTCAAATTTAGGAAAATTTTGAGATATCTCTTTGGATGCGTATATAATAAAATAAAATATTGATATCATAAGTATTATTTGATAAACTATTAATTTATATGTATAATTTAGCAGACTATAATTTTATTTAAATAGTATTTAATTGAATAACAATCCCTAATTTTAAATTATTGTCTCTTAAAAATGACGAAAGTATTTTTATCCCAAAGTACTGGTTAATGCACGATTGATTCTTCGTTAAGAATAACCAATTTGGTATTAATTTCGATTTATAATTTTAAAAATATTTTATTTTCAATCTGCAAAACAAATATGGTACCTAATTGGTTCAAAACATCAAATTCAAATAATAGAAACTGACAGAGTTACAAGGTTTGTTTTATGTGATGAATTTTGTGTGGTTTTGACTCAAAGCAAGCATATGCATACAGATAAGCAATCCGAATATTCCGAGACCTAATTCCCCCAACAAGAACCCTCATCATTTTTTTTAAAAAAAATAGATATATAGCTATATTTTTGTTTAATCATTGTCTGGATCAATTCAACCAATAGGAACTTCACATGAGCCACCAAAACTAATGTCAAATTTATGGGTCAGCGGAGTGAGTTGAAACTCTACAATTTTACTATTATAAATGGGCTGTATGATAGATTTTGAATTTTCTTTTCAAAATCGTTTCACTTCGAACTTATCCACTATAATTTTATTTTTATTTATTTAAATATATTATATATATGCGACATTTTTTAAAAAGTTTTAACATATTATTTCTTAAAAAATACATTTTATAATATTTTTAAAATATAAAATATGTCTAACGGGTGTAACCGATCGACTTTGGATTCGAATCTTTTTTTAATGGAGCAGGTCTCCGACTTAACTAAACCTGTCCGGTCTATAGTCAAGTTCCAATTATTATGACCAAGTTGTCTCTTTAGTTTACCTGTGACTTTTGAAAAATAGACTTTTTTTTTTAGGAGGAAGAAGAAGATGTTGGTCATAAAGAAAGAGTAATAGCAATTGGGGTTGGGTTGGTTTTTGCCGTTTTTGCTAGGTGGGATGGTTGTTTTGAAATAAATGTATGTAAATATGTTAGATTTTTGTTGGTACAATGTATTTAGGGTATTTTAGTGTTGATAGTGCATGAACAAGGCCAAAGCATTTGATGCCTGGACTTTGCTGGCTTTGCCACTTAAAGTCTTGGCAATTGCTCAAAAGCTCAATAAATTAACATGGAGGCCAACATCTTTCATGCCCATGTAAGAAAATTATTTAAACCTTTTTTAATGGTTGTACTTGAAAATGGTTTAATTTGTTAGGGAAAGGAAACCTAACAAAGGAATGATTGGATAATAAAGATACGGAAATTTATTGTGAATTTTGTTAACAGTAACGGTCATATCTCGGTATTAAACTTTATAAGGCAAAAGGGCGTTTATAGCATAGTAAGTTAGACTACAATTTCATCCTTTATTGTTCAGTTTTGCAATTTTAGTCCACAATATTTTTGACTTAGCTGCAATTTCAATTCCATTTGATCCAAATTTAAAAAATTGGCCATAAAAAGTCAAATATTAGCCGAGAATTGATTGAAATTTCAAAATTTTTAGGGATTGAAACGACGTATTATGTCCGCGCTTCCGACCGCGATCCCAGGTCCATGTGAACGACACTTGCACATGGGTTAGTCGATTCTAAAAGTCGGGAGAAGCATGACAGACAGTGCGTTCAGCGCGTGCTGCAAAAAAGAATCAGGTTAAAAATTTTTAATCGGGACCAACTGAGAAAGGGTGTCGACGGTCGGCATTGTTTGGGAGCCGTCTGCCTCCCTACAGCGCCCGACGCCACAACCTCATCTCAAACACCCTCCTTCCCTATAATGGGCTTAAAAGATTTTTTTGGGGATAAATTGGATAAAATCAGTCAAAAAATTTGAGAACTTTAGGGATAAATTGCTTGAAATTGGTTTTTACGTCAGTTTACCCTCACAAATTCTCTAATTTCCTGCTTATTTTTTAAGATCTAATTAAATTAGATTGAAATTGTCACTGAATCAATAGACAGTGAACTAAAATTATAAATAATAGATAAATGATGAAAATTGTAAATAACCCACGATTAAAAATGCATTTTCCCTATGCATAATTATGCAACTAGATGAATAAAATGGTACAAGGTTGATATATATACAAATATGTTTATTAATCAAGAAAACAAATTAAGTAAATATTACGCAACTAATGGCTTCTTTATATGGGAAAGTTTCTTGCTGTCAAGGGGGGTTCGGCATGGAAGAAAAAGGTATAAAGATTAGTCCTCCCTAAAAAGATTAAATTGGGAAAAAAAGAGAGCATACTCAACAATGGATAAACAATATCCAAACAGGGAATAAAAGACAGACAAAAGAAGCATCAGCAAATAAAGATTCTCAAAATTGTCAAACAATGGTCTGAGAACGTGTATGTATATGTAGTGCACTTTAGGTTTAGGATTCCACCTTACTGAATAAGTCTAGTCAGAGGATCACTGTTTGGGACTTGAATTTTCAAGTATCCTTATCATACAGATATTTAGGGAAAAGACATATGGAATTGCTTTAATGGGTTATGTACTAATTTATGTTATTTATCCTAAGTAATAAACCTAATTAATATGCTAAATCTAGAAATAAAGACCACCTATAGAAAAAATAGATTGAAAAATAAAATAAAAAAAATCAAACAACAAGAACATCAATTTCAAAAGCAAGACGTATACACGCTAGAAAAAAGTCCATATACCGTTACAAGAAAAAAAAATATTAATAATAAAATATTACAATATATTGAACCCACAAATACATATATATGTTTAAGTTGCATCGAGAGCATTAAATTTTTTTAAGAGTTAAATCGCTATTCTTCACTTTTTATCGAACCGACTCCTATTTCAATCTTTCAATAAATAAACAAGTACTTAAAAATAAATTTTAAAATTTTTATAAAATTTTTTATTAAATTATTATCGACTATTTTGACAGAACAACTTTACAAAAGCCGGAAAAATAAAAAATAAAAGAAGAAGAAAAGATAAAGACGAAAACACAGCAAGAGGCAATAAAATTAAATTAAAAAAATAAAATTGTCCTGGACTAAGACAATGAAAAGCATGAACATATTTCACTATCAGTCATACATAATCAAGAATTGAGATGCTAACGTTTGCAAAGTTGATGTCCTAAGTGGGTCTGATCAAGTGGATTCTTGACCTTGACCACCAATTTATTACTACTAAAAAACCCATTTTTAAACCATTCAATTGTCATTATCAAGAAAAGTCGTTATCAAAACTCCCAAATCACAATGTATTTATAGGCTTGGATTGGAGACTGTAACCGTAGACATTTGCATACACATCCAATGGATGCAATTTTACCAAATCTTTCAAATAGAGACATTTCAATAGTATAATTCTTGGTGGCTCCCAACGCGCTTATCTCGGTATATTATAATCATTTATGTGTGGGTTTTAGATATTATTATAATAAAATAGGCAATTACGATATTATTACCATCCACAAAAAAAAAATATTTTTTTTTAAAGAATTATGTTTTTAATGATTTTCAATTATCACATATAGGGTTGAAAATGTAAAAAAAATATATGAAAAAATTGCTATTTTTATAACTCTAATATATGAGTTCTTTGTCAACTCAAAATGATTGCTTGTTGCTGGATGGAAAGAAGTGTATGTTTAGATTGGACTTAAACTTAATTTTCTTTTACATTTATAATAATAATATATATATTTTTGCAATTCTTTGTGTTGTTTTTCTTACTAAGAATTTTGAATTCTCATTTACAACTCTTGAGATATCTTTTGATGAATTATTATAATTATTAATTTGAAATCCTTTGAAGGTTCAAGTTAATTTGAGAATCTCTATATGGCTAACCAACTTTATATTATTCATAAATGAATATGAACATTAATAGAATAAAATAAAAAAATTTAAATTCTTCTTTATATCCAAATGCAACTAAAATTAATCGAATTGTAGTGGTATCCATATTTTTAATTTTTTCAATTTTTCAATTTATTATTATTTATTTATTGGTGACCTGAAGCCATCTTTTAAAGGAGGGCCTACTTTGTAATGACTTTAATTTGAGAATTTGATTTGTGAGCCGCCGGGGCCCCATGAGATCCTGCAAAGATTTCTATAATCATTTGGTAATTGCATGTTTTTCTCGTTGCATTATGATGGAAATTTAAACCATAGTTCATTGCAAATTGTGTCAAGAAAAACCTACTTTTCTTGACATAAGACCTTGTGTGGTGCCCCTTTATTTATTTATATTTATATATTTATTTTTAATGGGGAGGGGAGATTCACAATTTGAAGCAATGAAACCACCCTCTCCAAAATATGCATGAGATAGGCAGTTTGTTTAGCTCAGTATTTATGGGCCATTGGTACAAAGTTTCTACATTAATCATAATAATAATTATAATTCATGTAAAATTATGAATTTAGAAATGACGGGTTACTAAAATACTAATCTTTTTACGTGCAAATGAAAAATCTTGAATGATGATTGTCTCCATCATTCTCTTATTATTTTCGTCATTTCCATATATGGTACATTTTCATATGGTAACAATATGAATGACAATGGACTATAATTGACATCGAGCACCTATTCCAAACTTGAGATCCTCTTACCAACTCTTTTAAAGACTTAAGGCTAACACAAACCTCACTTCTTCTTATACTTGTCGATTTAGAATCCTAACCCTAACCTCGACCAAGGAGGAAGACAAGTTTTGTTATTCAAAAAAGTAAAACATATTTTTTTTTAACTAAAGAAACATTATTATAAACTTCAAAACCTAGGTAAAAAAGATAATGCAATTCAGCAAGCATTTTTCATTTTTTTAAAAATATTTATAATTTAAATATATTTTATATTTATGTCTACATTTATATAAGAGGTATGACTAACATATTCATTTATTGTTCTTATTTTAAATTTATCTAGTATTTATAATTATTTTTATTTTTATTTATGTTTTAGGAACCTATATGTAAGGTTCACTTGTAATTAAAATTCATTCAAATATAAAAAAATAGAATATTGGGAGTCCTCTTAACTCGTTTATAGATCGAAACAGGCATAGCGCAAACGGTACCCATTACTATGCTGTGAGAAAAAAAAATTTAAAATTAAGTTAATGAATGTATTTATGAATGTGAGCCCCCAACCCCCTCCCCCCACCCACCCAAAAAGAAAAAAACAAAACAAAAAATAAACTACGTCAGATCTACATAAAGTCTATTAATGTGTCCAAAATTTGTAAAAATCATTAAGCGAACAGTTAGGCTATGAATGTTATTTATAACCAATTTAAAGCAGCAGATTCCAAGAACCGTTGTTCTGCTAAAAGATGAGCACCCAAAAGATTAAATGCCTGTTTTTTTGTGGAGGATCTCTTTCCACCTAATTTTCTTGAATTGTGGTTCAATTATTTGCACACTCACTTTTCTTGAACTAAAATTAAAATTCTGCATACTAAATAATATATGTGGACACTCCTTTTTTTTTTTTTTTTGTTTTCATTACTAATTTTTAATTTTTCAATTCTTACAGAAAAAAAAAAAGATTATCAATTAACACATAAAAATGTGTGTGTGTGTGTGTCTCTCTCTCTGTTTCTAGAAAGAAAAAGAAAGGATTTTGTGGTTGAATTTCCAACAGCCTTTCCGACCAAAAGTGTAAATTTTGAAGCCCAAACTTCTTCGTTGGATTTGTTGTTATTTAAATACATATGTTTTATGGCATGGGGTACCACACGTCGCTCTCACCTCTACATCACATGTGGGTCAAATTCATTCACCAATATTTACATTTACTACATTTTTTAATTTTTAATTTTATTTCTAAGAATAGAATTAATACTATAAATATCTAGTTTTATGTTTTCCACCAACATCATCAACTTTTAGAATATATATATATATATATATATATATGTAATTCAATGCATTTAGCCCTTAACGAATATTTTATTATAATAAAGACGATGATGATAATTCAATAATATAAAATTGTGAAAATCAATGACATGGGGTATTATATTTGATAAATCCCATGTCAGTATGACAATATACAAATAAATTTTAATTAATGGGAGCATCAACTATTCAAAATTTTGGTGAGTGTTTTGTTGATAAATTGAAGATGATTAAATGATATTTAAAAAGAAATTGAAATACATATTTTAATAAATAATTAAATATTTTAATTTTTTTTATAATATATAATATTTATCAATCATTCAAATATACAATAAATAATGCACTAGAAATAGACTGTAGCATGAATATTACTTAAATTTTTTATTTTACTTGTCTAATATTTTTACGGTTTTAAATTATCATTTTTTTTCTTAAACAATAATTTTTAAAATTATTCTTTTAATTAAATTAATAATAATATTATATTATAATTAATTCTTAATTATTATTTTTAAATAATGTTGCAAGATATACAAAATTTATTTATTTGAACTCTTATTTTAAGATTTCTTGTTTCGTCAAGTTGAATCCGAAATTTTGGAAGACAGGAGAAAAAAAAATAAAAAATAAAAAAACTGGAAATTGCATTTTGCATTGGGCGTGGAGCCTGCTGCTCTGCTGCTGGTGTCGGCGTGACCCTGTCCAAGTAGGTGGTCGCCACCATATTCAATGATCGACGCGTGTCCACATCCCCGTTGTGACAGCTCATTGCCAATTCGAATTCCCCCCACTTCCCAATTTTGCCCCTCCCTGCCCTCGAGCCGCACCATTCTCCGCGTAACACCAGGTCCACCACACGTCAATTGTCACGTGAGATGCCACACGTCATCCGTTGCGTCACCTTACTGTTGTGGTCCCACTCATATATACTAATTTAAATATCTTAAATTATTTGCTTTCCTTTTCTTTCTTTTTTCCAGCATAGGAGGGGTATCACTTCCTCCGTTCATGTAAGATAAAGAAGATATGAATAGATAGATCGGTAAAAGGATGCATTGGGTGTGAGTTTAATTAAATTCTGATATTTTTAAGAATTTTAAAATTTTAAATTTGAATTTATTTTAAATTTATTAGGTCTATTTTTATTATTTTAAAAATATAAATATATATATATATTTTAAAAATAATATACTAAAATTTTCTAAAAAATATAACATAAATATATATAATAAATAAATTTAAAAAATTAAAAAAATTAAATGGGTTAAATTTGAAGTGGGACACGTTTTAAAATTTAATTTTAAAACACACCATTGATTCGTATTTAACAGTCAAAATTCGTCCCATAAAGAATGATTCATGAATCAATTTTAATTTGAACCTACTTACTTTAAAATCTGTATTTAACAATAAAATTTCGTCTCAAATATAATGAATTATGAACCAATTTGAATTTGAACCTACCTATTTTAAAATCCGTCCCTAACCTGTATTTAATAATAAAAATTCGTTCTAAACAGAAAGGATTATGAACTAATTTAAATTTGAACCTACCTAATTATAATGGTAGATACCAAGAGTGTTTGTATTAGTTTTTGACCCCACAAAAGAGCTCATTACAAAGAACAAAATTGGAATTCTTCAATTTGAGGGTGGGTGTTGAATTACATGTAATGTTATTATTACAATAAGAGATGCAATATGACTTTTAATAGAAAATTCGAAATAGAATGGAGATGAGATCTTTTATTTTTTTTATTTAAAAAACCCACTAGTTTATTTGTCTAAATTTATTGAAAAGATTTTATAAATTCTTACATCTTATAAAATATTTTTAAAATTTATAAAATATTAGATCTTATTTTAAAAATAAATTGTTGAAGTGTTTGGATAAAATAACATAATAGAACTTTTAAAATATTAGTAATAATAATTTTGTAATTAAAATTATCAAAATTATTTTTTTTGTTAAAATAAGACATATTTTGAAAATAAGTTTGATAGATGCACTTTTTTTTAAAGAGTTTATAAACTCTCAAATAACATTTTTTTTGGATCTTATAAACTTTTTTTAAAAAAATTAACAAATATTTTTTAATAATTTATAAACTCTTAAATAACTTATAAAATAATTTAAAAAATTTATAATTTCATCCAAACACCTCTAAGGCTAGAATATTTTTGTTGACTATCCCAATTTATTATTTCTTCATATAACTTAGAGGGTGTTCCAACCCTCTAAGAGTTGCACTGAAAATCTTATGCCCACAAGAAAAGCCCACAGATTTTGGGGAAGCCCATTGCCATTAGCCACATAAAATTTCCAGACCTTGTCCATTGTCCTGATAGGTTTACACATTACAAAAGGCTGGTGTTGCTTCTCCACATAAAAGAACATTTTATCTGGCACAAGCTAAGGTCCATACATTTTGATTTTGGAGTGCAGCCTAAACAGTGTACCTCTTTTCAGGAAATTCTAACTTCGACTGGCCGAACCCAAATCAATTACATTATAAGTTTAAAAATAATATCTAATCATCATAACTAGAAATATCGACTGAAGACTGAAGACATGTTTTAGCTCCATAACAACTGAAACCCATATTTAGCATTGTTGCATTTCATCGACATCTGAACTAAGAACTATGTTTGTATTATGTGGTCTCCTAGATGCTACATCTGGTGGAATACATCGGGTGCAGCATTCATCTTTTATCGACATATCTGGTACGCACAGCACCGGAAGTAGCATACATTTGACCCGTACCATAGATAGGCATTGGTCTAGTGCTGAGCAGTAGTTAGTTATGTAGTACAATTTTAAGATGAACTCACATCTTTTAAGTGCTTGGCCGAATCTGATCTATCTTCTCACTGTAAATGAATCAAATGAAGGTCAAATCCATACAAGAATCAATAACCAGACATTACATTTTACAGTTTTCTGATAAGATCTCAATGGATGTGCAAACACTTGGTGTCATGGACCTATAAGTTGTGAGCTCATACTCAAAATCACCCATGAAATAGTACAATACAAGACTATTAAAACACCACCAAAACAGATTTCTTCTTCAGTTGTTTCACTCATGACCCCACTATGAGGCCTGTCAAGACTTTGCCACTCGAAAAATATACTTCAACATCGTCTTCCCATCCTGTAGGCTTCATATCCTGAACTGGAATACGGTAGTGATCTTCTTCATCACCATCACTTTCAACTCTGGCCAATTCCAATATTTCATGCAAGACCTCGGGATTCAGTTCATGATCATCCCAATCAATCTCATCAATATACAAATCAGGGCCCGGCAGGGAATAATCGGCAGTTGACAGGCCATTAATCCTGGCAAAAAACAGGTTCTTGGCATTGTGAAATGCCGCCTCAGCCGCTGAATCATTCCAGTCGATGATCTTTTCTGCGAACCGTGTCTTCTTTTTGGCTTCCAAGAAGTTTTCCCAAGTAAACGAGCCGATTTTGTAGCAGAATTCCTTCTCCCATGATGGTACAGCAGGCATCCAAACCCCTGATGGAAATAAGTAAAGTGAAATTAAAAGCCAAGAGGTAGATAATTAATTCGAAAATAATTATGTACTTCTGCATGAAAAGAGACGACTTTCTTTACACACAAGCACACACACACTTTTCCATTAATTCTTATACCCTAAACCCTACAAATTAGAATAAAGGCTCCGGTGATCAAGAAACGTGTTTTTGCATGTTCTTGATCATTGATTTTTCTTTAATTAACTTGAAAAAAAGGCCTAAGCAAATGTATAGAGGATCGCTATGTGAACTTTTGCCCTGCTGGTGATCTTCTACACGCTCGCTCTCTCTCTCTCTCTCTCACACACACACACACACACAATAATGTCTGAAAACATTGAAGACAAAAAGATAAAGCAGCATCCACTCAACGTCGAAACGTTGGACTCGGAACAATACCAAAAAAAAGAAGGGAAAACAGATAGTAAGAAGATCAACTTACACTGAGAAAATTGTTTTCTGGAATTCTGCACGCATTGCCATCCTCTCTTCCCACGAACTGCTCGATGGTTAACTGGGCCTTGATATCCTTCTCTCTTTCCCATTCCTTCGCATGCAATAAACTCAAAAAAAAAATAAAAAATTATTTTTTTTCAATGATCAAGAAAGAAATTATTGAAGAGGGTTCTGATTGAAGAACAATGGCGTAAAGAGACACTATTTTTTTGAAGGTTGTAATCTGAAGAAAATACATACTCTTTGGATTATATTTATGTTTATCTGGAATAGAAGATTCAGACTGAATCCCAGATAAAGTCTACAACTGAACCAAGTGTCCATATTCTAATTAAATTACTGTTTTTAAGTTGGAAACACAGAAAATCTGATAACCTTTTGTTTAGCAATGTAATTAAACAACGTTGCCGAATCCCTTGCCGTTTAATTTGGAATTAAAAACTATCATTAATTGTAACCCCACAGTTCATTTCTTCTTTTCCCTTTTTGGGAATATGCCTATCTCGGAAATTTGTCAATTTTAAAAAATATTTAAGTTTGGAAAAAACACTTTTTCTATATATTTCTGTTTATTTTTATTTTTCCTTTTCTTTTTGTCAGCACAAGTATGATATTTAATTATAATTAGGTGGGAAACTGTAAAAAATAATAACACAAAGTCCCTCAGAATTGCACCAGCAAGTACATTGTTTTTTTCTTAATTTCAGACATGATTTTCTCCTTTGATTGATAAAATTACCATTTATTATCAGAAAAAAGGAAAATAATTATATTAAGTTATTGCATTGTTTGAATCTACCAAATTATACTACAACTTTTTGTTTATTTTTCTAAATATAATTTCTATTTCTCTCACTACAATTCAAAATCCATCGCATTAATTGGACATTAAATCTTACTTCCTCTCTTTCACACTTAGGTCTTCATAATCTTGAATTTAAGTATCAGGATCCGAGGGAAAATTGCATTTTGATCCCGCAACTTAGGTTATATGTGAATTTCATTTCAATATTTTTGAGTTCATCATATTTTTTCTTTGTCCTCCATTTTCATATATTTGTTTTTCTTTGCCTTTTCTTATACTTATTTATTTCCAAACCTTTTCCCTTATTTTGATGGAGTTGAATGAAGAAGCGATAGACTACATTCCGGTCGTGGTAATTTTGAATGTTGAATGAAAAATTTTGGTAATTGGAAAGGAACGCCATTAAATTTAAATAAATATTCAGATTTAAAAATAAAAGATGTATTTATCATTACTAGAGATAGAAATAAATATAACATAAATATATATATATATAACAAAAATAAAAGATCAATTTTTAAAATAAAAATGGACAAATACCTACATAGGAATAACATATTGATTGATTAAAAGTCACAAAGAAAATTAAAAATAAATCTTGAAAATAATCATACATCGTTAGTTATTTAATACTTTAGAGACGTAAATAATACATTCATTTGTAGTATGTGTATTTGTAATTTTTCAATTTTAAAAGAATCTAAAATATGTTATATATGTAATATTTGAGCTCAATTCTTATATTTAGAACCCAATTCACAAATTTTGTTCAAAAAAATTTAATTCTCTAAATATAACAATGGTTATTTATTGAAAATGTAAGTTCAAAGCTTTTTTAATTTTGAAAATTTTAAATTTTTTAAAAAGAGCATCATTAGGCAGTTTATATTAAAATGTAATAACATCTTTAAATTAATATTAAAATAATCATGATGAAAATTACACAAAAGATTTAAATATATTGTATTAAAAAAATTAAAATTTACATAATATTAAATGAAATTTAAATTTAAAATTAAATTTTTTTGTTGAAATTTATATAAGCGATTTGTATTTATTTTATTCATTTTTAAATTCTTACATAAATAAAATAAATACTATTTTTTCTCTCTAAATTTTTTCATAAATTTTGGCTTATCCTTCTAAATTACATTTTGTGCTCAAGATCAGAATTAACATGATTGAGGTTTAATCTAACAGTTATTCATGTTGCTTTAATGAAATAGGGAAAAAAGAAAAGAAAAAGAGAAAAAGAAAAGAAAAGGAAAAAAAAGAGGCAGATTTGACAAACAATTAGTAGCTTTTTTCGTTAAAAATTTAATGGTGGAACTAAAATGTCACATTTTTTGAAAATATGGAATGCCATGTATTAACTCAAAAATATTGGGACTAAAATCACACATGACCTAGTGTAGGACTGAAATATAATTTTCACTGAGGTTTTTTTATCTTCTATCATAATTTTGGGTAATTACCAAAGAATCCATTTGTTTTCATTTTCAAACTCATTTTCATATTTTCAACTTTAAAAATAATTTTACTAAACTTTTATTTAAAAATAAAAATGTGTTTGGAAGTTACGCAGAAATGTTGACTATATATGTATAAAAATAAAAATTTATTTGACTTATGATTATTTTATGCATAAAAAGATGTAAATTTTTAAAAATGTATTTAGTAATAATATTTTAAAAAAATAATTTTTATGTGATAATAAATATTTTAATATAAAAAATAATAGTTTGTTTGTCTCATCAACAAGTTTTTATTATTCTTTATATCACATCAATTAAATTATATTGAACATTTATATATATATATATTTTATTTATATCACATCAATATTATGTGTGATGTGTTATAAGTTCAACACATTAAAGAATACTTGACCCAGGAACCTTAACAATACCCAAGTCATTGGTTAACTCACTTCATCGAACAAACAGTATTGATCGATCTGACTTGCAAAGCATTGGGGAGGATCCAACATAGATATTTTATAGATGCTTAAACTAGTAGTAAATCACAAAATATATTCACTTAAAATATTAGAGAAAAATATTATATTATAGAAGAAGTGAATGCAAAAAGAGCAAAATCTTTTTATTAGAACTTAAAGCTCTTATTTATATAGTAACATTAATTGAGGCCAAAGAGAAATTTTGCTAATACAATTTAATGATTTATCCTAAATTATATTTAATATCATTATACATAAATTACTGCCTGACTTTGTTCATTAGTGATAATTATCAAACCAGTTCAGATTTAAACCATGTTAACTTTATTAATAGTATTATGCAGCTACTTAGATTAATTTGGGTTACAACAAATGACCATAGCCCATATTTATTTATTATCATACAGCTCCCGATCGTGTTGAACGAACTTAACTCGAATTTAAAATCTTTTAAATGCATGCTCCGTCAAACTATTATTTGAATGTGAACTATAAAAATATTGAAAGACCTTGTAGGTCAAGATCCACGTAAGACTACTGACTAGCCAACTTCATTCGAAACCCTACTTAAACGAACCTATCATAAACTAGACCAAATTCGAAACCCTACTTAAATGAACCTATCATAAACCAGACCAAATCCATACTATATCAATGATGTGTATTTTTTTTTTTAGTAAAATAGAAATTATGTGATTAAAAATGACATCTACAAGTTAAAAAATATATATTTTTAATTTTGACTGAAAAACCTTATAAATAAAATAAATAATTTTTTATTGAAAAATAAGTTATATTAATTTTTTTTCCCAAACGTTATTTTAATATCGAACTAGTATTATTTTATTGGGTATCCGAGCTTAAATCTTGACAAACCCGCATTCAACAGGACCAACACTTGCCTCCACGCAGCGAGTGTCTAAAGGAAACCCACATCATCAGTAACGATAAAGTTTATACTGATAACTGCGGGAAAAGGCGAAAAAGAAGAGGAGAAAATACAGAGTCTCACTCTGTGTGCGCGAGTAGAGAAAGAAACATGGCAAGATTCTGCTTGCAATTGAACACCGGCGTCGGCAGAAATCTTGTAATGGCTTCCGCAAAAGAAACTGGTAAAGAGAAAAGCAGCAGTACTATTGAGAGGGTTGAGCTTCCGGAAAAAGTGAAAAATTCAAGAATTCTGATACTAGGGGGCACTGGAAGAGTAGGAGGTTCGACTGCCCTTGCCCTGTCCAAATTCTGCCCCGATCTTCGTATCATCATAGGTGGTCGGAACAGGTAGTTTTATGCCTTCGCAAATAGCAATTTGTGACCCCTGTTGGTAATGGTGTCCAAGTTTTTGGGTTCCAAGGAAATGATTAATAAGAATGAAGAACAGAATGAAAAAGTCAAAGTTTTTTTAATTGGTGGAAAATGTGAAATGTGCCAAAACATTCTGATGTTCTAGTGTGTGTGTGTGCGCGCATCGGATGAGAGAGAGAGAGAGAGAGAGAGAGAGAGAGAGAGAGAGAGAGAGAGAGAGAGAGAGAGAGGAAGAAATTGCATCGGATGAGAATCTCAGTACAGATATACATTTGATAATTAAGTTGGAGGCTGAATTAATCTGACTTGATATTGAGTATTGACTAATGATGCTATGTTTTTGATCTTTATGGCAATATGTCCGTCCATAATACTTGGCTGTTTTCTCTTACTCGATAAGTTTTACTTCTCGAAAGTAGAGCTGAATTTTCAAATTCGGTTAATTGACAGGGATAACGGTGCTGCAATGGTGACAAAATTAGGCAACAATACCGAATTCTCTGAAGTTGACATCAATAATAGTAAATCACTGGAAGAAGCTTTGAAGGGTTTGTGATTCTTCTAATTGTTTTCAAGTCGTGAATCTACATTAGTAATGATATCCTGATCCTTTATTTGTTAGATTACACCAATAGTGGGATGTATGACCTTACAGAAGTATTAACACTTCAATAATTTCAGCTGCTTCAATTTGCAAGTACATTTGCATAACCATCTCTTAGCTATGTGTAGAGGTAGATCTTGTCGTTCATACTGCTGGGCCATTTCAGCAGGCTGAGAAGTGCACTGTGCTTGATGCTGCAATTCAGAACAAGGTGAGAGAAAGGTAGTGAGCATGCCTTTAATTTCGGAACCGTGTGTGATATTATAGATTTATTAATATTGATTACTAACTTCTTATCAAGACATGAGCATGATCTTAATTGTTTTGATAAGACAGACCGCATATCTTGATGTGTGTGATGATACAAGCTATGCGTGGCGCGCAAAATCCTACATGAACAGAGCGCTGGATGCAAACATTCCAGCAATAACAACCGGGGGAATCTACCCAGGAGTGAGCAACAGTTCTGTTGCATTATCCTTGTAAAGCTGTTGAAGCATTTAGAAACCTTACAGTGCGTAGACAGCTAGCTATTTGATCATTATTGAAATTGCTGCAATTCTTTGTTGGATTAATAGGGTCAGTGGCTTAAGATCAATATGTTCTTATCCTGTTTACTTGCCGTAGATGTAGTGGTATTGTTCAGCATCAAATCTTGCGTGAATTCTCTGGTCTCATGAATTGATTTAACGACATTACTAAATGGTTTTTTTCTGAAGAGTCTTAGTCTTGCGATATATGGTCCATGTACATTTTTCACATGTGGCGTGGCTGTCTGATGCTTACTTATGAGTTCGGCAAATATCAATTTTCTTTGACGTAGCATTAGCCCAAAAATTGGCGGGACTTCCTAACCAACATTTAACATATTACTGGGACTAAGTTTTGATTTTTAATATGATCATTACCATCATCATGCTTTGGCGTTATCTGCAACATAGCCATCATACGTCGACTTTTTCCTTGGATATAGTATTGGCTTTAGGGCATATATTCAGTTTTCAAACATTAATGCTTTCTGCATTATTATTACAGTGATGGCAGCAGAGCTTGTTCGTGCAGCCAAAAGTGAAGGCAAAGGTGAACCACAGAGGCTGAGGTAATCATTTTTTTTTTCTATATATAATCATCATCCATTTGGCATCTCTTAGAAAAACCACTGAAAGTTGATTAATGAAGTGGAAGTTGATTGGACTAACCAATGTGGAGAGCTTGATTGGTATAAAATGAAAGGTTCGCAACAGTGGCTGTCCTTTCCTAACGTTCACCTGCATATATAGATTCCTATATATTTGAACAGAACAGGACAAACCTCCGATGTCATGGAATAGAAGCATAGTTGCTTGCTAAGTGCAGAAACGGATACAAAATCATTGGCAACATAATAGCTAGATTTGGAGAGTTAGAAACACAATAGCTGGAAAGTCAAAATATTTATTGATTTGCTTATATTCTTTTGTTTCTTTAAAATTCTTGTGCAATTATTATCCACCAACACGCTTTCTTGTTCTTAGGTTCTACTACTACACTGCTGGCTCTGGTGGTGCTGGCCCGACAATATTATCAACTAGCTTTTTACTTCTGGGGGAGGAGGTAGTTGCATATAATAAAGGTTGGCTGGTGGACTCTGTTTTTTTCTTATTAGTCCATTACCTTCTATTGTTGATCTTCATTGGATAAGAGGAATTTCACAGGAGAGAAAATCAAACTGAAACCTTATAGTGGAATGCTCAACATTGATTTTGGACAAGGAATTGGAAAGAAGGATGTTTTCCTCTTGTAAGTTTCTCAGAATCATATGTTATCAGCAGCAACCATTCCAGATAAAAGCTGTTAATTTCATAGGTGCAGCTAAGATATTGCCTTCTTGTCCATGTCACTTGGGTCTACATGTAATGTAGTATGACTCAAGTACTCAATCTTTGCTTCACTCCTGCCTATGAATTATAATAATTCACTTTTTAATACATATAACATACTCGTTTATATGTAAATCTGTGTCTTTTTTGGAACCATAGTCATGCTTTTTGCCATAAATTGCATTCTCAGTTCAACTCTTCATGAGCTTGTTAATTTAGATTTGGCTGTATTTGAACAAGTCCTTCATGATTAACATTTAAGAAAAAGACACTCAAACACAGTTTCACAAGATGTCCTTAATATTACATTTTAGAAAAAGACACTAAAAGATGCTTATACAAAACTTATTTTGGAATCTGCCATAAAGCATAGTTGCAGAAAGCATGTTGGTGTATTGATTCAGACTAAAATTCCTCATGATGGGACCTTCACTAGCCATTCATTCTTCTCCCGAGTAGGTACAGTAAATGAATCTTTTTTCCAGGAATTTACCGGAGGTGAGAAGCATCCATGAGGTCCTTGGAGTACCAACTGTCAGTGCGCGGTTTGGAACTGCACCATTTTTCTGGAATTGGGGAATGGTAGCCATGACATATTTGCTTCCAGCTGTATGTGAATTAAATTCTGAAAACTAAATGTTTTATCTTTAATTAGTAAAATGCTACAGTTTGGTATAGGATATATCTAATGGTGCTTTGCAAAATAGTTTAAATGGGTTAGATACAGTGGTCTCATGCATGCTGTTTCTGAGAGACAACACCATCTAGTCCTCACAGTGTTGTACGTGATCAAGGACAACGATCATTAAGCCCTGCTTGTCACCATACACGGATATAATTTACCTATTTTGTTGTCAATTTTTTATTTTTTTTTGGATATCTCTCTCTCTCAGAATGAAATGTTCTTTCTGTTTTAATATTTTGCATTTGAACAACTGATAAAATTGACCTCTGCTTTAATGGTTTATGTTACTCTATGTTGAAATATGATTTTGTAAGATTCATAAAATCTCCAGGAAACCCTGAGAGACCGAAGTAAAGTTCAACAATTAGTTCAATTATTTGACCCTTTAGTCAGGGCAGTTGATGGAATTTCTGGAGAGAGGATGTCAATGAGGGTATCATTACTTTCTTATGTTGTTCTATCTTGTATATTTTTAAAGAAATTCTAAATTTAAAATAATTGAATTTCTACACATTAAGATTTCTTCCATTGTTTAACATTTCCATCGAAACAGATTGATTTGGATTGTTCAGATGGACGGAGTAGAATAGGAATATTCAGCCACAAAAAACTATCTGAGTGAGTCTTTCTTGTGTTTGTTTCTGTCTGCTCAATGGAAATCTGCTCTTACTTCCACATCATATATTTACTCAACACTAAACAGGCCATACTGAGTTGCCAATAATGCTTTTAGCTGTACATCAGATTCCTTGTTGAATAAATCAAGAGGATATTTATGTGTTGACGTCTGTCGTTATGTGTTGTACCAATCAATGTTTTTCAGATCAGTGGGAATTTCAACAGCTGCATTTGTCCTGGCCATTCTTGAAGGAAGTACACAGCCTGGGGTTTGGTTTCCAGAAGAGGTGATACCTGTGCTAAAAGATTAAAAGAATGTAAACCTTACAATTCTACTCCCTTTTAACTTGTTCCATGCTCTGCTTGTAGCCTGAAGGTATTGCAATTGAGGCAAGGGGAACTCTTCTCAGTCGGGCTGCACAAGGAACAATCAATTTCATCATGAATAAGTATGATTTTCTAGCAGCAAGACTTGGCCCCCGTTTCCTCAGTTCTTTCATTACTTAATACAGCTCTGGTTAACTCATTGTCGTTCATTTTTATAGGGCTCCGTGGATGGTTGAAACAGATCCTAAAGAGATAGGCTTTGGGATTTACGAATGAAGAATGTCCTTATGAAACTCTTGTAAAACACTTTAGCTGTTCAGGCCGCAAAGTTAATTCTCTTTTCCTTATCTTTTTAATGGGTTGCATAACTGACAAGCAAAATTAGATCAAAACAGTGAATAATTGTTGTATCATGCAGAGTTCAAGCACTTCCAGTTGCTATTATCCAGTATCCACTTCATGCAGTTGCAGTGCACCTGTAATCTTTCTTGTGAGAGCTGGGCATAGTTTCTGTGAAAGACCTGATTCAAATCCTGAATTCACTGAGCTGTGAATACATGGAAAGACTTATAAGATTGTTTGAAATGTTCTTAGTTGAATTCTTATTGCTAAATTATGAGAATCTTCTGCCAATTTTCCACTACCCTTTCAGCAAAAGCCTTAATGTGTAAAAGTAGAGATGAGTAATAGCAAAATTTAGGTTTGGGATGTCTCAAAAGTAGATGTGATATTTCATATTTGACACATTGGTTGCCCAGCAAGACACAGGTAATGAATCCTTAAATGAAGAGGATTTGAAGGGAATCTGCTCCCTACCACTCAGTTGCTCAAACTAAGTTTTTATCATCTCATATACAGCAATCATATATAAAAAACTTTTGCACTTCCAAGGCCATTTACCGCAGAGATGCAGGAGCTTGGCCAAAGGAATTAACGAATAGAGCAGCGTAAACTCCTTAACAGTATCTATATCACAAACAAGAAAAAAAAAAAAAGAAAGAAACAAAACCCACTTGATTTCAATTTTCCTAACAATAGAAACTATAGTTTATGTACAACACCATAAACCTACAATGTGCCATATTAGACCAACTCGTCAGCTGAAACTGCTGAAGACTCGAAGAGGCCTTGACAAAACTGCTGCTTCTGCCTATCCACCTCTTTGGCAAAGCCACTTCCGTGCATCATCATGTCCTACCAACATTTAGAAAAGTCGAAGTTATCATTCTTTCGGTCAGCATTAATAAACATCATAATGGCCATTCTTTCTATGTCAATAAGATGTGATCTACATCCAAGTAAATATATCCAGCAGACACCAGTAATTTTCTCCTTATTGAGCATAGTAGAAACCACACTTGAACAACCAATCAAAAATGGGAATCAGTAATCGGCCCTCTGTTGTTCAGTTCCTGGAATCAGTTGGTCCAATATTCTGGGACTCCAATAACGCCACAACAAATTGTAGAATAGTGATGAACATGAACATTCTAGTAAGCCTTGGCATTGATCCTTGGTTTGGAAATTTGGATTCTATAACTTTCTGAAAGTTCAAAAACCAATGATTTCAACATTGATTGGACTTACTAGGGATTGGGACAAGTTCCTGGTGAATCTATTCTAGGCTTTCTAACCAAGTCCACTAGAAAATGAGTAGTATTCCTGTTTGTGAGACAGGGGAAAACACCTTCTTCTCTGGTTTATGTTGCGCATGGCCACAATGCAGTACTTCCAATGGGCTCATCACGAATACCAATTACATTGGTTTCTTTCTGACCCTCTGGGTGAATTTTCCATATGATCTCCAAACCTCTTGCCATTGTCTCCTTCTGCCACTTCACTCAAAAGCGTAGTTCTGAAAATATTAATATATTTTTGAGGTACTGCTGCCATTGCCTCTCTTTGGAGCATTTCTCATCTCTTCTTCCAGATCATACCGTGAGTGCTGCAAGTGAAAAGCATTTAGCCAAGCAAATGAAGGCCTCTACAATGCATTCAAGTGATACTATTAACAGGGAACACTTTAAAGTACTTCATGCAGTGGTATTACTTTTGTTGGTTGTATATGATGTTAAAAAATTGAAAAAGAAAAAGGTGCCACTCAATGGATGAGGAATAAATATGGGGTTCATCCAGTAGAGGTATAAACAGTTAACAGGTCTCCAACATGACAAACCCACCAGAATCCTGTGAAAGAACAAGAACAAGAACAAAATATGAAGAAATTACCTAAGCATCAGCATTAATACGCAAGCTAAACAGTCCAAAAAACAAAATTTTCTGGAAGAAAATATGTTCCTGGTCACTATTGGGAATAACTACCCATTTTGCAAATAAATATTTGCTACAGTACAATTCAAATGTTTAGAGACATACGACTATCACTGCCAACTACCAGCAAGTTTTCTCATCTGACCTCTATGCAAGGAGATTTTTTGTACACCTTTGTGACAATAGTTAAGCATAAATTTCAGAAAAGTGGGTAATGGGTAATCAAGGAAATGCATTGCTTACATTTCCGAAAACTCTTCTAACCTTGACATGGCATTGATACAGAGATGGAAGAAAAAAGATAAAGCAAATTAGATGCTTGAATTTTCAAGAATTCACCCAAAACACTAATGGTAATGCAAGTCTTGCTAACATCAATGTAAAATATCCAGCAGTTACACTGAAACATAAACCATAGTGACAGAAGCAAAAGTCAAAAGTGAGAAATAAATATATGGCCCGAGTTATTCATATACAAGATAAATAAGACAAGAAGAAATCAGTTCACATTAAAATTAGAGCACTGTGAACATAGACAAAGAGAAATAGATAGAAGAAACCAACTAATTTAGCTTCAAAATAACTAGTGTCCAATCAGCAAGGTCCATCTCACTCTGTGCCCTAACCATGCCGAGCTCAATGCAGCTTTAGACCCTGCCTACCACATGATATTTTCATTCGCACTAACAATAGCTACATGTTCAGCAGACACTGGTCAGTAGCATACTACTTATATTATTCTTCAGATGTCAACATGTGGTCCTCATGTTTAAGACGATTCTGGCTAAGAATTAAAACATATAGTATGACAACATACTTCAATACCTGCGCCCACTCAAGGCCCTCAGAAGCTTCAATCAAAAGCCTCCTCTCTGCACAGACATCAGATCCTGCTCGCAAACACTTCATAAAATGCAGAGTTGCATTCTCAACTTCCCCTAGGGCAAGATAACAGCTAAAAAATAAAAAAATAAGTCATTAGACAGAAAAATATATATTTATTATAACCGACACAAAGAAAGGGTGAGGCAACTCTCAATGATTCATGTTGTTGAAAAGCAATTTATATTACAAGTCTGTTCTCCAAGCAATTAGTTTGTTCCATAAGATTGTTGAAACTAGTAGGCTCTGAACCTAAAGCATTTATATCATTATGCTCAATATAAGGTTTTAACTATCTTTCGACTATTTAATAGCTGATATGAAAGAATTGAAAGAGACTTTCACAACATTGTTGATAACATTATATCCAAAAGCATCTAGCAAACAAACTCACTAAATCCATGAAGAAAAATATAGAGAAAACTAAAATGGAAATCTTTTAAGTTATAATTATAGGACTATCTTTGCATAGTCATAATCATTCATATCAGTTAACCTTAAAGTTCTACATGAGCAAAAAAAATTCCACATCCTTGCAGATGGCAATTTACATTCTTTGCTTGGACTATCTTCTTATTGATACAAATAACATTAGCTGGACAATGAGTCATTGAGTTCCAGTCAACAAACAACATGGAATAACATTGTAAAATCATCCTACTTACCAATACTTCTGCATAGTACCATTAAATTTATTCACCGGGCCCAGGGGGTGGGGGTGTTAGAGGTCCTCCACAAAGCTAAATAAGTGCAGGTTACTTGTTTTGCCCCTTTGAGGCATATCCTTTACTCTTGATGTCCAATACGAAAACAATAAAACAAAAAACAACAGAACACCAGATAACTGAATATCTAAAATGAGATAACCACAGTGGGAACACAGCAAGAAGCTGAGAGCAGTATGGGGGCCAAATGCAATAAAAACATGCCTTACCTGGTAGCTCAATCTTGCACTCTAAGGAAATTGGGATCTAGTGCAGTAGCCTTCATACAATCTTCTAATGCTTCTCTCATTCTTCCAAGTGACATACGTGTTGCTGCACGATTGCTATAGCACAACATTAGAGCCCTAAGACAGCTTCTAGATGCCTCATGTTGTGAGATACAATTCACTCCCTCAGTGTAACAATCTTCAGCATTCGCAAAGCCCCCCTTTGCATAGGCTTGATTCCCTCTGGCATGAAATAAAATCAGAAGCACGATCATGGATAAATGAGTGTAAAACTTGTCAATGGCCAAATACCATAACATATTGCCGTTACATAGGAGTAAAAAGGAAGAGAGCTATCTGTAATGCCCAAAAATGCAATTCCATGAATTTTGAAATAAAAGTGAATGAATTCAAACCTCACCCGCAATTTTTCACAGGATTCCTGAGCTGCCATGCTCGCAGCTGCAATAGAATCTTGCTTGGCATCCAGTTCTTTGACTTGCTCAGACTTACCCTTCCGTTGGCTTGACAAAGTGGAGAGATTACCCTTCTGACCCTTCTTAGGTGACGTCAATGAAGATTCAGAGAATTGAAAATGGGAGAAATGAGATGATGCATGTGAAACTTTGACACTAGAAGTGCAGCCATATGAATCCCGTCCAACTTAAATTTGATTTTTCTTCTTCTGGATGCGCATTGATGCTGAGGACTCACTGAGAGCAGTGGAAGATGCAACCAAGATGAAGCTAGTCTGGCCGATGTCTGCTAGACTTGTGTCAAATTTTAACAGAGTCCCTCCATCATTATCTTGCCTCTCAATTGAAGAGCTGGAACTTCCTTCAACATGTGCTGCAGTTATAAAGGAGTCAGTGCTGTGATCTAACTCATCATTTGCAGACTTGAAGCTTTCAGTCTCAGCCCCTGAAACAGCATCTTCTTCAGGACTCTCAACCCTAATACTTTCATTCACGCAACATGTAGATTCTTCATCTTGCACTTCACTGCCCTTTACATCACATTCATTTATATACAAGCCCTCTGTTGCAGAAACTAGGCCTTCATCAGCTATATCATTTGAAATAAATGGATGTGCTTTACTTGAAGAATTAGTTTCATCAAAATGAGAAGACTCCTCTGACGCCACAGAAGTCTCTCCTGTCTAACTATTATCAGCCAGTGTTTCCTCATACGGAGAGACGTCCATGGGTGAGTAGTGTCCAGAAAGTTCAGCATCCTCTTGCAAATTCTCCTGAAAGACAAAGTCTTTCCCAAACTTCACTGGAACCTGCACAGGTTTTTTCCACTTTCCCTTCTTTTGATTTGATCCAGTTTCTCGGGCCAACTCCCGCTTTGTCTCCACTTTTCTATCTAAGCCAAAAACTAAGTGTTCTTTTTGATCCGGTTTCTTGAACTCCACATGTTGTGCTTCCATACTATCCAACTTGCTAGAAAAACTAAACTCAACATTCTTCTTGTCGGCTGTCCAAAGATGACATCTCAGGAACAATCCCAATTGGTTTGAAATGAGCCCCGCAATTGCTACTAGATGCAAACAACACCAATGATGTTGAAATGCTTTGGTAGTCGAAACTTGTATGAGTACCACTATTCTTACTCTGGAATCCTGCCTGAAAAGTAAATCCTGAATTCAACGATCCCAAGACATTGTTCAAATTTCCATAACCCAAATTCTGAGTCTGCAGACCATGCATAGCTTCTGCACCAGAATTCAGATTTCTTGTAACTTTAATATGATTAGAACTGTTTCTAACTGCACTAGCACTATTCAAGTATTCCACTGTCTTCAAAATAATTTATTCCTGTCTACAGAACTAAATCATCAACCTTCTCATTCGCAGACACTCTTTAATGTTCCAAATTTTCTATCTTGTTTGAAAGCATAAAATCCAGGGTCCCGCTCAAAAACTCGATATCACTTCCCCAAGAGGCATAATTCTTCGAACCATCACGGGTCATAATCTTTAATATTCAATTTTTTCATCTTATTCGGAAGTTCCACTTCCACAACCTAGCACGTTATTTTATTGAAATGTTCGCTTTCGATGAACAACCTTCTCATCTCATCAGGCAACTCAGAAAACCACACTTTCATCAACACTTCGCAGGCTGTGATCTTTACCACTCATATATATATTAGCCAGTGCCACTACTACCAATACTCACATTCACATTATTCAGATACCGCTTTTCGCATTCAATTCTCAATCTCCTCAATTCATCCACTACTTCACTTCTCTCTACATCACTATTCATAGTACTCTCGCTGAATAAATTAATATTACTACTATTATGACTAATATTATTGGACCCAAACACAAACCTGCGACCCACATTCTGTTGGCCAGGTTCAAAAGCGGGTTTGGCGGTACTAGGACCAGAATCAAAGCGAGCAGACTCGAGGCTGGATTCTTCCAGGCGCGACTCGTTGCCCCGTTTGAAACGGGTCGGAATAGATTAGGGCGATGGCCCGCCAAGGGTTTCCGGAGATTGGCGAGTCGGGGCGGGCGGGAGAAGCCCGTGGCGGGCTTTGCGCGGGAAATAAACCCGTAATTGGGACCCATTTGTTGAAAAGCCGGAGAATACGATATTGACGTCGTTGCAATTAGGGATAATTATAAAAATTTAAATATTATCCAATCATATGGTATGTACTAAATTATTTTTATTAAATTATAATTTAAAAATTCAATTAAAATTGTATTCTCTTATGATTTGATAGTGATTTAAAATTTGAATAAATCAAATCGCACAACCTATATTAAATTTATTAATAATTAATATTAATTTTAATTTTAATAATTAATTTATAATTATGATATTTATTTAAATTTTATAGAATTAACTATTTATATGCTTATCATTTTCTAATAAAGTTTTTTTGTTTTTTATTTATCTCAAGTTATGATGCAAATGGCATGTATGTTGAGTTTCAATATTAAAAAATTTAGTATTTTTTTTTTTAGAAGTATTGATTTATTTATTTTTTTCAAGATATTTTTTTCACTTACTTTCTAATTATTTTTTTTTTGTTTTGTAATTTTATGACATATGAATGGGTTAATTTTTCTTTTTAAAAATTAGAAGATGCATAAAATAATTTTTTTTTGTACATACTAAAAAAATTGTGTTAATGATGTTTGTATATTCAAATAAATTTTTTTATTTGTATTTTAAAATATTGATAATTTTTATTTTATTTTTTGTATTGTATCTATTATAATTTATATAATATAAATAAAACTAAATTAATAAGTATAATATATAAAATGAGTTAAAATTTATACACAACAATATAACTATTTGTTAATATTAGAAATATTATGTTATTATATTGTGGATGAAAACTATGATATTATTTTAATGTTGAAGTGTTTTTCTACTAATATTTTTTTTTTTTTTACTTAATTAATTTTTTTATTAATAAAAAAATATCAAATCATTTAAAATCGTACATTTTATTTTATTTAATAAAATTATAATTTAAAATTAATTTCTAACAAGTAATTCAGTTTTAAATTAATTAAAAAGTTATAAAATCGTACCAGCACCCTAATTGCAATTATGGGATTAACGAAGATGTGGAGAGGAGAAACTCTCACCGTTAGTACAGGGCAGTGGTGCGCGGGAGTCAACGGCGACATAAGTTATCTAATCGTACGGCTGATGATGAATGACGAATGGTTGCCGTAGGATTGTCCAAAATCTGGGGCAAAATAATTAGTAGGAAAGAAAGTGTTTTAGCTATGGATTGTTCTTGCAATAATTTCTTCGATTTTTTATTTCTTTTTGTGAAAATTATGTAGTATTTGAAATTTTTTGTTTTATTTTTGTAGGAAATTGTGGACGAATCTTGAGAGACTGCAAAATTTTCAAGAATTGAGAGACATATGATTTGTTTGGGTTTGATTTATTTCTTGAGGCTCAATATTTGACTAAATGTACCATATTATAGGTTAAATAAATTTTATGTGGCGAGAATGTGACTTTCATTTCAATTTGTCATAATTTAATTTCTACCAAGAAATGGATTCTATATGGTTACATTACAAGTCAAATTTTGGGATTTTTAAATAATTTATTATATTAATTTCTTACAACATTAAAATCTTTATATTATTAAAATATTTTTTAAAAATCAATTAAATAGTATGATGTAACTTTCATAAAATAAATCCGTTTGTTAAACCTTATGAATTGTGTGAAAATAGAATAATTCAAAATTCAATAGTCAAAAAATTTTAAAAGGTGGAATGTTAACATCTGATTATTATTAAATTAATTTAATTCGATAATCATTGTTGGGAACGGCCAATACTAAAATCACTCAATAACATTAAATTTTGAATAAATAATATATATAATAAAAAGGGAGCGTGGATAAGTTGATAAATAACACGAAATTGATGGATAGTTAAAAAATCAATGTAAAACAATCACATCAAAATCTGTACTCGCTTACAAAACTAATGATAAATTTATAAGAGAAGAAAATGCCACATCTGTTGCACAATCTCCTTGTAAGTTGTAACAAGATCTTTTTGAAAATTCAAATAAAAGTCAATTTAAAAAAGAAATATTTCAAACTTAAAATGGTCCAAATTAGATGAACAAAAACAATTTAAGTCAACATCCACATCTAACTAATTTACTAAAAACTACCTTGAATTTATTACTATGTAAAAAGAGGACATGGTAGTATATAGCAATATTTATGTGTTTCATTTAGAAGATTTTGTCTTCTTTCCTATTTTTTAAGGTTTTTGGGTTGGGGGTTATAATATTCTTTTAATATAATTATAATATTATTACATTGCATAATTTTTTATTCACATTATCACTGTAATTCACTCGTCATATAATTATTTGGGATTCGACCAAATATGATCTCAATTAAAATATTCCATTCTTAGAGGGTGAAGGAATGATTTTTGTGGAAATTAATACTTTGAATCATTATTTCTACCTTTGGCACCAAACATGAAGTAGGAATTAGAAAAATCTATCTCTTAGATGAATTGCTTTTACTGAAAAAATGTATATCAAAGTAGACCTCCTACTTTTATGAAAATTTTCCAAGTATCAATTAAATCAAAAGGGAAATGAATTTCAAAATAGACAATTCAAGTCAACAAAATAACCTTTTACCAGTCAGAAAAAAAGAAGATAAAATGAATAAATACCCTTGAAGTACTAGCCACAAGTCATGATCTACTGTGCCGTAACTTGTACTTCATCCCATTTTTATACATCAACTTTGACTCCTTGGAGTTTTAGAAAATAATTGAAAAAATTAAACATTTGTATATATTTACATTATTATTAGGATATATTAGAAAAAATATCTTTAAAGTTTAGTTTAATTAAAAAAAAATCAACTAACTTTCAAAATTACAAATACATTCTTAATATTAGTTTCTATTTTATAAATTGCATGTATAAAATAGAATATTTGTAAAATAAAGACTAAATTTAAAAAAATATTTGCAATGTCTAATTGTAATTTTAAAACATAATGAATTTTTTTTATAAATTTAGTCAAATGTCTAAAGTAGTTCCTGTAATTTACTCTTATTATTATTAAATTTAGTGATTTGAAAGTTACTAACATCACGTTATTACTTTGTGTGATAGAATATTTTTGAGATTTTTTTTTATGTAAAAATAAAACTCTCAATAAAAATTAATAAAAGTAAAAGTATTATGTCTATTTAATATTCTTCCCCATTTCAACAAGGCCTGGTACGAAAGAGAGTTGAGTTTAGATCTAAAAAGCAACCTTGATTTTGATTTACAAATAGAACTGTCACAATGCAGTACTAAGAACGTTACACCATTACGCAATATATCTTAAAATGTGACATATTATTGAATTATTACAATGCAAAATTTTCTAAATTGTTTTACTATTTGTGATAACGTGTAAGAATTGGTACCACTTGACCACTTGTTAAAGTTGTGGTACCTTATCTCCAGATCTAGGAACTAATTAATATTAAGTACATGAATTATGAGACCTTGTATCAGTTCCAGTTCTTGTTGTTTTTATCCCACTGATGAACAAAGTGAATCAATTCTTGTGATCCACTTGTCAAAGACACAAGTTGATTTAGTTCATTCAAGAATTTTGCTCATTACAAATATTAATGCTATATATATATATAATACTGCCATTGTTTAACTCTTGGAATTTTAGGTCTTATGGGAATATTAAAATTAATATAGTACAAGGAATCAGGTTCCTGTGCAAAAGAAGAAAAAAAAAAACTGAATTAGAAGCTTCCATGGAGAACTGAATCAAAGAACATGAAATGACAACCAGAGGTGTAGATGAATTTTGCCCCTTATTTTTCTATCTGTGTCCTCTACCATATTTTCAATTAACTATTTATGCATTCTTTTCTTTTGACTGTTGATATTGGCTACTATTTGAAGTGGGTGTGGTATCTTGGATGAGTATAGATCCCTTTGGCCCAACATGTTTGCTTCCGCACTTACCAAGAAAAAAAAAAAAGAAAGAAAAAACATGTTTGCCTTGAGCACTGTCCCTTTCTTTAAACCAAAATATGAAGACAAAAGCAGAAATTCATGGTGCCTGGGAATCTGAAATTCTTTTGCCCCTTGAGCAGTGTTCCCACAAAATACAAATTTTTAGTGCCTGCAACTCAAGTGGGGTTATTAGTGGTATTTGGTGAGGTATCAGATCCCCTCAGGTTTTGTTAGGAAGAAAATGCCACTATTCAAGTGGGCTTATGATTCTTGGAAATGTCAGTATTTTATTTTATGGTATTAAGTTCCCTCAGATAATAAGGTAGCATGAAATTTTTCAATTTTGCTATCTTATGTACTACAATGTTAAAGAATTGCATTTGGTAGTAATATAAGACTGAGCATTGCAAAGAGAATTTTGAGACTGAGATAACTAGTTAGAACTCTTAAAATGTATATATAATAAAAGGGCACTGTCCTCAATTTTTAATTGATTGGATGAATGTGATGGTGCCTTCAGTTTTATGCAAAGTGTGATGCCAGAAATTGCCTGTTTCATGGGCAGCAGTTGGGTTAAAGGGAATTACTTTAGCCCACTTTTAGAAAGTTCATATGAGTTTCTTACTTTTCCAAACTTAAGAAATGAAAATAATGTGCATCAGAATATGTGTTACTTCATTGTCAAGTCGCCTTAACTGATTGGCGTGGCTCTGCCACCACCATGAATTTTTTTAAGATAAAGACTTAAGAGATTCTGTGCAGCAAGGGGAAGATAGATTGAAAATATTGTTGCTGTCAGTGCTTGTGTCAATTGCATAAGTTTAAGAGTTTCAGTTGTGATTTAGTAAATATTTTATGGTGAAGTACACTCTTTAAAGAATGGTGGAGTTTGCCTTTACGATTTACATCGTACGGAATTTAATAAACAAGAATGAAGAAGATATCATCATATTATTAGTTTAGTTTCACATGACACTGAGTTGGTATCTAGAATTTTGTCAGATGACAACAGTGCACGTAGTCGAAGCCAGAGAGAACTGTCAACTTGATGCTAAGGCATTTTCTTTACTGATTATTGTTCAAACTACTTGTCTATTATGAACTTATAAAGTTGCAGGTGACAAGCTCTCACAATCATGGACTTTGATATTTGATAACATATGATGTGAAGTTCGAACTAGTTACATCCTTCTACCCTGATAACACTTAAATTTGGCCTTCCCTTCATTCAAAATTTCTAATATTACAGGTTCTTTGTCTGTCATGCATTATGTAATCACTTTCCCTGGATTTCTGACTGAGGTCTAATATGGTTTTTAGGCCCTTTTCTAGATTTCAGGGGTCAGTTGCTACCTGCATTGGTTCTTCAGAGAGAGAGAGCACTCCATAATCCAGGAAATAATTGGATTAAAATAGTGCTCTTAATGCACTCAGCTGAAAGAGAAACACTCCTAATCTTTTGTTCTAGCTATAGTTTCACCTAAAATAGCATTGTTACATGTTACGTCGAAGTACTCTTGGTTTCCTCATGCAGAACATATCAAGCTTCAGTTTCTAGGAAATCATAAAGAATAGCTACTCAATTTGTCCTTATCATTCAATACCATTTGTAACCTTCTTCAAGAAAATTCATCATTCATTCTTGGTCTTTTGGTGATTTTAGCCCAAAACATTCTGAAATCGGAAACAAGGATGAATTTTTTTCCGTCATTTTGGTTTTTTGTTTTGTTTATTTCAGATTTTATTATTTTCTTCTTTCATATTTTTCATCTTAGATTACTTTGCAGGGTATCTGAAGGGCTGGCATCAAAGCTGAAGCATCTGGTTGAATCATCTGTCATTGGATATCTGCAATGATACTCGAGTATCAGTATTGATGAGTTGTTCTTGTTTCTGCATTAGTGGGCTAACTCCTTATTCTGTAAGTTAATGTTTTTGCTCAGTTGTCATAGGAATTTTACAATTGAGAGCTGTCCAAGTGAATTATGGAGTTGTTTTAACACCTCATAATGGATCATCTATGTCTTTGTTTTTCTTGGTGTTGCCAGTTCTTCAGGGGGTGGGATTAGCATGATCAAATTATGAAAGAATCTTACTATATTCAGTTTTATTTCTAGAAAGCATTCTTAGTTTCCGAAAGTGATATTATACCAATAGCTAGTACAATCAGTTAACCATGTCTGTACATGGACAGATTCAACTCCAAGAAAAAGCTTAATGTGTTGCTTTTGAATTCACTGCAGTTAATCCAAGATCCAATTTGCTCTTTTTCACATGAGGTAGTTTCCACCTTGAAACACATTTCCCATTTTGTTATTTGATGATAGGCTAATCAGAAGTTGTAGAATTACCATTAGAATTCATTAATGGCCGAGGTTAGCCATTTTGTTGAAGACACAAACAATGAGCAACATAAAACACCAGAAACCGCGGACAAGTCCAGCAGTACACGGATCTCAGATAGCAGCAATGAGCAGATTAGTGTCGGCAAAGTTCCATACCATAAATTGTTCTCCTTTGCAGACCAAGCAGATTATGCACTAATGGTCATTGGTGCAATCACTGCTGTTGGAAGTGGATTGTGTTTGCCTCTAATGACTGTCTTATTTGGAGAATTAGCCAACTCTTTTGGACAGAATGTGGAAACTAAAAGAGTTGTTGATGAAGTCTCCAAGGTATTATATACTACAACTTATCTCAATAGAGAAAGTAGTAGCATAAATTTTGATGGTCGCCATGCCATGCTAATACACTGATCATTTTTAGGTATCCCTAAAGTTTGTATATCTTGCATTGGGGTCTGGTATTGCGGCATTTTCCCGTAAGTATTAAGACGTTCTGCAAATTTATAATCCATTAGACAATCACTCAAATCAATGAAACTTGATCACTCTACACTTGTTTCTTGGCAGAGGTGGCATGCTGGATGATCACAGGGGAAAGGCAGGCTGTTCGGATTAGGAATTTATACCTGAGAGCTATACTGAGGCAAGATATTGGATATTTCGATAGAGAGACCAATACTGGAGAAATTATGGAAAGGATGTCTGCTGATACTATTACAATTCAAGATGCTATGGGTGAAAAGGTAACTCTGTGGTGCTAAAAAATTCTGAAAAATCGATTATCAGTCTTAATGCATAGTCTGACCTCTCTTCTTACTGATGGAAAACCCACAGATAGGAAAGTTTTTACAGCTTTCAGCCTCATTCTTGGGAGGGTTTGTGATAGCTTTTTTCAGGGGATGGCTTCTAACTACGGTCTTGCTTTCTGCCATCCCTCTTCTTGTTATCTCCGCTGCTTCTATGACTGTTCTTATGGCAAAGCTGACAACACGAGGACAAGCTGCTTATTCAGCAGCAGCCGTTGTGGTTGAACAAACAATTGGCTCAATCAGAACTGTAATGAAAATTAAAGAGACAAACATGGGAATTTTTCTCCTTTTCTTTTGTCTTAGGTCTGGCATGTATACTTACTTGTGACTTAAATTTCCCATGCAGGTTGCATCATTCACAGGGGAGAGGCAAGCTGTTGCTAAATATGAGAAATCTCTACATAAGGCTTATGAAGCAGGTGTGCAGGAGGGCTTGGGTGCAGGATTAGGTTCTGGTATATTTATGTTGGTTCTGTTCTGCAGTTATGGTGTAGGAATATGGTTTGGGGCCAAAATGATTACAGACAAAGGATACAGTGGAGGAGATGTCTTGAACATTGTAATGGCTGTTCTGATGGGATCCTTGTAAGTTCTAATTTCTATAATTTCTCATTGTCTGTGTGTTAATAAAATCAAGCTAGGGAGAAAGCATCACTTGTTTGTACATTTTGAAGAAACTCATTCATCTAGTAAAAATATAAATAAACTGATGTAAAGTGTTATGATGCACCTTAGATAACTATATATTTAAAGAATTGAAGTTATTGAATATGCAAAAATTAAGTAATAATTTTGATTGCCTAAATTATTATTCTACAAAGTATGATATTATTAATCTTAACAACATTCATGGATTATATTATATTTTGAAATGCAATAACAAATAATATCAATTGTAAAATTTCAAGTAAAAATTTATGAAATTAAAAGTTAAAACAACAAAGGAATCACTTGGCTTGTTTATCGTCCAATGATTTATACTATTTGTAGTAAAGTATTTTTGTTTATCTTGCTTTTAAAATTGATAGTAACAAATAAATATTGTAAAATCTTTTGCATGATTTTTGAACTCGATTGAGGGGGAAAAAAATGTATAATAAATATAAATTGAGGGTTAAAGTGCTATAAAATTATGTTTTAGACTAAAATGCTAAAATGTTGAATTTGGATTTACCCTATACGCACATTTATATATATGGAAAATAAATATATTCAATTTTAAATTTACATGACATAAATTCTTAATTTACAATATATGTCATTTTTTCAACTAAAAACAATCAAAGAAGAGACTTGCTCTTAACCTAAATAATCATGTTATATAATTTTGCTTATATTTATTAACAATTCATAAATCATTTTGTCTCGAGTAATTTTACTTTAACTTTAAAAATCAAAAGTATCGAGTTTCAATAATTGCAAGTTGAATGTCTATTTGGTTTATAATATTTTCTTTCAACACAATTATTTTTCTAAATTCAAGGTGTTATTAATATCTAAATTCAAGATAATAATAATATTTAGTAAACATAATTGTCCTTAAAAATAACACTATCATACAAATATTTTAGTCAAAACAAAAAAAATTCAATTTTTTTTTTAAATTATTCATACTTTTGTAATAACATAGGCATAGATATAAATAGATAGGCATAGACACAGATGGAAAAAAAATTTAGTGCTTCAATAAATAAATTTAGACTATTCGATAAACTCGTAAAATCTTATTACAATACAAAGCCTAAGTTGAAGGTTTTAAATTATTTCATTTTCTTAATTCAAGATATTATGAAAATTTAAATTCAAGATTATAACAATGTTAATTGACTTAATTACCATTAAAAATGACACTATCATGGGGATATTTTAGTCCAATAAGAAATTCCAAAATAATTTCAAAGTTATTCATATTTATATACTAGCATAATATTTTATAATAATAATATAGTTATAATATAATGCAATATAATAATAATGATAATAATAAAAAATAATATATAATTATATAGTGTATATACAGATAGATGGATGGCATAGATATAGATAAATATGGATTTTTTTATAAGAGGATTGTATGCTAATGTAAACAAAATCTTCTCATGTGAAGTTTGACTTTTATAATTGTACCTGGCCCTTGGGATTGATAAGAATGTTCATTGGCTTGTGGTTTTTCTACTAGTTCTTTAGGACAGGTATCTCCATGCTTGAGTGCTTTTGCTGCTGGTCAAGTTGCTGCTTTTAAAATGTTCCAGACAATACACAGGAAACCAGATATAGATCCTTATGACATGAATGGAATGGTGCTGAAAGACATTAATGGGGATGTAGAACTAAGGGATGTGCATTTTAGCTACCCAGCCAGACCAGGTGAGAGAATATTTCATGGATTTTCTCTCACAGTACCGAGTGGAACAACGTTAGCTTTGGTTGGAGAGAGTGGAAGTGGAAAATCGACTGTTATTAATCTTGTCGAGAGGTTTTATGATCCACAAGCAGGTGAAGTCTTGATTGATGGTATCAATATCAAAGAATTTCAACTCAGGTGGATTAGAGGAAAAATTGGTCTTGTGAGCCAGGAACCTGTATTGTTTGCTTTAAGCATCAAAGACAATATTGCTTATGGAAAAGATGGTGCGACTCTTGAAGAAATTAGAACTGCTGCTGAACATGCCAATGCTGCTAAATTCATAGATAAGCTGCCTCAGGTGAAACTCTATGTACTCCATTCAAATTCTTGACAAGTCTTCGGTTTCTGGTATAGAAGAAATTAGCCTCCCAGTAGACTTAACCATTGACAGCATTATTGTAATTATGGTCATGTAATCTGGTACCACCACTGTTGTCTAATGATTTATAATCAGCATCATGACCTTTCTAGAAAGTTACCTGTTACAAATATATGAATTTCATGTCTCCAGGGGCTAGACACAATGGTTGGTGTGAATGGAACTCAGTTGTCCGGGGGCCAAAAACAGAGGATAGCTTTAGCTAGAGCAATTCTAAAAGATCCTAGGATTCTACTTCTTGATGAAGCTACTAGTGCTCTTGATGCAGAATCTGAAAGGATTGTGCAGGAGGCACTGGACAGGGTCATGATCAGCAGAACGACACTTATTGTAGCACATCGATTGAGTACAGTGAAGAATGCTGATTCCATTGCTGTTATTCATCAAGGGAAGATTGTAGAAAAAGGTTGCTATAAAGATATTAATAGTTATATTCCTCTAGGACTTGTGAAATTTGATTCATATGTTGAATTGTTCATGAGCTTACTGTGCAGTAGTCCATATGCTTTTTATGTCTTTCTTTGAAAAACAGAAAGGAATTGAAGTTTCTTTTGCAACTGACCAGGTTCACATTCTGAACTGATACGAAATCCTGAAGGAGTATACAGTCACCTCATACAACTGCAGGAGTTCAACAAAGAGTCGGCAATAAATTCTGGAAGTGATAAAGGTGGAGCAGAGTTTAATGCAGATTCTGGTAGGCAGTTGAGCCAGCGCCTCTCATTCTTAAGGTCCATAAGTCGGGGATCATCTGGAACAGGAAACAGTAGCCCTCATTCATTCTCAATTTCAATGGGTCTCCCCACTCCAGTCAATGTGCTGGAGACAGTAAATGGAAAACCACAAACTCTGCCTTCATCGCAGCCCAAGGTGGAGCAAAGAGCATCACTTTACCGCTTGGCTTACCTTAATAAACCAGAGATTCCAGAGCTAATACTTGGTTCTTTAGCTGCAGTGGTCAATGGTGCAACATTACCTCTCTTTGGGCTACTATATTCTAGTATAATCAAAACTTTCTATGAGCCAGCTCATGAGCTTCACAAGGATTCCAAATTTTGGGCATGTATGCTTGTTGTTCTCGGTGTGGCATCTCTTTTGGCCACCCCACTAAGGACATACTTCTTCGCTGTGGCAGGATGTAAGTTGATTAAGCGAATACGATTCATGTGCTTTGAGAAAGTAGTTCACATGGAAATAAGTTGGTTCGATAGAATTGAGAACTCTAGCAGTGCAGTTGGTTCCCGACTTTCTGCAGATGCAACGTCTGTGAGAAATTTAGTTGGAGAGTCACTTGCACAACTCGTTCAAAATATTTCAACAGCTATTGCCGGTTTGATCATTGGTTTCGGAGCAAGCTGGGAATTGTCCCTTATTGTCCTGGTCATGCTGCCTCTTATTGGACTAAATGGATATCTTCACATGAAATTTATAAGTGGATTTAGTGCTGATACAAAGGTTAGCTTCACTACACCAAACTGTATCTCCATGTTAGTTAGGAATGAAGTTAGCTCCAAAATATTGCCTTGGTGGCTTAAATCACATAAATAAACACATCTTTGATTCTGGATCGTTACACGTTCTGTCTCTGTATTTTCGTGATTTTTTCATCTTCAGTTGAACTTACTATGTCTAATAATAGCTGTGCTCAATCTTTTGCTTCTATCAAAGCCTTTAAAGCAATCAGTTTTGTCAATGTAAATATGCTCAATCGGGACAATTTATCATTTCACAGAAATTATATGAGGATGCAACTCAAGTTGCCAGTGATGCTGTCGGGAGTATTAGAACGGTTGCTTCTTTTTGTGCAGAAGAGAAGGTGATGGAACTGCACCAAGAAAAATGTGAAGGTCCAGTGAGATTAGGAACTAAACAGGGTCTAATAAGCGGAGCCGGTTTTGGGATGTCGCTGTTCTTTCTGTATTCAGTCTATGCAGCCAGTTACTATGCTGGTGCTCGGCTTGTTGCTGCTGGAAAGATAAACTTCGGCGAGGTTTTTCGTGTAAGCCTCTATTCAACTACAAATCTGTGGTCATGTATTTTTCTGTTTTGGTTGGTATAACTTGTTTCCATGTGGATATTTACTTTTCCTGATTGGCAGGTTTTCCTTGGTCTCAGCATGACGGCTGTTGGAATATCACAGTCGGGCGCCCTGGCACCAGACTCCGGTAAAGCCAAGGCTGGCACTGCTTCCATTTTTGCACTTCTTGACCAGAAATCAGAAATAGACTCTGCTGACAACTCAGGAATGACATTAGAAAATGTGAAGGGAGATATTGGTTTTCAGCATGTCAGGTTTAAGTATCCCAGTAGACCTGATGTTCAAATTTTCAAAGATTTGTGCTTGGCAATTCAGTCAGGCAAGGTAAATAATGATTGACAAGTTTTGCACTCCTAGTTTCATGCTTTGCAAAATCTGATTCCGTTCCAACTATATTAATCAGCCAGGCAAGAATAATCACTAACAGCATCAGGTTTTTTATCAGACTGTTGCAATTGTTGGAGAAAGTGGCAGCGGAAAGTCAACAATCATTTCCTTGTTGCAAAGATTTTATGATCCAGATTCAGGCCGAATCACAATAGATGGTGTTGAAATCCGAAAGCTGAACTTGAAATGGTTAAGACAGCAGATGGGTCTAGTAAGCCAGGAGCCTGTTTTGTTCAACGACACAATCGGGGCCAACATTGGCTATGGAAAGGAAGGCAATGCCACAGAGGCAGAAATTATAGCTGCTGCAGAGTTGGCAAATGCCCACAAATTCATCAGTGGTACACAGAAGGTGTGTATTCATTGTAAAATTCTATGCACTTTTGCACCTAAATATAGGAAGGAAAACTATTCGGTTTCTAAAAAGTAGGTTGAAAACAAGTATGAAGTAGATGGAATTTATGTTTTCGTTGATCTATTGACACTTATATGACAGCCCTTGTTCATTCAATGCTACTCAGAAACAAATATACATAAATAAACAACAATCAATCTTAACTTTTGCTTTATCATAGACAATTATAGTATCAAACTTGGGTAGGTACAGAGTTACTTTGAATCATCTTTTATAATCAAATTCTGTCACCATTCCCATATACTGAGTTACAGACACTATCTGAAATGAATATACTCCTTCAACCTCACGCATAAATGTCGAAAAAAAATTATAGGGGTATGAGACCATGGTTGGTGAAAGGGGGATCCAGTTGTCTGGTGGACAGAAGCAGCGAGTTGCTATTGCAAGAGCTATAGTGAAGGCTCCGAAGATACTACTACTTGACGAGGCCACAAGTGCTCTTGATGCCGAATCTGAGAAAGTGGTTCAAGATGCTTTAGACCGAGTCGTGGTGGACAGAACCACCGTAGTGGTGGCTCACAGGCTATCTACGATCAAGAATGCAGATATGATTGCAGTTTTAAGAAATGGAGTGATTGCAGAGAAAGGGAAGCATGAAACTTTGATCAATAAGAAAGATGGCATATATGCCTCTTTAGTGGCGCTGCATGGGGATGGTGTTTCTTCTTAGGCAGTTGTTGCAGCTCTGCCTTTTTTCATTTGAAGTGAGAAATAATATGCACTCTTAAATTTTCTTACATGATTCATTATGCTTGTTTTTCTTTCTTTCTTCAAGTTCGTGGGGGATTATATTTTCAGAAAACCAGATGTCCTTATTATAAAACCCATATCATCGATGTGGAACTTGTAATTTGTAACAGTTGATAAACCTCATGTCTTAGCATCGTATTCTTGATCAATAGTTCTCCTTTGTTTGGGTACTTAATGGAGATAACCAATTACACAGTTTAAGAGATGCAACACCCAATTATCAGCATTGGGTGTGCACCTCTCTATATATTTTACACGCACATACACACATACACACATTCGCATATATATGTATAAATATGTATAAATATATATCGATATTTATATTTAATGTACATTATCGGATAGAGCATATACAAAACCGACCCTGAAAATAGGATAGAGGTTGTGCGTACGATGAATCGTGTTTTTGACATAAACCACTATTCTACTTTTGGTTTCCAAGCGCCACAAACTCCTGTTATACACAAAATAAGAGTGTGTTTGGCGTAAACCATTGACTTTGCCCAGTTGGCTTCGGCAATTCATCTGGACCTTTGTTAAATCCTTCATACAGTCCTCCAGATTGTTGGCAATTCAACAAAAGGTTTCAGTCCTCTGTCTTCTATTACTCATGAGATAACACATATTTACCCACACACACCGTTCATAAATCTCATCACATCAACTCAAATGAACATATAAATTCCTGTGGAAATTTGTCCTACACTTTTTACCCCTAATTCCGGCTTCATCTACGGCTTTTTTGCATAATTTTAGCTTGGAATTCCACCCTAATTCGCTCTTAGATAAGCTCTTGAACTTCACATGATATGATATTCAATCTGCTCCTACGTTCGTATTTCCACTTGATGCAACCTTTTGTTTACTGCTCATATATTACACATACATAGATATAATTTAAAATATATATTAACAAATAATACTTTGTACGTTTAATACTAATAAAACTTCACTTTAATAAATATTTGTAATATTTATTTTTAATATAAAAAATATTTAAGAATTAATTACGAATATTAATTGAATATCATATAAATAAAATATTAAAATCCTAATAATTTATGAATATTGTCATTATTATAAAAATATATATATATATATAAAATATTTTTGAATAATTTAAAAATAAAATAAAATACAATCCATATAAAAATAATATTGTATTATAGTATCCATTTTTCATATCTTTATGCTGATTTTTTATCTGTAGCTTTTACAAAAAATCATATTATACTCTATATTAAATGTCGAATATAGAATGTCATCTGCTTGAATTCAGTTACTAAAATTGTACTTCTTTCTTTAACCAATAGCTCCATAATGATAAAGGCTTTTTTCATCATCATGTATAAGCAAATCATTTTAAACAACGACATACGATCTAAATCAAAGCTGTACGGCTGTGACGAGTTCAAGAAAACTTAAATTTAATTTTTTTTTATTTAGTTGATTAACAATAATTAACATGTCATTAATAATAATAGGCAAAGGGCAGGTAGGGGCAAAATGGGAACCTTATTGAAACACAAAAAGCGATGATTAGCCCCGACAGGTTAATAAAAAACATAGTCTAGACATGTCCTTCATGTCTAAAACAGGAAAAGAAGAAAATGACATATTGGCATTAATGTTTGATGCTATGGATACCTTAATCCTTGGCAGAAACAAAAACCCAAATTTCTAAATTAGTACGGGGTTAATTAACCCGATGTAATTTACCTCGTTATATTAATTAGTACAATCTCGATGTTAATGCAAAAACCAGGTAAAAATAATCAGACGTTTGGTTCAAATTCAATTAGGGCGAAAGACAGTAAAAGAAGGGAGTGAAAGTTACTTTATATAAGAAAAGTATAAATAGTTTAGTCTGACACAATTAGAAATAAATCTAAAAAAATTCCACTTGGTACTATGAAAATAAAATATGAAGGAAAATTATATTTTTTTTCAAAATTTTACTTATCAACCTTGATCTTTTTATTTTGTGCTAGATAATTTATTTACTTTGAAAAATATATTTTTCAAAATTTTACCAATTAACCTTTATCTTTTTATTTTTGTGCTAAATAATGATTAAATAAAATTAATGAAATTGTTTTAATTACTAATAATCAAATAATACATTAAAATTGAAAACTTTTTCAACAATTGTTCAACTAGCAAGCAAAAAGTATGAACAAAATGAAATATTTTCTAGATACCAATATCGAAGAATTATTAAATGTTTTCAATATATTAGATCTCATTGGATTCGTAGGATTAGTGGCACTGATGGAGGGGTCATTGTTATCTTTCTTTTTTATTTTTAACCCCTTACTAGGGATAAACATATGTACACTTTACTTTAACAAGGGACAGGAATCAATTGTGGGAAGACAAATACAATAAAATAAAATTGTTAGAAACTTATATTATGAATAACACAATAAATAATAATCAATTGAGGATTTTCAGGTCATTTGAACCTTATAATTCCATTTTTCCTACCTTCCCCTCTAATTATTCTTTAAAACAAAAACAATAAATCTTTCTTATACACTCACTCATACTTCTTTTACACATTCACTTTTCACCCCAACCAAACGAGCTCACAAAATCTAAATAAAATATCATAATCCACATGACACCACCTTCGAAGCGTGATTATCTCGACTTGGATTATATTTTAATCACATTTAATGTTTGATTAAGTACCCCAGCTAATCAAGTGACAGACAGAAAAACAAGAGGATCAATCCTGAGAGATTGTCACTACTCCCAATGCTGCAAAGATCAACAACCCCCTTAATCCTTTATCCTATTACACGCAGTATTGAATACTTAGTATCCACAAAACCAACATCACTTTCCTGTCCAAATATCCATAATGTTTGGTGAAAGACGGATTTAATAAGGGAGGGAGCCAAAAATGAAGCACATGAAGCTCAGTGATGAAGTTGGTTATATTAAAAGAGAGAAAAACATACCAAAAGAGAAGAACCCATAAATACAAAAGGCCAAACACATGTGGATACCCATTCAAAACTAAGTGTCAGCACCCCATGTGAGTGTGTGGCCTGAAAGTGAAAGGACCCTTATTATGGTACCCTGATACCCATTCAAATGGTGTCAGCACCCCATGTGAGTGTGTGGCCCTCACCCACCTTAAAGAAACCACAAAATGAGACAAAAGAGTCTCCTAAAGTAGCCTTTAATGATAGCATAAAAGAACACCCTTTTTCTTTTTTACCCTTCTCTTTTTTATTATATTTTTCATTTCTTTGGTAATATATATATGTATTTGCAACTTTTTTCTGCTTTCTTTGTGTGATGATGATTCAACTAATAATACTAAGGCTGTTACAGCAACTGGAACTAAAAAGAGTGACAGGAAATCCTTGCTTTTACCTCCACTACTACTCTCCACAATCCATGCATTTCTTACCCTTTTGGTTTTTGTATCAGACTATAAGTTACATATCTGTTCTACCTTCTTTTGATCCCTCCTGGACTGCAGCTTATGCACACTAGATTTCCCTTCACAGAAAGTCTTATAAATTTACATTACACATGATATTATACATTGATATTAGGTAAAAAAAAAAAGAAGATAAAGAAGGGTAAATTTCCATTCTATGATAGTAAGAGTTACTACTAGCCTTTTGTTTTTTATATGCTTTTGTTCTATTGTGGTCCACCACACAACTAAAGAGAGGGTACAAAATGAACAAAGAGAGAGACCCCACTCCCATAAATCAGTTCATCTGTCCTTTACCCGTGCATCATGTATTGTTGTAAGTAGTAGTATGGTATTGGTGATGACAATAATCTTGATGAGATTTGCCTTACAGATCTTTTTTTTTTTCTTCTGTTGTGGGTATGGTTTGTGGCTATACAGCTAGAGAACTTTTTTACTTCCTTGTATATGCTACTCAAACTTTTCTGCACCAGCCAATGTAAAAAAGGGAAACCATCAAAAAGAAGAATCTAAGGAAAACCTGTAATTAACAGATTAAATGATAAAGGCATAATTTGTTTAAATACTAATGCACTTACCAAGCTAAGTTAATTCCTGCTTGCTAGCCATTATCAGCTTTACCACCTACATGTCAATGGCTTCTTGCCCAGAAGAAAACCTGGAAGTGAGTTACACTTCTAAATCTAAATTCTTTCAAATGTGAAAGTTGGCAGTAAAGAAAACTAAGTAAAAGCAGGATAATACCTTGGCATATGAATGTAACATGATTTGAGAGAAGCTATGCTGAGGGGAGAACTGCCGGGCAGCGAAGGGGTATTGTTGTTAGCGGATGTGATTGTTACAGGTATACTATCATCGGTAGAAGCTGAGGCTTGGGAAAAAACAGAATGGTGTTCAGCAGCTAATTTTGTAGGAGAAGCAAAAAGATTATCAGGAAGGATGTGCTCCAAGCTGCTTCATGTCCAACAGAACAAACATACAATCAGAAGGCAAGAAGCATAGCAAACAGTAGATTTTTTACTGTATCCATTCATAGATTTTTCAGCAAGGAAATTGTTAGGCATAGCCTAGAATTTCCTCCAAATAAATATCCCGTACCTTTCAGGGAGATCAGAGTCATCATCATTTGCATGCTGCTGCTTATTGCCACCAACAATGTTGTTAGTAGAAGATTCAGTTCCTTCCAGCACCAACTTCTGATCAGCAGCAACAGGAGATTTAGCTGCCTCTTGCCTACCATCAAACTCTGCAACAACCCAAAAAACAAAAAAAAGGGATAGTTAGATGGACTTAGTTTAAGGTACAATATTATATTTCTCTATGTTCTGAAAAAATAAAAGCACAGATTATCCACTGAGCTAACCTTCTGAATCTTCTTGATTAATGCTATCAGAAGCAGCAATGAAATTTTGATTCATCAGTAACTGAGACTGTCTTGGAGAGGAAATCGGGATGCCCGCCCGAAAGCTTGGCAATAAATGATGATTGTGGTGCTGATTTTTCAGGTCCAGTAATTGTAAATTCATCATCCTTCGACCTTGAAGTTCAATGGCATGCTGTAATTCTGCCTCCTGCTCCAATTTTCTCCTGAGCATCATCTCTTGTGTACTGAATAACATTCTAGATCCTGCAGGAAAGACAAAAGGAGATTCAGCTAATAAACTCATCAATTCAGGGGCAAATAAACACCAGTCATGTAAGGTTACCAAAGGGCAGATCAATGTGTTCTCTGGAATCAACTGCAGAAGGGCTTAAACAAGCTGAATACTCCCCTCTCTCCAAGTGTTGTTGTTGCTGCTGTTGCTTCCTACAATGATTCAATCAGCAATGGTTCATCAGTAGCAGGAGAAAAGTTAACAAAGATCAAGATACAGAATACAAAGAATGAAAATAGTACTTGTCTGGGATTTTTCCTTTCTCCTTGTAAGGTTTGACAAGCACACGAGAATCACACACAAAATGAGGGTTCCCTTTTGCCAAAATGAGCTTAACAGTCTCTGAGTAGACAAATGTCACAAACCCGAACATTCGCTTCTGCTGATATGGAATCCTAACATCTTGTACAGGTCCAAACATACTTCAAAACAAGGTTAACAGAGGCATCATCAGTGCACATTATAGTAGCAATTTCAGTATCAAAGTTCAAACAAACTTCCAATCACTTACCTAAAATAATTTGAAACATCCTCTTCCTTGAATGTACTGTCTGCTGGAAATGTCAAGTAAATTTGCCGGGAGCTCGAACTTGCACCAGCAACCAATCCCATTGGTGAAAAGTCATTCCTGTCAGGTCGATACCAATTAAATTTGTGAAATGCATCACCCATCATTAATGCAGCAGCAGCCGATCTAACAATGCACCACATTCCAAATAAGATATCACATAGAACTAGTTCCAACCAAGACCTCAAGATGTTAAGCAAATAGCCACAACTTGACTACCAATATAAAATCTAATTAAAAAAAACAAATCCATTCTAAATTGTTGAAAAGTACTATATCCACTAGCTTTCTCTACTCGTATTAGGCCAGGATCTAGTGTACCGAAAAAAGGAGTTCACAGCAAACATAAATTAAAGAAGCAGTGCGAATGAAGAAATATCACCACAAAATTACTACTCCCCAACCAGAATAAATCAGAAACTCATAATTGTAAACCAAGAGAGATAAATAAGCGCAAAAAATACAATTACAGATAATAGTGCACATGCCCAACGCCACAAGAAACAAACAAATTGATAAAGAGATGCCCAGAATTTCTTTAACAAAAAGGTCAAAAATTAAAACTTCTAAAAACAGTTCAACTTTATAAAAGTAAAGAAATGGTAATTCCCCAAAGAATTACCTCGGATTCTCATTCAGAAAATCCATGCACTTGTTGTAAGCAAAAGGATGGTGACCTCCGGAAGCCATGAGTACAAACCTCTGCTGCTGAAGGGCTTTCATTCTCAACAACTCATCAAACCCAGATGTATTCTTGCTTGGAGACCCCAACTCAATTGCTTCACCACCTCCAATATCACTGTGCAAGAACTTGCAAGTGCTCCCGTTCTTGCAAAACCCCCTTGCAAAGTACATGCAAGGCCTCCACCCAAATCCACTGCCATTACCCCCTTCCTCAAGATTAGAAAGAAATGCAGCATCATTCACAGAAGAGCTCCTCCTGTGAAATGGGTGGGGGTGTGGCGACGGGATGCTGTTTACATCCTCACCATAAGGGAAAACAAGAGAATCACTTCTTCCACTTGGACTCATTATTGGATCCACCATAGAGTCATCATGAAAAGACAACTGATCATGAACTTGATGGTGTCCTCCAGCACGACCACCACCACTCAGGAACTCATTACCAAAGTCATTACCGCCATAAAAATGCAAACTTGATGAACCTGAACCATTATTACTACTATTATTAGTACCAGCATTAGAACCATTGAGTGCAGCAGCATAAGAAAAAGGTCTTGGACTGGTTCTTTGAAAAGCGGCGGCAGGTGAAGATGGGTTGCTCAAATGGAATCCATTATTTGGTATCAAGATTCTCGGTGAAGTTTGGAGAAAAGGGTTGTTTGGCCTCATGGGGTTTGAGAGAGGAGTTGAAGGGTTTGGAGAAGGGCTATTTGAAGGGATCCCCAAACAAGCCTTTGCTTGAGTGATGTAAGATAGCAAAAGGGCTTCAGGGCCAAAGGCTAACCTTATCATCTCCTTCTCCCCTTGGTCTTGTATCAGTATATAACCCATGATTTTTGAAGCGTTTTCCGGATCCAAACTTTGGATCCTTGACATCACTACTTTAGTAGCCTCATATGCATCCATGAGAGATGGTTTTTCTTTCTCTTTACTAGTAATTTCTAGACTACGTTTTTCTCGAGAGTGCTGTTGATAAGTAGTAAAATTCCAGTATAACTTCTACTGCCACGAGGGGCTTTTTCTTTCTTTTCCCCTCTCAGAACAGAGAAGAGAGAGAGAGAGAGAGAGAGAGAGAGACAGAGGGTGAAGGGGTAGTAGGGTTTTAAAGTAGTTTGTAAAGACTGACACTTTTTAGAGAGAGAAAACAGATTCTTGGAGGAGGGGGGTGTTAAATTTGGAGAATTATTAGAAAGGGAAGTGGCTAGATTTAACCATGTTACAAAAGGTAATGATGAGTTGGTGCTTATATTTGGTTAATCATTACATTCCTTAGTTAAAAAATAAGAGGAAAACAAATTGCCCATTAGCCAGACGGAAAAGAAAAAAAAGAGATTAGAATTGTTTTTCAGTTTTTCCTCTCTTTTCATTTCTTTGGCATTTTTCTGCCCTTTTTATCAACTCTTTCTCTCTCTACTTATGACTGATAGGACTTGAGAGCAGTTCATTTTTGCAGGAGAATGGTCAAAGTTCGAGGTTGGAAGAGGCAAGGATGCATAACGGAGGGGTGGGGGTGGGGGGTAGAGAGTAGGTGGTGTGGTAGACGGAGACGAAGGTTAAAAAAAAGAAAAAGAAATTGCTTTGATGCAGTAGAGAGAGGGGAAGGGGTACATGTCGTAGGAATGCATGGATATATATACGATTTGATATGAATAATGAAAATAATACAGTCGATATATTTTACCTAAAAATAAATGATTATATTTAAATTAAAAAAATAAAAAATATTTAACTATTTGTATAAACAAATATATCATGATGTATAGAAAGAAGAAAAAATAAATTATTGCCTAAATGCATAGTAAATATATTGTGAATGCATAGAGTTAAATTTAAATAGACATGAAATCATTTTATAATCAAATTTATGATATTTTACATGATATATATTTTGTATTATATAACTTGTGTTTTATTAGGATTAAAGGTGCTCGGTAAAATCTAATCAAAATGGATCAACATTTAGATATACCAAATGTCATATCGATGAATACAAAATCGAAATTTGATTTGATTCTTACCAAAAAAATTTTGGTATATCAATTTTGTAATTTGATAAATTAATTTTTTGAAAAAATTAATTAAAAAATAAATATTACCATCATTATTGTACTTTTATTTCTTGATTTTTAATTTTGGTATAAGTAAAAATAAATAATATATATAAAAATAAAATATAAAATTAATAATTTGATATTCGTTGGCCTAGTAAACCAAAATCAAAAATCTAAATTGAACTGAACATCAAATTTTTGTAAAATTATGAACAGAATACCAAATTAAAATTTTTAATTTAACTTTAGTACGTATTGAATTTTTCATTTCAATTCGAATCAATTGGCTTACCAAACTACAAACACTCCTAATTAGCATTGAAATTTGAACACAAAATATACATGTCAAAGTTATTGGATACATATAACTATTTTTTATTATTCTTATGTTTATTATTTTAAAAATTAAATTACATTGGATCGGTCGATTCAAGTGATTCAATCAAAAATCGAAGGTTGGCTTGATTTGGTTAAGAATATAAAACTGAAAATTCGATTTGATTTATTTTTATTACTTTTGTTTTTTGCTTTTTTATTTTTTAAAAAAATTAAATTTAATATTTTGTTATATTTAGGTGATTATTTAAATTTTATATTTTATTAAATAATTTTTTAAGTAGTTATTTATCTTTTTTTATATTTACAATATATTATATAATAATTAATTTATTATATTATTATTTTATATAATATAATAATAAATTATAATCAATTTTCATTATACCGATCTGATTGAACTACTAATCATTAGTAAAATCGATCTGGTCAACAATCCAATTATAAAAACACTGATTATGTTATCATATATAGATGTGCATCATAGCTTATAAATTAGAACTACAATTTTGAGATAATCCTAAAGTGGTTGAATGTGCTGCCCAAATTTTGGAGTAGATTTTTGACTATATGCGGCTTTAGACAAAATTCATATTAAAGTCGAATATCATATATATATATATATATATAAATAATTAAAAAATATTTTTATTTTGTATACACATTCTAAATTGTTGAATAATACTCTACACTTTTAATATAGAACATTTAATATACGTATTATACTTAGTTCATATAATACTTGATGAATAATATTTTATTTTAATAAAATATTTATATATAATCTACAAATTACTTAATAATTATTTATAAGATTAATGAAATATCCAATAAATTAAAAAATCCTAATAATATATGAGTATACCAAATATTATTAAATAGTTATTCTTAAGTTATGTCATAATTATAAATTAGACAATATAAAAATACATATAATATAATTTTTGCGTAATTTAAAAATATGTACAAATACAATTCATATAAACATAAATAATAATTTTGCTTCCAAATAATTTTTTTACGTTTGTATTTTACCTATACGTGTATGAATTCTTATATTATTCATTTTTGTGTTATATTATCCATTTTTTTGGTGACGCTTTTAAAAAAATATTCATAATATATTCATATGTATTAAATGCCGAATTTTTTCTATCTCATATTTAACTAACTAGGCTCGAAAGTTTTAGTATTTCAAGCATGTTTTATGCATATAATAAATGTAAACAAATTTATCTATTTATGTATTTATAAAACATAAAAATTATGTATATTATATATAGTCACATATAAAACATATATATAGTACTTTTGAACTAAAATAAAAATATAAGATTAATAAATAATTTATATTGTCAATATATGAAGGTAAAAACTATTTTTTGAATTATAATTTTTAAAAGTTAGAACATGCACACATAAATTTATAAATCACTAGTTTTTTGTTAATTATATTATTTTTTTCATATTTAGAAATTTTGATAATATTTTTGAAAAAAAAAATTAGTAGTTTTAAAATTAAAAAACATGATTAATTGGTCCAACTAGTTTGACAAATATATTATCTTTCTCAATCTCGAGTATTCTTAAATAAATTTAGTCCACATTATATCATCCAAAATTATAAACATTTTTAGCAACATTCCTTGGCCGATGTACAAACTCTCTCTTCTTGTTTTTTTTCACATATATGTTGTTCCCTATAGAATATATATCTGTGTTTCTTTGTTTCTCTTACAAGTCAAGTTAGATCCATTAAAAAAAAATTGCATTCTCTCCAAGTAGAATTGTAGAAAATTTTGCATTGTCTCTTAAATAGAATTCTCTCTTCTTCAATTAGTTCAAAGTTTTTATTTTTGAAGTTTTGAGTTTGTATGAATTTCTTTATCTAAAATTATTTAGATATAGTCAATAAATTTATTTAAGTTCAAATAATAAAAATATATTTTTTTCCAAATTTTCATGCTTATGTATGATCACTGAAATAAGCCAAAAAAACTTAAGTGCCACCAAACATAATTACGTGTGAAAAATAAATTTTAGATATAAAGTATTTTTATCAACTAAATTTCACTAAACATATGTTAATAAAAAAAATAAAAAAATATTTAATATTTTTTTTAAAATAAAAATAAAATAGTACATAAATGATTTACGACTATTTCCATACCATTTTTTATTTTTTATTTTGTATTTTGGATACATCTCTCCAAATTCAAATCTCTAAGCATCCCTTTCTCCAATAGACCAACTATCTTTCTTTTCACTTGTTAGCTCTTTTCATAATTGCTCCCCTTACCTACCACACATTATTTATTTCCCCTTTTTTTCAATAAAAAGAATAATCATTTTACATCATCATTCATATAATCATTATCAATATTTGTGTTATAAACACATAATCAATTTTATAATTTGACATTACTAACATATTTTAAATGACATATGACATTAAATTTGATTATTTGATAATATAATCAAACAACTTATTCAATAATAAGAAGAATCTTTTCCACCACTTTTCCTAGGTATTCTTTATACACATTTTCAAAAATATATCCAAACAAAGTCAAAATATCCAGTAAAACAACGGGTTAGATGCACTTTAGCCGTCTAAATTGCCCTTATAAAGTTATATATACTACTACTCCTAATGGATTTTGAGCATTTTGTTACCCAAAAAGTCAACTTTAAATTCTTTCTTATCTAATTTTTTATCCCATCATGAGGCATGGAAAAAAATATTTTAATTCATAATTAAAAAAGTAATTATTAACCTATGTAACTCAAATTAATACACAATATATATATTAGGTATGAAAAGAATTACTTTGGTTTGTTGAACTAAGTTATATCTAAATGAATAATGGACTCATTTAAATAAAGATGAATAATTCTATTTTTTTAAGTTTAAAAAAGAATAATATCTGCCACTCAAGATATTAGACATCTTCTTCTTATTTTGTAATTGTATAAAACATAATTATTCATCATTGTCCAAAGGAATCACAAATTCATTTAGATATAGTTAATAAATTAATTTAAGTTCAAATAACAAAAAAAACCATGTTTAATATATTGTGTATATTATACTTATTTACTATTTTAACTTTTAAAATTTGAATTACTTAACTTATGTTTTTTTTTTAATTATGATGAAAAAAACCATTTTCCCCACACCTGGCAACGGGATAAAAACTAATGAAGAAAAATTTTGAATTTGAATCTGGAGTGTAAAATGCAAAACTATTGGGAGCATTATATATAATGACATGAAGGCAATTGACAAATAAGTAGAACCAATAATATTTGAGGTTTTTCAGAGGTAAACTTCTCTTAATCCCCTATAATTCAAGTATGACTATAATCTTAAATATAATATAGCATACTGTATTTATTTTTTCATGTTCAGCCCGTTCCAAATTCAGTCAAATCTATCTTTTCTCCACCTGCAATTGAATTAAATTGAAGCATGATATTATCCATGCGGTCATTGCGCAATAGTATGACGCAAAGAAAAAAATATGAATATCATGACTTCGAATCCCTTTAATGATATGTATTTACTTTTTCGGGAGTTCATTAACACACTGTAGGTGGGTTCATTAGAAAGATAAATGAGGCAAAAGTCTGACCCATTATATATCCGTCCTCCAAGGGTCCCTTACACCTTTATAGGTGAGTTCATTACGTTATAGGTGAGTTTATTGGAAGGATAAATGAGACGAAAGTTCGATCCACTGTTTATCCGTCTTATAGGGTCCTTTGCACCTTTGTAGGTATGTTTATTGAGAGAGTAAGTGAAGCGAAAATTCGATCCAAATATATATAGATTGTGTTACTGTATTTATTCAAATAACGAAATAGGGAAAGACAATTCACTCCTAAAATTTGTTAAACGAATCCTAAAATATGAGTCATAAAAAAAAAAAAAAAACATAATATTTAAATTTGATTTTATTTGAAATTATATTAAACTTATGACCCTATTTATTCATGACGGCCCAAATTGTTGGGATAGGCTAGGCTCGGGAAGTCCATGGGTTTATTTTATCAACTTACAAATGTTCAATACAACACCAAACTCCAAAGTAGTTCTTTCTGATGACTTGAATTGAGTGAGGTAAATAAAGTATTATTTATGTTTGATTTGAATTTTTTTTTATCAATTTTGGAATATTTAAATTTGATTTGATTACTAAATAATTCGAATTTAAAATAATTTAATCGCATCGATTATGAGTCGACTTATATTAACTTTGAGTAGTTTGATATTTTTACTTTTTAACTAATTTAAGTTGAATTTATCTTTAAATCTTGTCAAATAAGAAAAAGAAGGTACAAGTTTAATTTGTTATGCTAAACGTTGAAAGCAAAAAAATTAATTTTTACGAGTCTGACTTTCTAATAACTTCATTCATTGTTCACCCTATTTCTAAAGTTTAATAGACCTTTTATAGCATTTAAACGGTCTGATAAATCTAAATTTATCATAATTGTGTGTCTCTCTCTGTAAAAATCTCCTGATCATGATTAGCAGTATTCAAATTTCCACCCTCCATTGCCATACAGTCCTTTAAAGATCATACTATGATCAATGCTAGAGTCATACATTTGAATCTTCACATAAAAGCCTTTTAGTTGGATTCATTTACACAAGAAAACAGTCAAATAGTAGAGACCCATTAAAAGCAGAACCTAGAATTAATTATTAAATTAACTTTTCTGGATGACTATGTCTAGATTAAAGGGGTGGAGGAGTAGACCAAATTACTTCTTGTTTTGCTGTGACCTTTCTGCCAAGAGTGCAAAGAATTGATCTCTGCTGCTGTTGTATTTCTCACTTAAGTCCTTGAAACCTTTCATTTTCTCAGGATTTTCATGCTTCTGCTTTTCCAATTCAAGCATCATAGCTTCTTTTTTCCCCTTGAGCTCCTGGATTCTGGACAGTTTTTCGTCATGTAGTTTCTGCATTGTTTCCAGTTCAGATATCGGTTTAGTTGAATCTGCAACGAGTAATTGACCATGAACATCAACAACATAGTAAATATTGTTAAGGTGTAAACTTTTTAATATCTCAAGCAAGACTAGGATCTATGAAGAAAATTGTGTATTTCCAAGAAACTTGGATGATAACATGCAGCAATAGGCAGAAAAAGGCATCTCACAGACTTTGATTTAATTCATGAAGAATGAAATGATCATGTCAATAGAAGAAAAGGGATGGAATATGATTACCAGAATCACCAACCAGATATCAATGACACAAGAATCAAGCCACAACAAAAAGAAGAAAACAAAAGAAACACACACACACACACAAGCTCACACAGAGGGAAAACAGAAATTGAGGCAAGCAAATGCAGGAAACAGAACAACTTCACTCTTGTATATTCTTCTGTCTTCCTCTTTTCTCCTTCAATTCTAACAAGAAGTTGTATAAAATTTGAACGTACGAAGGGCTATTCACTTGCAGAGCATCTTATTATCCAGGCAGGTGACTCTTACTTCATCATCAATTAGGTAGATATGGTTGTTATATATATGGAATCATACATGAAACTAGCTGGCTGAGACACTGACCAATCATGCAAGAGTCTTCGTTCAAATCGCTCAACAACTCATTTGTTTTGGTCATATATGGCAATTCAGCATACTTATTTGCATTTACAACTATCCACATTTACTTGACATGGACTGAATGCTTTATTGCCAGCAAGGTGCCAATCTGGACAGATTCAACCAAAGGGTCTGCTCTGGCTAGCTACAACCTGTTAGTCTAGCAATAATGGTTCATTTAACATAGGAAGATATGTACTAATTCACAGCATGACTTAATTCTTTGAATAATGCCATTCATTTCTGCATCCCCCTTTGGATACAACAGGAGCTTAGTGCCCACTTGAAATTCTGTTCCAAAATTTGAGATCATCAGTGTCTTGATTCAATCGATCTTTTTTAATTCAATTATCCGTTAGCAACACTACAATTTCCCTATTAACGATAGCAGTGTAACATAGTTATCCCTGAATTCTATATGCTCCCAAATTGCAGTTGACAACAACAAAAAAAAAAAAAACCAAAAAGTTATGACAAGATTTCTTGAATACAATCATGCACATGCCATTACACTTGTTGCATAGAATTCCCGAAGGAAGAAAGAAGAGAAGAAGGCACCTGGAGAATTGTGCGAGCTGCCACCCTCCATGACTTGTGGTTCCCTGCAAAAGAATGCAGTTACAGATCCATTCATATGCACTAAATCAATAGGTATATATCACAAGTTGATTACATATACAACAGTCGTTTATAGTTTTCTTCTTTTACTCTGCAAATATGTTATTTTTATTCATGCAGAAGATTTCTACAATTGAGCTGCATATATACTGACCTTTTGGTTACTCAAAACTCTTCTTTATTCACTGTGCCAATGATCCCTGAACATAATAACTGTACACTGAAACACAAAAAGTTAAGTTCCCAACTGAATGAGCAGACAACGATAAAGAAATGTACCTCCATGCATGGCACAATCTTTCTCTGATGGGAACAAAAACAATGCTGGTAAAAGATTTGATCTTCTTCCCATTCTTAACTGTCCTATGGGAATCAGAATATGTCGTATGAGCACTACAGACATGCATATGCTTCAAAGAAGCTGAAAACTAGAGAATTTGGATACTCTTAGGGCCCCTATTTGTGGCTACACTTGTAATGTGATGCTTTTGTATGGTGAGGACTATGGCATGTACAAATTTAGCCGTTTTGGAGATTTTGGACCATGTAAATCAATTAGTTGTACCAGGGACATCTACAATATCTTTCCAATTGCTAGCAAAGGTGATAGCTAAGTTGATACTCGAGAAACCCATATGGTGATCAAATAGCATGATCAATTTCAGAAATAGATAATACGATACTTAAAAAACTAAAAAATTATATTCGAATCAAACAGGCATTGAGTTTCGTGTTTTCCCTTTTAGAGATTGAATGATATATGTTGTTGAACAATGAGTGTAACTTTATTGATATATGTTCTTGCACTAATTTGCAATGTTTTTATATTTGAGATAACTAATTGCTTTTGATTAGAAATAATCAAATAAGTCATCATTAATTAACTGAGTAATAATTATTGAATAATATGTAGATAGTAATTATAATTAAATTCGAATATTTTATAAGTTATTCTTGATAACTAAAATAAAACTTATAAGTTGATTATTTTTTTTAACCCAAAAAAAAAAAAAAAAAAAAACACTCACACACACCTTACGCCGTGGCCATTTGCTAGGGTAAAAGTCTATAGAAATCGTGGATGAATAGACAACCATGTCCATATTAGCTACTTCCCAAGAAACATCAGATGAGGTCAAAATTTTTAATTTTCCCAAGTCCTCAACCTGACGAATCAGGGTAGATTTTGTGCCTTGTGAATTGTAGTCTAGTTTTCATGTCTTGGTGAAAATTGTAGTGCTACTCTAAGCCACAGCTATTTTTATTCACGGGTCTAGACCTGATGTAATAATATATACGGGCATATTTTATTTAGCCCAATAAATGTATAATTGTAGTCTATTATGTCTTATTTAAATAGATATAAATATTATTATTTATTTATTTATTAAATACGTAATTCATTTACTCAATTATAGTTTTAGGATCAGCTTAGTCCTTTGAAACACTTGTTGATTAAACATCGGAAGAGTTTCCCTGCGATCATCCTAGATCCCTATGTTCGCATCGGAGATAGGTACCCATCAATAAAAAAACAAACGGCAAAAAATACATTTTTAGTGAAAGACTTCACTCAGCGTCTGATCCTTCAAAGGACTTCCACCTCAGCATGCTTGCAGGAGATTTATTGAGGAATTAACCTTAACATAAGGAATGTTTAACCACATCAGTATCATTATATTCTCAATTTCATCTCAAACTCACAAAGCATACGGACACAAAAGTAAGAATTTCATCCAACCCTTTCATCATGATGTTATAAGCAACTCATTTTTCTCAGAATGACACACAATCCATTATCAAAATTGTGAAGCTGTAAACGAGTTTAAATTTTTTAACTGCTGATCCATGAAGGTTTTAATTCTTTATTTTAGGTCACTAACAATAATTAGCAATAATAGACAAATGCCAGGTAGGTGCAAAATGGGAACCATAATCAAACTTTAAATTGATGATTAACCCCGACAGGTTAATACAAAACATAGAGCCTAGATATGTACTACATGTCGTGTAACAGGAAATAAAGAAAATGACATCTTGGATCGTTTAATCGAAAACATTTTAATTCTTAAATACTCACCAAAAAGAATAAAAGAAAAACAATTTTTCCAAACTAGTTCCCATGTGGCCATGTCTGTATGACCCTGCCCACCTTAAAGAAACTACAAAATGACAGAGAGTCCCCAAAAGTAGCCCTTAATGCTGGCATAAAATAACACACTTTTTATTTACAATCCCTACTTTTCTATATTTCCTTGTTTTCATTTTCCATTTATTTTTTGGTCCCATTTTTCAAAATTATATTATTTACAACTTTTTCTGCTTTCTTTATGCAAATGATGATTCAACTGAATTTAAAAAGCTGTACAGCAATTGGAACTAAAAAGAATTGACAGTAAATCCTGCTTCTACCTCCACTTTTATTTACATTCCATCCATTTCTTATCCTTCTGGGTTTTTGTATCAGCCATTATTCAGCCCGTTAGTTAAACTTCTCTTCAAGCTCTTTCAACCCTCCTGGAGCTGCAGCTTACGCACACTAGATTCTTTCCTGTTTCTTTTCTTTTCTTTTTCTCATTGTGGGGGGGTGGGTGGGGAGTGAAGGTGTGCCATTTTATTTACATTACAAATGATTTATACATTGATACTAGGTTGGAAAAAGAGGTACAAAAGAAGAAAAGACGGGTAAATTTCCAATCTATGATAGTAAAAGAGTTACTAATAGTCTTTGTTATATGCTACTGTTCTGTGTGGTCCAGCACACAACTAAAGAGAGGGTACAAAATGAACAAAGAGATACCCCACTCCCATAAATCAGTGCATCTGTCCTTTACGGCTTTACCCATGCATTATGTATTGTTGTAACTAGTATGGTATTGATGATGACGATAATCTTGACAAGATCTTCCTTACAGATCCTTTTCTGCTGTTGTGGGTATGGTTTTTGGCCATACAGCTATAGACCTTTTTACTTCCTTGTATATGCTACACAAACTTTTCTGCAAAGGCAAAACATAAGAAAGATGACTCAAAGGAACATATAATTAACAGACTACATGATTACTGCATAAAAATTTTCAAGAATAGTGCTCTTACCAAAGCTAAAAGCTAATTCCTGCTTGCTAGCCATGATCAGCTCTCTAACAGCTACATTTCAATGGCTTCTTGCCCAGAAGAAAACCTGACAGTCAATTACACTACTAAATCTGAATTCTTTAAATGGAGAAAGTAGGCAGCAAAGGATAACTAATAAAACCAGGATAATACCGAGGCATTTGAAGGTAACATGATTTAAGAGAAGCCATGGTTAGGGGAGAACCGCTGGGCAGCACTGGAGCATTGCTAGAGGATGTAATTGTTACAGGTACACTATCATCAGCTTCAGCTGAAGCCTGGGAGAAAACATACTGGCGTTCAGCAGCTGATTTTGTAGGAGAAGCAAATAGATTATCAGGAAGGATGTGCTCCAAGCTGCATTCATGTCAAACACAACAAACAGACAATCAGGACGTAAACACTTAGTAAAAAGTATTCAGATAGTATTGATTGATAGATACATTCTCGGCAACGAATTATATAAGTATAGTGCATTTACTCTAAAGAAACATCCAATACCTTTCATGGAGATCAGAGTCATCAGCATTTCCATGATGCAGCAGCTGATTGCCACCATCAATATTGTTGTTAGCAGAAGATTCAGTTCCTTCCAGCACCAACTTCTCATCAGATGCAACAGCTGCTTCTTGGCCGCCATCAAACTCTGCAATAACAAATACAGTAGTAACAAATGAAATCTAAGGTTAAGGTAAAATATTCTATTTCTTTATGTTGTGCAGGAATAAAAGCACACAATATCAACTGAGCAAACCTTCTGAATCTTCATGATTGATGGAATCAGAGGAAGTGGTGATATGTTGATTCATCAGCAATTGAGACTGTCTTGGGGAGGAATATGGGATGCCAGCCGGGAAACTTTGCAGATAATGATAATTATGGTTCTCATTTTTCAGGTCCATTAGTTGTAAATTCATCATCCTTCGACCTTGAAGTTCAATGGCATGCTGCAATTCTGCCTCCTGCTCCAATTTTCTCCTGAGCATCATCTCTCGCGGACTCAACAACATTCTAGATCCTGCAGGAAAAACACAAGAACATTCAGCTAATAAACTCATTTATTCACCAGCGATTAAGCAGCCAGTCATGTAAGCTTACCAAAGGGGAAATCAAAGTGTTCTCCAGAATCAACTCCAGAAGGGCTTAAACAAGCAGAATACTCTCCCCTCTCCAAGTGTTGATGATGTTGCTGCTGCTGTTTCCTACAAATGGTTCAGTTAAAAACCAGTCAGCATTAGCCAGAGAAAACTTAATGAAGATCACAATAGAGAACAATTATGGTCAAAATAGTACTTTTCTCGGACTTTTCCTTTCTCTTTGTAAGGTTTGACGAGTACACGAGAATCACACACAAAATGAGGGTTCCCTTTTGCCAAAATGAGCTTCACAGTCTCCGGGTAGACAAATGTCACAAACCCAAACATTCGCTTCTGCTGATATGGAATCCTAACATCTTGAACTGGTCCAAACATACTTCAAACCAGGGTAGCAGAAGCATAATCAGTGCCCATTCTAGCAGCATTTTCAAGAATCAAAATTTTTCAATTCACTTCCAATCACTTACCTAAAGTAACTAGAAACATCTTCTTCCTTGAATGTACTGTCAGCCGGAAATGTCAAGTAAATTTGCCGGGAGCTCGAGCTTGCACCAGCACCCAATCCCATTGGTGACAAGTCACTCCTGTCAGGTCAAAACCTATTGAATTAGTGGAATTCATCACACATAATCAATGAAGCAGCAGCAGCAGTCAATTGAAGAATGCACCATATTGCATATAAACCACCGAACATAACTAGTTCCAACCAAAAACCTCAAGATGTTGCGCCCACGGATATACTTTGTCTATCCACATATCAACATAATAGGTTTTCCACTCAAAATTGTTAAAACAATGTGCACTTTTTTCACAAATTATATCATAATAGCAGAACATAATGTAGCAAAATATAAATTGAAAAACACAGCGGAAGTGATAAAACATCACCACAAAACCACAATTTCAAAAGCAGGATAAATGAAAAAGCGATAATCGTTAGCCAAGAATGACAAATAAGAACAAAAACAAGCACAAATCCACTTTCCACAATGCACATATATTTGTGCACAAGCACAAGGCCATTTAGAAATAAAGAAAAGCCCAGAGTTTTTTTTTTTAACAAAAAGGTCAAAACTTGTACATCTAAGAACAGTTAAACTTTGTAACAAGTAAAGGAATGTTAATTCCCCGAAGAATTACCTAAGATTCTCAGTCAGAGACTCCATGCACTTGTTGTAAGCAAAAGGATGGTGACCTCCAGAAGCCATGAGTGCGAACCTCTGGTGCTGAAGGGCCTTCATTCTCAACAACTCATCAAATCCGGAAGCATTCTTGCTTGGAGACCCGACATCAATCGCTGCAACACCACCAATATCACTGTGCAAGAACTTGCAAGTACTTCCATTCTTGCAAAACCCTCTGGCAAAGTACATGCAAGGCCTCCACAGAAACCCATTGCCCCCACCCCCTTCTTCAAGATTAGAGAGAAATGCAGCATCATTCACCGAACAACTCCTCCTGTGAAACGGGTGGGGGTGAGGGGAGGGAATGCCGTTCACATCCTCACCATAAGGGAAAACCAGAGAATCACTTCTCCCACTTGGACTCATTATTGGATCCACCACTGAGTCATCATGAAATGGCAACTGATCTTGAACTTGATGGTGCACCCCACCACTGAAGAACTCATCACCAAAATCATTACCGCCATAAAAATGCAAACTTGGTGAATCTGAACCATTGTTTATACTGTTGTTAGTAACAATATTAGAACTATCCAGCACAGCAGCGTAAGAAATAGGCCTGGGTCTGCTTGTTTGGAAAGCGGCGGCAGGTGAAGAAGGGTTGCTCAAATGGAAGCCATTGTTTGGTATCATTATTCTTGGTGAATTTTGGGGAAAAGGGTTGTTTGGCCTAATGGGATGTGAGAGAGGGGTTGAAGGGCTATTTGAAGGGAGCCCCAAACCGACCTTTGCTTGGTTGATGTAAGACTGCAAAAGGGTTTCAGGGCTAAAAGCTAATCTTATCATCTCCTTCTCCCCTTGGTCTTGTATCAGTATATAACCCATGATTTTTGAAGCGTTTTCCGGATCCAAACTTTGGATCCTTGACATTACTACTTTAGTAGCCTCATATGTATCCATGGGAAAAGTGTGTGTTTTTTTCTCAGAGTGCTGTGACAAGTAGTAAATTCCAGTAAGACTTAATACTGCTACGAGGGATTTTCTTTTTCCCTCTCAGAAGAGAGAAATGAGTGTGAGAGAGAGAGAGAGAGAGAGAGAGAGAGTGAGTAGGGTTTTAAGGAGTTGGTAGAAGACCAAAAAACCTTTTTAGAGAGAGAACAAAGACTGATGATAACTTGGGGGCTATCTATGATTTGGGGGAACTACTAGCAACGAGGTGGCTAAGACTTAACCATGTTATACAAGATTGCTGAGTTGGTGCTTATTACATAAGGATAATTATTACAATCTTTTTATAAAATACAAGGTGTTGTGTGTATAGAATTGGAGGTGGAGCAATATTAACTTCCTCAATTAGACATATAAAAAAAATGGATTTTGGCAAGTTTTTTCAATTTCCCCCCTTTCATTTGTTTGGGCATTTTCCTCTCTCTAGTTAAGACTGATGGGACTTGCCTCTTGAGAGTTGAGAGCAATTTCATTTTTGCAGAGGGTAGTCAAAGTTTGGGGTTGGAGGTGGATGATGCAATGTGGGGCGTGGTGGTGTTGGAGGTGGAGGAAGCTTAGAAACAAATTTGCTTTGGTGGTGATGCAGTAGCAGCAGAGAGAGGGCGAGGGGTGGGGTGGGGGGGCTTAAAACTTGGAACCACAACTTTTGGTGGCACTGCAACCTGCAGTCTTGGGGAGTGTAAAAACTCTCTCTCTCTCTCTCTCTCTCTCTCTCTCTCTCTCTCTCTCTCTCCTCAATTTTCTCTCGCTCTAGAATACAGTCTGCCTCTCTCTCTTCTATATCTATGTGTTTCTTTGTTTCTCTCTTATATATTGTGGGTTGTCTTTATACAATCGGACAAAATAATGCTGAGTAGGAGTGTGGATTCAGATCTGTTACAGGAAATGTTCGTGTGTCCACTGTCTATTTTATTGCACTTAATTATAGTCCAAATTTGGAACTAACTAAGCCTCTCGGGTCATGGGTCGGGCCGGCTTCGTTTGCGACACATCAAATGTTTTTAGGTATTTGCCAAATTATCATTTTTGTTTTTTTTAAAATTGAAATGGCGCTCCATTTCTTGAAATTTAATATTAGTTTTTAAATACTAAAAAAGAAAATGTAAAGTTATACAGTTTTTTAGCTGATTGAATTAAGTCGAATTATAATGCGAGTAATATTCAGAGTTTTGAATAAATTTTCCAATTTGAAATAAGACTTTCTTTATGTTTAATTTATAACATAATAAATATTAATGTATAACAATACAATCACCATAGTATCACAGAAATACAAATATAGAGTAGAGGGAAGTAACACAAAAAAAAAAAAGGCCCATACAAGAATTAAAGTGTGTCCATCATCTATAAATAATAGAACAAAAATATTTATGCTATCCAAATAAGCATCATATGTGTACATATTTTAATAGACTAATCCAGCTCTAATTTTGCTAGATATTTTTATTTTTGTTGAATTTATATAACTAAAATCAATTTCAACCTTGCCGAACCCCAATTTAGACGTTATACCAAGCACCATTTTGGAATTGTCAACATTGTTGTGCCAAGTCCGGCGCTGATCACAACGCTATCCCTTTTTTAAAAAAAATTATTAGATTTAATGATTAACTGTTATTTTTAAAATATTTTAAAATTTTCTATTTTACTCCAATTTTATATTTTGTAACTATCTTACTTCTTTTTTATCTTATATGTAATTAATATTTATATTAAACATTGATATGATTCAAAATTTATTTCTAAAATATGCCATAAAAAAATTAAAAATAAGATAATTAAATACATTGTAGAAAAATATTCAAATGGCATTCTTGTTTCTCATGCGCTGAACCGAGAGTGTGATATGCTGTGCGGCTGGCTTTGGATATTGCTCTTTAATCAGCATATTGCTCTTTAATTATTATATATGTTTTTAAAAATTTTGATTTGTATTTGTTTATTCTAAAATTAATTTAAATGGTAGTCGGGTCAACTCCGACACTTCTAACGATTTTTCATAATACAGTTAATGACTCACCTTATTGTTGACTTTCAGTAAAAATTTCGATAAGTTAAGTAATACCACGTTACTCTTCTAGATATGAAATTCAAAATATTAATGCAATTTTTTTATTATTTTTTTTCACATATATCAAATTTAAAATAGTTTTATTATTATTTTTTATTTTTACATGCACAATATTTGAAATAATCATGCAGTTTATTAATTATGTTTACATGCCACAAAATTGGGATGAAATAAAAAAAAGGGGGAAGGTGGGCTATGATTGTTACAACAAACTAATTTTTTGAGAGATATATTTGATATGCAAACCATTTTTATAAAATGTTACTAAAACTAATTTTTTTAAGTGAAATTATAAAAAAAATTAATTATGTAATACAGATTAATGTGGAGAGAAGTTTTGATGTTCTTCATGAGCATTGCTAACTATACATATTGAAATTATTGCCCGTTGGACTTGGTTTGTACATGTGTTTTCATGAGCATATTAATATGCTTTTTTCTACTTTCTTTATGCAATGATGATTCAACTGATGTTAAAAATGTATGTGGACCAATCGGGTTACATTATGATAAATAAAAACAAATACAAGAAGAAAAACTTTTTCTTCTTGATTGGTAAAGAATAGTAATAATAAGCTGTGCCTTCATCTTTTTCAATTTTTAACTACAGAATTTACAGCATTTTGTTTGACAATATTTATTTATAAATGTATATATATATATATATTATATTTTTCAATAGTGAAAAAAAGCCCATAGACTTAATATGAACATGGCACTATTCATTCCTCAAAAATCTTGGCTACTAATAGCAAAATAATATTTGGAAAATACCTCCATGCAACTAGGGACAATAGGGTAATTTTGAACAGATGAATTCTTCCTTCTCTTCTCAATTCTAATGCTAATGCTAGTATTACATTTGTTATAATGATGTAAGATTATACTTTTGATTGTGTTGATGAAAATATTTTTCTTACAAGATTTTTATTTTTTTGCCTTTTTCGAATTATTTGTGTAAAAATAGTGAAAAATAGCATCAAAATGAGTTTTCGGGCTGAAAAGCTAATAATTATCTCCAAAAAAAATGAAGTTTCACTCATTTTTTCCTCCACTTTGATAAGTTAATGGTACATCATTTTCCGTCTAAAATTACTGATTTATAGGACTAAATTAAAAAAAAATAAAAAATTGAAGCATTGTACCAAAATTATAATACACCCTAAATTATGGGACTAAAAATGCATTTCCTCTTAGTTTCTATTGCAGTGCCAAATCTACCAATTTTGCAAATGAATGGAAGGGGTTGATGTATTTCTAAACCTTTGACAGTTTCTTTTCCAATCATCAAGACAGGTCAAGATACTTTTGATCTTCTTCATTGATTTTTGAACATCTCCAGTCCGCTGGATTCCCATACCTCCTCACCATTTGCTGGGCTCTGTGGTGGAACCGCAACAAAAAAGTTGATGGAGAACGCTTCTTTCTTACCAGATGAAGTGATGGTCGTTGGAGTAATTGCCCGGAATCGTCACAGCGAATGCCTTGCCTGGTGCTCCCAGAGATACGCTGGACTGAACTTGCAGAAGCTGTGACGTGGAAATACTGAAATTATTATTATATTCTAAAAATTGGTTAAAATATCTAAATTATTTTAAAATGTTCGTTTTCCACATAGGAACCATGAGATGAAAGAGCAGATGAGTTTTCTATATGGACTAATTAATATAAATATATAAATATTTAATTATTTTAAGATAGTTTGTACATCAAATTCACTTTATCTATATCAATTTGTATTGAACTTTTTACCTCGATTAATTTATTTGGAGGATTTCAACTAACAAGTATGATATTAATTAAAAGTGTAGATTTTTTTGAATTCAAATATTTTTAATATCTCATAACAAAATTAATTTAAAATGTACTAATTTCTGACAAATTAATGGCCCAGACAGCAACTCAGATGACCACATCCAAGCATTGGAAGCACATCATTTTCTCCAGCTTCAATCTTCTGAAGAATATTTCTCGTTTTTTGGCCCCGTCATTCAGGATTCCAAGGCTTTTGCTTCAGAATTTTTTGCAATGTCAAATTACTTTGGTTGGACAAGCAGGAAATCGACTAGACATAATTCGTGTTAAGGAACTCAATTTGTCCCAGATTATGCTACTTCGTTGTACCTAATTATCAGAGTTGATTTCATCTTATATTAGTTTTACCGTTGTTTCCTCAAAAAATGGTCAACTATATACGGTTTAGTTGGTTTAAAATGGAATTAATTTATAATCCAACATTATCTTTTGTATTATTATTTTTTTTTTTCATTTTGATTTCTTTAGTTGATTTTTCTGTATTTCTACAAAGAAACAAGCACTATATTTAGTTTCATTTTGGAAAAAGTATTTTCATCTCCTATAAATAAAAATGCATTTGATAAATATATTTTGGGATAATGATATTTTTATTTGTTCAAAATATTCCCAAAATAAATTTAAATTATTTTTTCAAAATACTTTTTCACCTTTATATATCTTCTAATCATTACGTCAATTCAAAATATATATATATATAAATTGTAAAAAAAATAAGTAATTTATATATTTATATCTTTCAATCACAATCTTAATATAAATATATATTTTTAAAATTATTTTAATATTATAACAATATGAAATTCTATTAAAATTTGAAGTGACACAACTAACCAAACAAAACTTCATATGAAATAACATATACAGTAGAAAATGTAAGTATCTAAATATGTAGTGAAGAAATGTCAATCAATAAAATAATTTATCCAAATAAATGTTCCATTGAAATAGATTACATCATTATTTTTAAAATTCACATAATACATTTTTATTCTCCACACATTCCTCAATCTTACTTTCAAAATATATTTTTCCAAAGTATTTATCCTAAAATACTCACCAAACATAGTAATAATTTTATAAAATGAAATAAGATAGCCTGTATACATTCAACCTAGTTGATCATGAATTCAACATCGAGAAGAGACGAGTTGTGAAATTAATTAATTTTATTCTTAAATTAAAAAAAAATTACTAAAATTTTTATAAAGACATGATTTAGTAGTGGCTAGTATATTTCATTTATTTAAGTTGTAAGAGATGTTATTGGCCATGATGTTGACATTAATTGGTGGAGAGCCACCTTGATTGACTACCATTTGTCATGTCTTATGATTTTGAAGCATATAGTATTCGCCTTTTTTATGATGCTTTCAACAAAAAATCATTGCCTTTTTTGTTGAAATTTTGCCAAGGTGTTGATGGCCTTTTGTCACCTAGAGCTAGTCAGTCATACTTCTGTCTTTAACATCCTGCGTCTGATCCCATGTGTACATATATACTTTCACGTCTATTTATATATTTGTAAGGGTGTTTTATTTTTTATTTTAACAACATTAATATATATTAATTATATTATTCAATATATTTAGTATATATGAGTGATATTGAAATATAAAATAAAAATTCGATTTGCATTTGATTTGGTTAAAGAATTGTTTGCAAAAATTTGTACTTTTAAAAAAGTGATTAAATTTATAAATTGTTGAGAATCGAGACAAAAGTAAAAGTGGTTGTATGTATGATTTCATTTTCATTGAGGTTTTTCTCATATATTACTGTTTATCATGTTTGTATTATTTAATTTTATCAAAAATATTTTATTTTTATCTTCTCATTTTTCATCAAAAATAATTTTTAACCTTATATTTTTAATTTTCAACCTTATATTATAACATTAAGACCTACCATTATCACCTATATTTATATAACATATCATTATTTTCAAACAATATCATTGCAATTTGACTCACCAGTTACAAATTATCATAATAAATTATCATATTCAAATTAAATATTCAAAATGAATCCCATCATTATTAATTTTATTTAATTATATAATATTAATTTTCAAATAATATCTTTAAAAATGGGATCTATCACCTATAAATTATCCTAATAAATCATTATATCCAAACTAAATATTTAAAGTGGACGCAATTACTATCAATTTTATCAATTTATATATTATTATTTTTTCCAACAAAATCATTTCAATAGATTTCACCACTTACATATCTTCCATATAAATTATAATTTTTTTATTTTTTTATAAAAATAAATCAAAAAAATACTAAACCAAACATATTCTCATTCTAAACCCTATATATTTTTCAACATAATTCCTATAACCAAACATATTTTTATTTCTACACAAATTCTAATAAAAAGTTAAAAAATCATCTCAAATGTATTTTAATGTTTGGTAAAAGAAGTGAAAAACTAAAAAAAAAGTTAAAAGTTAAGTGTTTTGTAAACAAACAATTTCACAATAGCTTTTCATTAAAATGACAAAAATGTCAAAAATACTTTTTGAATTATACCAAAAATTTGAGGGTAAAAAGATTAAAATAAACTTTTATATTTACAAAAATATTAGAAGCACTTTTAGAAAAGTAGAAGCACCTCACCTCCTACTTTCAAATTATAATCAAATTAAGTAAAAGTAGAATTATACGTTGTTATTTGAAAACATTAAAATCTATTTTTTTTAGCCAGAAGTTAAAAATCACTTTAGAGAATAAGTTGCAATTTGCAAACACTCCCTACATATTTTGTATCACAGATTCAAATTCAAACAGCCCAAAAGAAATTTGCAACTATTTTCACACTTTTTTTTTTTGCGCACACCATTTTTAAATTGAAATATAGTCTCTAAGCTTCATTTGCATTAATAAATTTGAAAATAAAAATTTTAAATTTATAATACTAAATTCATTGAACTTATTTGAATAATATTTTAATATAATATATTTTATATACTTAAAATACTATTTTGAGCTATTTTTTGAATCACTTTAATAAATTTTAAATTCATCTTATATTGACTTGTTTAAAATTCTTCTTTCAAATCTAAATTATTCCAATAAATACAACCTGAATGTCTCATTTTATCTTTATTTTCATTATTTTTCTTTCTTCATATTTACACTCTCCTTTCCAACTATCTCTCTCGTTCTTTTCAGTATAAAATATAATAAATTATTAAATTATAATTAAATTATTATTTTACATCAAATTCACTTATCAATTTTTTTTTATAATTAGATATTCACGTTTGTCTTGATTAATTTTAAGAGTGGACGATCTTTCCTTCTAGTTCGACCATCAAGTAAATGCTGATATTGTACCATCTTATACATATTTAGAATAGACATTCATCGATAATTTCTATCATAATATAATTGTTCATCCCATATAAAATATAAAAAAAGAACTCGAAATCTCAACCACCAACGAACACAAGTTCGCTTGTAGGCCAAAGTGTTCAAATGTATTCGAGTAAGTTTCTTGTTGAGCCTGAGGGCTGAGAGAGCTTTATCACGCCCTCATCTCACAAATTAATTGGATTAATGATGGATATCCAGATTTGACCTTAAACAAATATAGTTTTTACTTGAACCAATAAGTGGATTTACCCCCAACTCAAGTCAAATTGACAGGCTTAATTCAAAGCAAAGATGTCACGACTTTCAAGACCTACGACCTTATTAGGTGTTATTTTTGGTATTTTATGAAAAATATTTTGGAAGATGCATTTTAAGTAGTAGAGTTGTAAATTATTGAAAAAATAAGAATGTGTACCAAACAAAGCCTACAATTTTCAGAGTTTTTGGTTACCGGTTCTAAGTCACTCGTACCTAAGGCAACCCGACATTTAATTTAATGTCTAAATGACAAAATTTATGAGCCATGTCTCACTCTAATGGACAGACAGCACTCTCCCAAACAAGACAACCCAGTGACCTGATTCTCAAAATCACATTGATTATGAAAGCTTTAGCTTCATTACCTTCAGTGCCTATCAACCATTAGCATAACATGATTACTCTTGTACAAAACTTGTAATTTGGCGTTAATGGAGTAAATTTTGGTCAGAATGCTTCAAATATTTTTGTCTTTGAGCAGTACATTAGTGGAGGTAGTCCTGACCACGGGCCGGGTCCAAACCGGACCCGGCCGTGGTTGACCCGTGGTCAACGGGTCAAAACCCGTTGACCACGGGTCCGACCCGCGGACCCGTAACCGGCCCGTGGATTCACGGGCCGGTTACGGGTCCGAATTTTTTGGACCCGTGAACCGCCGGCCAGCCCGGCGGTTCAAGCCGGGTCGGGTCGGCGGGCCGACCCGGACTGAACCGCCGGGCTGACCCGGCGGTTCAAGAAAAAAAAAAAAAAAAAAAAAAGAAAGGAAAAATGAGAGAGCCGTTGCCAACGGCTCTCTTGTGGCAACGGTCAAATTTTTGACCGTTGCCACCAAAGTCAAACGGTCAAATTTTTTTTATATATTTATTATAATTAGAATATTTGATACTTTAAATTTTAGATAATATTTTTTTTTCAAATTTAAGTTAAACATTCATTAAATTCAAAAATTAATGATATTTTTTTTAAAATTTAAGTTCAAAATTTTTCATTCAAATATATGTTTAAAATTTCAAACCTTGTTTTTGTTTTACAAAAGTTACAATTTTATAAAATTAATAGTTAATTAAAAAATTATAAATTTTTAAAATATAGGTAAAAAAATAAATAAAAAATTCAAGGGTTGGAACCGGAACCGGAACCGGCGGTTAACCGGAACCGTAACCGGAACCGGCCCGGCGGTTCCGGAACCCGGACCGTAACCGGCCTTGACGGTTAAGGTTAAGGGTCGGAATTTTCTTGAACCGTGGAACCGGCGGTTCCGAACCGTAACCGGCGGTTCCTGAACCGTGGTCAGGTCTAAGTGGAGGCATGTCATTTTATAATATATCGGTGTAATACAATCAATTTATTATTAATTATGAAATTATCGAGAGGGTGATATTTTCTTCTGATCTTCTTTTCAATCCTATAATGTCGGATTGACCGAACATATTGTTCCCGATTCATCAAAGCATTTCACTATGAAGATTAGCCTTTTTTATCAATTAGCAAGATTAAGGGCATCTCCAATAGATCACCAAATTTTACAATATTACATCAAATATGGTTTAAATTCTTCTACAATACAACACCAAATTTGATATAATAATGAACAGTATTACACAAAATTTGATGTAATACTATTTATTTACACCAAATTTGATGTAATGTATATATTTTTATTTTACCCCCAAATATATTTTATTTCAAATTTTAATTATATTTGTATGCTATATTGTATATATAGTTAATTTATAATTTCATTTTAATTTAGTTTTTATTTTGCAATAGCATTTGTAATAACTAATTGCAATAATTAACAAATAATTAATTATAGTATTTTTATGGTGATATTAATTGTAATTTTTATTTTTATAATATAATCAATAAATATAATATTAATTATATGTAATTTTTTACTTAGTAAAATTAATAATAATAAAATATAAGTAATTAAATAATTTTATATTGATGATAATTGACAAATAAGAAAAACGTGAATAAAATATTCACTTGGTATAAAATTTGATATATTGGATTGGAGATAATTAGGCCAAATTATGCTAAAATATTAAATTTGATGTAAAAATTATACTAAATTTGATGTTATCAATAAAAATAAAAAAAAATTGTTGGCGGGTCCTCACCATATCTTGTTATATTTATTGATTTGTGGAATTTATTTACCAATTTTTATGTGAATCTCACAAATTAAAGAATTGTAAATATATGATCCAACTAAGATTATGCAAAGATAGGGGCCTTTTAAGGTTTTTGGGTATAATACATAGTATATATATTTTTTATTGAATATTTAAATAATTAATAAATAAATAATAATATAATTATTAATCATATTATCTATTAAATATAATATTTTTTCGGCATTCCTCGTGCAAGGGGTAAGCAAATATAATGGGCCCGTTAGAATTATATTCTAGTCATAATTGGCTTTTCAGTTTTCCATGATGTGAGGCGCGTTTGTTTGTTCTATTTATTTTAAATAAACTAATTATTCCTAAGAATCTGAAGTCTTCACAAGAATCAACAAATGTACTAGTAATTTCTTTTCTTTTTTTTTTTTCCCCCTCTTCTCCACGCTCGAGCTTTGTCCAAAACGACTTGATATTTGAAACAACAATAGGGTATTGCTCATAATATTTTTTCTACAAATAGTATCGAAATTTTTGCTTATAGTATTTGCATATAATGTAAAATTTTGAAAATAGGGTCGAAAGTGAGTATTTTACTTTACAAAAATTTTCAAATAAATTTTTTTAAGAAATTACACAAAAAAACAAGCATCTTAAAAACAGAAATAAAAATAATCCAAACACCAAGATAGCTTTCACATCACTCTCCAATGCACAATTACTTGTGGCCATCTTGTGACCATCTTGTGACCATGGCCATGGGGAAGTGACAATAAATTGTCATAACTACTACAAAACAACAATACAGGGATTCCAATACAGTTTTCTGCACTCCACCAAGAAAAAAGAAAAAGAAAAACACTAGTCAAACAACCAGTAAAAAATCAAGAGGTTAATGTCTTTCAATCTTCCCAAGAATGTCTTCAATTGCCCATGACACTAGAATTTAAGTTTCACCATTTCCAAACCAGTACTGGACCTTTGATCCACCCCCCCCCCCCCCCCCCCTCAGACCCACAAAACAACACACACACACACATGGAGATCACTTTTACAAGAGAAAGTGGTAGCTTTAGAGTCAGTTTTAGAGGTCACTGTTTTCAAGAGGAGAAGAGGACCCATGATGAAAAAGTAACCAAAAAAAGAAGGTAAAAACATCAAAGAAATTTCATCATGATTAAATTTTTGTACAGCTTAACACTATTGGATTCTTTCTAGTAATCCCCCACTCATCCTTTCAATTCTACTTTTCTTTTCTATTTACTTTGTGGGCCTCCAATGAATGAATCCAAGAGATGTTTACCTTTTCTTTTATGACAAAGAAAAGAGGCATGATTTTGAGCTATGTCATACAACGGACGTGTCCAAATTTGGATTTATTTTATATTCTATTTGGAGTGAATTTTTTAAATTTTGAATAAATTTGAGATGAATTTTAATTTTTATTTTCAAGCTTATCTTGTTTAATTTTTTATTTTATCATATATGTATATTTATAATATTATTTTTGAAAAGTGAATATTTTTAAAAAATTTAATAGTGTTATTTATAAAAAAATATATGTTTTAATATAAAATGAATCTAATGAGTATAACTCGAATACAGAGAGTCCGGGACGAGTTGACTTTACCTATTTAAAAATATTGACAAGACGAATCTATAATTATGATAAATCATGCTCTCTAATCATTAATTTTTTCATTATATATTACAAAGAAACTGGGGCTAATAACTTAAAGTGGACTGCTTACACTTATATTATAATTAATATGTCATAATTTTATTTTATAATATTATTTTGTACATATATAATAACTCAAAATTATATTTAAGTAATATATAAATCATTGTAACGAAATTTCACCATATCTTGATATTAAGGTATTGGGAAGAATAAAAGAAAGACTATGACCGACTATATGAATGATTGCAAGGGCTGCATGAATCTGCAGTTTGAAATCGAATAAAATTCACATGTGATTGAAATGTGGTGATGTTGACCAAAAATTGAACTTAATTCGGTTTGCAGTGCTCATTAAAGCTTCACATACAAGGTATTGGGAAAAGAAAAACAAGAATACAATGGAAATTTTTTACTCCAAATTCAATTTAATTGAAATTCAATAATCACATGAGAGATTTAATTATGTTTATTTTTTATTAATCACTTTTCTTAAAAGTATTCAACATTTATTATATAATTGTATTATTTTCAAGTAAATCGAATTTGGTCTAAAATTTCTTAAATAGAAAGTTGAAATGAATGATTTAAGACTATTGCACCAATTATTGTTAGAGATGTTCATTCAATACCGTTGTACATATTCGATTAGCATACCAAATATCGAACTGAATACGATTCGATTTGATTCGATAATTATCAATTTTTTTTTGGTATTTCCGTTTGGCAACCAAATTTTTTTAATTAAGTATTGAGAAATTAAATACTATAATTATAAGTATATTCCAGTTTTTATTTTTTACTTTTGGCAATTAAGAAAAATAAAAAGGTATAAAAATAAATAATAGATATAAAATATGTACATACAAATAAAATATAAAAATATATAAAATAATAATTAGGTATTCGGTACGGTTCAGTAAATCAAAACCATACAAAAAAAAATTAAAATTTTATAAAAATCAAAATCGAATATCGAATCGATTTTTTTGGTTCAATTTCAATATATAATAAGCTTTCGGTGTCGGTTCAATTCGGTCGGTTACCGAACTATGAACAACCCTAATTTTCAAAAATAGACTAGAAAAAAGCCATTAACACTTAAAATAGAGAGTGTTTTGTTTTTTTTTGTTTGTGTGTATAATAGAACAATACCCCATATTCTTCACACTCTCAATATCATCAACATTGAGAAAAAAATGGCAAGAAAAGACCCACTTGCCACAATTGCTCATATTGTGGCAGGAGTGGACCTATTGTCTTCCTAAAAGCAAATGACCATTTCACCCCTCATTTCCTTTTTTTTTTTTTTTTTGCCATTGAATTTCATCAAAATGTGATTACTTTTGCTGGAACAATGGAGTACTATGATATAATCATTATATACTGGTTATTGTATAGGTCCCCCTCCATTTTTATTTCAAGAATCTCTATGGAGTTGTGATGAGGAAGTAAGGAAATTTCCTTCTTAATTAAATTGGGTGTCAAGTTTGAACTTTGAAGTGACTCAGAGTTTTGGAATGAATAATATATTTTATATTAAATTGTTTCAACTCAAAAAATGCTTGCGCATTCAAACTAAATTACTTCTCTCTAATTTTAAAATTAACTACTTCTGTATTTAATTTTTCTAAATTAACCTATATATATATATATTACTTAGTTTTAACGATTGTATAGGCTTGCTATATATACTTAGACTGAATTAGAATTTGTAAATTAAAAATAAAAAATTTGCGAAAGGTTTCAACTAGTATTTTAAGCTAAAACCCAGAACTAGGCTGTCCATTAGTTTAGGCCCATCCATGAAATTTGGGCTGGGCCTATAACTCTTAAAATAAGTTTAACATTAGTGGCGCTTGGCTCAGACGCAATTGGCATGTGGGCTTTCACTACATAAAATATACCATAAAAACTTACGTGTGATGAGGAATGGCTTTTAATTTTGTATGGTTTATTCATTTTAAGTAACGAATTTCTTTATTGATAATTTTTTTTTAAAATAAAATGAATAAACAAAGTTTTATTCGATGAATTTATATCTCAATAAAATAAAAATAAAAATAAGAGTCAATAATTCCTATTCCTTAATAAATATGATATAACATCTCCATTTAAATTGCGATGTGGTTATACCGTGTTTGTCCTACCACAAAAATGGAAAACGGAAGAAAAATAAAAAACCAAGTGATGTAACCATTTAAAAACAATTTGATAAAGAGTTCCAAGCTGTATGTGAGTTTGATATATTGATACTAAAACTCCACTTTTTACTTCATGTGTTTTCATTTTTACCTTTTTTTTAAAACAAATGGATCCTTGGTACAAACTTTTGCTTCCTTAGCTAATAATGTTAGAACCCATAGATTCTCTTTTGTAAGAAAATTACTTTGTCTTATAAAAACTAGCCAAAATAATGAATATTTTCCCAAATTAAAATTTTAAAAAGGAGCTTAGAATCAAAGCTTGAATAGTACTACTCTAGAATTTTATGTGCATATATTATATTTTAGTTTTCAAAATTTCTATATATTTTTTTGAAATATCAATTTATGCATTGATACTCCCTTTTTATTTTTCAATTCTTCTACATTTATTTCAAAATATTTATTTGTGAATTGGTAGTCCAATTTTGATTCCAAGGAACGAAACCTTTTTAGGAAGTAGTATATATTTTTGGATCCATTGATAAAAGAAGACTCTCGAGTTTGATTTTTAATAACAAGAAAAATTAAATTGATATGGCATGGGATAACTATTGACTATTTTGACTAATTTTATGATTTTATTCTGAAAAAATAACTCTTGGCGGAGAGGAACTGACTTCTCATTTATAAGTCAAAAGTTACTCGTGTGTTTATTTAATATGAAATGAATCCCTCTCAACACAAATGAATGCTAAAAAAAAATATGTTTAATTTCTTACTAAAAATTAAAAGAATGTGGGTGTTTTGTAATAAAATTAATTGAACATATATATTTTATTTTACTTTTTATTAACTTGGTGGAATAATTTTTTCTTATAAAGTTTATAATTTAAAAAGTGGATCCTATCAATAATAAAAACAAAAAAGCAAAAATGGCCATATTATTATGCATGCCAATTTGTTTCTCCTAATATCGTTGGAGAAATAATAGATTTTATTCCTTACCTATTTCAATTTTTCATCGAGCTTTTTCGTCTTTCATCAATTCTAAAATTAAAAAATATTTATCATTAAATTCGTCAAAATGAACTAATAATAAGTAATAATTAGTACTTTTTATCTTTAATCAAGATTTAGGCAAATTTTCCCCTACTTTTTACCATTGGGGAAATAATAGATTCTTTTCTTTACCATCTCAAATTTTCATAGAGTATTTTTGCCTTTCATCAGTTCTAAATTTTAAAAATATTTAATGTTAAATTCATCAAAATGAACTAATAACAAGTAATAATTAGTACTTTTATCTTTAATCAAGATTTAGACAATTTTTCCCCTTATTTTTTTACTTTGGAGAAATAATTGATTCTATTATTTAACCATCTCAATTTTTCAAGAGTATTTTCACCTTTCATCCGTTCTAAATTTGAAAAATATTTATCATTAAATTCATCAAAATAAACTACTAATAAGTAATAATCAGTACTTTTATCTTATAATCAAGATTTAGGCAATTTTTTTCTCCTATTTTTTAACTGTTGGAGAAATAATAGGTTCTATTATTTACCCATCTCAAATTTTCATCGAATATTTTCGCCTTTCATTAGTTCTAAATTTAAAAAATATTTATCATTAAATTCATCAAAATGAACTAATAATAAATAATAATTAGTACTTTTATCTTTAATTAAAATTTAGATAATTTTGTTCCTTACTTTTTACTATTGGAGAAATAATACACCAAGTATTTTTTCCTTTCATGAGTTCTAAATTTGAAATATATTTATCATTAAATTCATCAAAATGAACTAATAATAAGTAATAATTAGTATTTTTATCTTTAATCAAGATTTAGACAATTTTCCACCTATTTTTTATGGGAGAAATAATAGATTGTGTTCTTTATCCATCTCAAATTTTCATCAAAGGTTTTCATGAGTTCTAAATTTAATAAATATTTATTATTAAATTCATAAAAATCAACTAATAATAAGTAATAATTAGTACTTTTATCTTTAATCAAGATTTAAGAAATAATTGAAATAACTGCCAAAAGATAAATGCAACCCTCGTTCATTAACACCCTGCTGCGCCTCTACCCACCTAAAGCTAAAGTAAATCCCAGAACGCCCACGAATACGCATCAATGGCGCACGCGGAAGTTGAGGCTGTTGATTTCGAGCCTGACGATGACGATCTCATGGACGAGGACGTCGGAGATGGCTCCCCCAACCGAGCCGCCGCCACCATCCCTCGGCTCAAGTCCGCCATCACCGGTGGCGGCTCGTCTTCGGCTCCAAAGAAGATTAAGGGCCGCGGCTTTCGCGACGAGGCGGCTGCTGAGGCCGAGCGCAATGCTCGCATGTCTGCCCGCTTTGACTCCCTAGATTCAGACGGTGTTCTTGGCCCCGAACGATGTCAGTATCGGAACCCTAACCCTTTTATCGTTGTTTATTTTTCTTTTTCCTGTACTTCTTTACTTTCTTATGTGAATTAAACATGGTCCCGAACCGTTTCATTGTTAGATTTTTTATTTTTGTGTGATTAAATTTTGGCTGGATAAATATTTGTGAACTATTTAATATTGTAGCATGAGAAACGAAAAATGAAGAATTTGTGGGGCGGATTATTACTTTTGTTACACTTATTTTCTTACATGTATCAGAGGTTAGTTTCTTCTAGAGACGATGAGGTATGCGGAAGGTGAAATGGTTATGAGTTTTCAGTGTCTAAATGCGGAAAGGATAATTATGGTAGAGAGAGAGAGGGTAAATTAAGAAATTGAGTGGTTATTTTCTTATGGAGTCCTCGTTTTGTTTTTTCTTTGTTTTTATTCTCTTTTCTGTAGTTTTAAGGGTCTGGTCTCTCATGTTATTGAGCTTGTAGGTTCCTCTGGCTAAGCTTATCTCTTCAAGTTTCTTTGACTGGTTTTTAATCTTTTTGTTTACAGTCTGTTTTGTTCAAATAAACTAGAAAAAGTAGAATTAAGAAATTAAGAAGTGAGATACTTTTTTGATCACTTGACAGTGAGATTCTCTTTTGGGTTCCAAAGTTCTTATAGTAGCGTCAAACAGAAATTTGAAAAATTGAGTTGTGGATTTTGTCTTTGATATTTTTACTTCTGGATTTCGGGAATTTGGGCTTTTCCTGAGTTAATCTATCTAGGTTTTTACTGCTAATATGCTGATCATCGCTGAAGAAAATTCTGTTCATTTAGTGGAATAATTAGGGCATGGCGAATAATGGAAAGTGAGTGAAAATTACTTCATCGCAAGATCATTTTATTGCTTTTTTCAGACCTTATGTTTTTATTTATAGGATTCCATTTTGGGGTTTTAACCATGTTTGCACCGTGGTTGCGGGTTTGTTTTTGTGGCTCAATTAGCTCAATGTACACAGTTACGATGAACATTTGTGGGGATTTATTGGAAATGAATGTTGTGCATTCTTGGGAGTTAGGCATTAGTGAGATCTAAAATATCCATGTCCATTTTAAGTAAAGTAGTCTCCCATTGCCATTCCTATGGCTTCTTGTTGCCAAAGGTAAACTTTGATGTTAATCGGCTCTATCTGCTCTTCTTCCAAGTTCTGTGCTGCATTCAAGCTTAATTCTTATTTAGATATTAAGGAATTGTAGTTGCATCTAAAATTGGAAAAGTCTATTACTTATGTTCTTTTGGACACATTTTACATTAGTACATAAGTAAAAGGTTAGTTTGGGAAAATTGATGCCTAAACTTGAAATAATTAATAACAGTTGTATCGAAGTTTTTGTGTAATGTAAAAATGGAGGCTGATTGCATTTTATGCGTAATTTTTGAATTTTTATGTGTATAATGTAAGCTGTAGATGCGCCTTTTGCCAGATGGCATAATTGTTATCGGGTTCAGAAGAAATTGCAGCAGGATATGCGGATACAGTAGAGTTCTGATTGTTATTGAACTTCTGCAGCTATTGAAGGATGGATTATTCTAGTTACTGGAGTTCATGAAGAGGCACAAGAGGACGATCTACAAAATGCATTTGGTGAATTTGGGGAGATAAAGAATTTACATTTGAATCTTGACCGTCGCACGGGATTTGTCAAGGTATAGAAAATTTTCACTTTTTAGATTGTTTGGTCCACGATGAAAATGGCCTTAAAAGGCACTAATTAGATTGATTAAATGAAGAATGCACAACTAGTGATTTTCATACTGTGAGGTCATTGTATCAATTGTTAAAATTTATATGCTCCTTTCCACATAGATCATTTGTGGACAGAAATAGTTTTGCATTTTGGATTTCATGTTTCAATGTTAAGTCATGCATAAGCTTCCTTTCTATGTTCTCTGCATGTGGATTGTGGAGAAACTACAGTTTGGGCTGTTCGCTTCACTCGATGATTGCTTTTTGGTGTTTTGGTTAAATTTGTATTGTATATGGGGCACACTTCACTTTTGACACACTTAGTCCACTATTGTGTTTACTTACAGAAGGCATTGCTCTTTTTTATTTGACACTGTTACATCCACGCATTCATGAGAAGGAAGATAGGAAGCAGCTTCTCTAACACTGTTACTTCCATGCATTCATGAGGAGGAAGATAGGAAGCAGCTTCTCTAACTTAATCTGTCTGGGAGAATTCTAATCAGAATTCTTTCATTTGAAATCATATTTTGAGGTGGTAGTATGGAATCCCTTCTGTATCAGACTTCTGTTTAATGTTGGGCGGAGAGAGAGCAATATACAGGAGTAGTGTACTGGCGAAACATACTAGCCATAGAATTAGTATAACGAGTTAGTTTGGAAAAAAGTAAATCTCTTACCCTTGCAATCATTCATCAACTTCAGCATGGAGGCTTCTAAACAGCCCACCCGCTTCAATAGGGGAGTGTTGTGCTAAAATTGATCTAACTGGTCTTTTTTCCCCCTGTTCTCTCTGAATGATCTTCTTTTCTGTCTCCCTCTCAGCCATTCATCAGCTTAAGGTGAGGGGCTTCTTAACAATCCACCTACTTCATAGAACAATATGCTGCTGAGTGATCATATCTCTTGTATCTTTCACTTGTTTCTTTTTCAAGCACTATTGACGTATATTTGAATTTCACAGTTTTCATAAACTTGTTGCCATCATCTTAGTTAAATTATCCAGTTATGTTTCTCTGGACCTTATGGGCAAAGACTTGCTCACAGATGCTTTTTTGCTATTAGCTAAGTGTGTGATCCTGTTATCTAGGGCTATGCTCTAATTGAATTTGAAAAGTTTGATGAGGCCGAGAGAGCTATAAATGAGATCAATGGAACTGAACTGCTCACCCAGACCATAAATGTTGATTGGGCATTCAGCAAAGGCCCATTCAGGAGGAGGAATATGAGGAGAAGGTATACATTCACAAAATCTCCTTTGTGTTTTCTGTAATGAATATATGGTGGTGCTTTTATGACTAAATGTTAAACTCAAAAATACGGTCCTTATTACATTTTGCACACAGTTCTAGAACGTAGGAGTAGGAGATAAGAGGCATTTATTGAATTCCTTATGCCCCCGCCCCCCCCCCCCCCCCTCCTCTCCATGTTTTCTATTAATAGACTTAAGAGTGCTGAACTTTGGAGGAAAGGTTTCATAAAGTACCATGTTTCAGATAAGGACAAGCACTGAAAAACTGAAAATCTTGAAATATTGCTAAGAAGAGAATCTGAAATATCTCAGGTAATTTTACACACAATTTTATAAAATTGTGGCACTCTAATATGTTACACTTTCTTATCGCAAATTCATTGCTAATATTTCTTCTGTGTGATGTCCCTAAACAAGGTTAGATTTCCTAAAATGGATTTTTTTTTCCTGAATTAAAGTTATGATATAATACCAGTAATTCACAACCATGAAAGTAATATTGTAAAAATATACAAAATTTTACCTTGTCAACTTGGACACCACAATTAGAAGACTAACTTTAATTGAAAAGTCAGAGGGCACACTAGGACAAAATACAAGTTCTATGTATACTCTGTTTCAGAAATTGTCTTATCTAATTACTTGTGTTATATGTATTTGATTGTGTCCATTTCTTGATCTTTTCGGCAGATCACCTCGTGGTCACCGTTCTAGGAGTCCGAGGAGGAGATTCTGATTTGGGTAGCATTTGAAAGACTTTTTGTGGCTTTCATTTAGGGTTGAGAGACGGATGTTGTGGATTGATGCTAATTGTTAACTATATGTATGGTTGTTAGTTTTGATGAGATTTTCAATTTTATTTGTCGCTTCTGTCCCCTTGTGTGGGTACTTATGAGTCTTCTTGGGGATGCTCCTCATTTATATATCAAGTTACTGTTAATCTATTGTCTTGTATTCTAGGTGAACTCTTGGCATAGCCTTTTAGTGTTCTGCATCCTTGGCATGTCCAATAAAGATTAAAAGAAATTGTCATTTTGATTTTTGGCTATCATTATATCTGCATTTGTGTAAATCAATAATATAGTAGAAGAATCTGGGTTTTAAACGATGAAGATATTGAGCTCACGTGACTTCGGGTGGGGACATAGCTTTAAAAAATTTCAATTTTGATATGTTATAAATAAATGTGAAAATACTATCTACACTAAAGCAATTATTTGAAAATATCAAGGAAGAAAAATTGATGTGCAAAAGGTATAGAGCAGAAACATGGATTGACATTTGTAAATCTTGAAACTAAAAATCTGTAAGACAATAACCATAAATATCAAAGTCAAAATAAAGAAGAGTTTCAGACAAAGAAAGTTCAAAAGAAATTGCATCATCAGATTTGTTTTTTTTTTTTTTTTTTAAATTAAAACAAGAATAGCCTAACCATTCGAGGCTAGTAGAAAAACCTAACACCATACGGGTTACTAATTTCTAACTTGAGCCCGCAATAATTTTTTTAAAACTTTTCCCCCTCCAATTGTTTGATATTAGTTTGCAATAATCAATGAATCTATCTTATCTCCACTTCGCTACTTCTTTTACAACAAATCAAGAGCTATTTTTGTCACAACCTAAACACAAAGGCAATCCTGTTGCTTTACGACCTAGCAGACAAAAGCTTTCGGAGTCCACTGTAAGAGTTCTCCATATCAAACACCGACTTTATTTAGTTGGAGGTTAAAAAAACACAATTCCTCATACTTTCTCATTTTTTGTAGAGATTCGAAGTAGAATTTTTTTTGAAAAAGTGAAAATATGTAAAAGTTTCTAGAATGTTATTTAGAGAGTAGAGACTCTCAAAAAAGTTGTGGGTGATTTTAAAAATATTGCTACAGTATAAACACATATAAAAAGTTCTGTATAAAAAAGGTTCTATATAATTAGAAATAAGGGAGCATATGAACACGTATAAATGTTCTATATAATTAGGGATAAGGGAGCTTCTAGGGAATTATTATGTAAATATCTAGTAGTATATATTAGGAATATTTTTTGAAACTCTTAACAGTCTCTTCCCTGGTTAGATGTTTTCAATCTGTATAGTTCATTTCAGAAAATAAACAGTATAAATAGGAAAGAACACATCAACATACATCATCATTTTATTAGAAAGTTAGTGGAGTAAAACTGAGAACTAATATCAAGGCAATTGATGCACAAAGATTCATTGCATTAAGCTCAATTAATGTACCAACACTTTGTTGGCATAATAGAAGACATGAAAGGATTTTTCTTATTTGAATTTCATTTATCTCATGCTAAAAATTACATTAGGCATCTTGCATTAAGAGTTAAAGAATATTCATATTTATAAATTTAAAGTCCTAAAATCTCAATTTTAAAATGATTGCCTTGTCAGTTTTGATTTTAAACTTGAATAGGCTTAATAGAAAAATTCATGTTAAAGAGGTTTTCTTAGAATTGAACATGAGAACTTGGAAGCATTTAACAGAAAAATCTACTTAATTTAAGGAGTGATGTTAATTATAGTAAATTAGGAACCTGAGTATAAAAAAAAAATAAAAAAATCTAAAACTAAGTATTACAAATATCGAAAGGATAAACTATCATGAGAAAAACCTACCCTAAAAGTAGAGCCAAAACTACTAACTATTTATATATATGTTCTCAACTCATATTCGAATATTATGTTGAACATTTCTTATGATTTCTTATAATATTTAATTTTCAATTTTAATGAAAGTGCTATTTTTCTACACAATTTTTTGTTGGAACAAGAACCTCATGAAATTCTGAGTTTGATTTCAAAATAGATTGAATTTTCAAATTGTTATTTTGGAATTGTGAGATTTGAAATATGAAATTAGCATATTTAAGTTTATCACGTTTCAATTTCAATCTTATATCGTGAGTCTTGCATGATAGGCATACCTTTTAATTTTGTTTGATTGTTTTGTATATCAATAAAATTGGATATCAAATAAAATTGGATGAGTATGGAACTTGTTTGGATGATAAGTTGGAACAAATCTAACTTATCTAATTTTCTATTTCTAAAACTTCTTATTAAAATGAAAAATGTGTCGAAGAAGTGTACTCCAAAGTCTGGATTAAGGGAAATATGGTTCACACCTCTCTTTCTGTTTTGTGGGAATTTTTTTTTGTAAGCTATAAATAGGACTTTAATCCTTTCATGTTCCATCATAAGAAACTCTAAATTTTATAGCAGTAAAAACCCTCTTCTATTCTCTTGCAAAACAAAGCGAAAGGAGAAAAGAAAACCTTCTGGCGCACAAGCAAGGGAAAAACTGATGTACCTCCCACCGGGCGAGACTCCCGTTCACATGAACTCATTAGAACCTGAAGTTGAAGCTAATCCAATTGACATTGAGTTTACACCATTAGAGATCGATTTCGTTTTATACAATGAAAAACCCCCACGGCTGAGGTTCCATGTTTTCCTAAAGAAAACTCTAATTTAGAGGGCTCTTCTTTTCGTACTCCGGCAGCCTCTCTTGCTGACACAATAGAGGTCACAACCACACTTGTTGAAACAAGTAGGTGAAGTCAATCATGAAGGAGACAACCCAGTGCCATAGTCCCAACCAATCCCTGATCCTAACTCAGATTCTTCAGACTCAGTGCAAAATTCAATGCAAAATTCAATGCTTCAATGCAACAGATGAGCAGTGGTGAACGGCTCTATTCCAACAGTAGGAAGAAGGACATCACAGACACCTGCTACGTCTGCTCGTGACCCTGATTATCAACCATAATAAGGGTCTGCTAGTCGTGCTGTCTCACAAGGTAATACCCCCATTTCAATTTTTGAAAACTTTTCTGGTGAGTTTGCTCAAGGTCCTCTCTTAGATGATGAGAAAATTGAGGTTAGGAAAACTTTTTATGGTAAGTTTTACATTGAATTTGCTAAAGAAATGTGGGATTTTATTTCAAAAAGAAAAGTGTGGTCTGAACGTTTTGTTAGGATGAAAGATTTTGAGGATAGAGAGTTAGATGCATTGTTGATTGAAAGAAACCTTTTGGGAACTGTTAGGGATGCCAAACCATATGTGTTTAGGGCTGTTCAGGAATTTTGTACCAATTTACACAGTAACATTGGTAAGCCTGACTGAATCTAATCAATTTGACCAAATCAATTTGGCCAAGTGTTTGTGAGGAATAAAGTTTATCCTTTTACTCCAAATTTGATCAATAAATACCTTGGCATCCCAAGCATTGAATTAGCCTAGAAACTCTACCACATTCCCGCTTGCCCAATTAACTCTTAAGTATGCCATGTTGCATAAGATTGGAGTGACTAATTGGACTCCCACAGTCAATATACTGTCATTGTCAAGGATCAAGCAACTGGACGTTGCATCTTTTTGATATGGGTAGGCATATTTTGAGGACCAGAGTGAAACATGTTCAGGTGAAAACTACTGGTGGCCATTTACCTTTTCATTCCTTGATTTATAACATGCTGATGTCTCAAGGTTTTAAGAAACTTAGGACCTGAATTGTTGGAGTATTCCAAGGTTGATTACAAAGTTTCTCCTAAGCTTGAAAAGCTCAAGGTCATCTGGATGATTTACCAACTCCTGTTCCATCAAGTGTTGGAACACAGTCTGAAATACTTGTTGCCCCATCATCTGTTGCAGGTTTGTATACTTATTTGGAGAGGCAATTGTTTGAAGCTAGGCAACAGATTAAAGAAAGGCTAGCTAAAGAAAGAGAAGTTCTTGATTTGCTTGCTCAGTTGAAGGGAAAATCTTCAGAGCAGCACCTGATCCTATTGCTCTTGTTAGTTCAGATTATGCTTCTAAGTCTACTTGTCATCATTCAGCCACTTTTGCCAAAAATGGGAAGTTAGGAGTTGCTGCAGGTTTTGCAGGTGCTAAAGGTGCTGGTGCTGCTGCTATTTCTGAAATTGGGGGATTTGTGAAGAAGTTGGTGAAACTACAGCAAATGTTGTTGTTAATGCTGTGAGTCTGTTGAAGAAAGTAATGCACAAGCTATTAAGGAGGTTGAACCTGGTGAAGTAATGGATGTTGGGGTTGCTGACCAACCTACTGAAGTTGAAGCAGCTGCTACCAGTGACAATAAGGAGGATTGATTGCCATGGCTGCTTGATTCTATATCTTTTTGATTTGCTATGAATTGTTGTTTTTGATATTTTCTGCTTTTGATGTTTTTTCGTTTAATTGTTTTGAATGTGGAGTTAGATATTTTAAAAGAGAACGAACTATATTCTACTTGCCTTAGTATGTTTTTTATGTGTCATGTTCAACTCCATGTTGTAATGATGATTTGATGGACTTAGTGGATTCTTCTATATTTGTGATATATCCTTGTTGGAACATGCATACAGTGAACATGCTTTCAAGAACTAAGGTAATATAGTTGCTTTTGATAAAAATATCAAAGGAGAAGATTGTTAAATTCATGATTTATTTGTGTTGGCATTATTTGTGCAAAATGGCAAGTTGATTTTGTGGGCTCTTCTAAAAATGGTAAGTTGTGTTTTTCATGTCTTGAATATTTATTTTTTAGTAGGAATAAAACTCCTTCTACTTACCATAATGGATAGATTCCGTAGAGATAAGCTTGTGAGATTTATTGAAACAAACCTACAAAATATCTTCTAATAAATATGTCCAGTAGGAAGAAATAGAATGATTTATGGACTTATCATATCTTCACATGATTAAATTTGAACGAATTTTAATTGAGTCGAATATAAATCGAATTCGAGTAGTTTCATCTTATATATATATTTGTTAATTTTTTTTTACTAATTGAGTCGAGTTCGAACCAACCTCCAGATTTTACCAAACGAAAAAGTGTGTTCAAAATTAATTTATTATATTTAGCAAATCGATCTCACACAAGCTTTTAACGATCAATCGAGAAAGTATCGAATAACTTATTTTGTTTTTTACCCTACTTGTAAGTTTTGGATGGAGATGGTTATTTATGGTAAATTGAATCTAGTTTCTCTATTTAAATTTTATGTTTAATCTTACATTTCATTCATAGTGTATACATATTATGCATATATTTAAGGAAATGAACAAATAGATTAAAGAAAAAATATAAATTTGACATGCATCAATAAGATGGAGATAAGATAAACACCAATTTACAATAATGGATTCAGAAAACATTTTAAATCCAAAAAGATGACAACATTACACAAAGGCATATAAACACCCCAAAATAAAAGAGAAAGAATCAAAGAAAAAAGGAAAAAAGTAAGAAAAAGGAAATTACAGCAAACTTTATAGTTAGCACATATATATTTTAGAAGAGTTTAATCTATCACACACACAGCGTTGTAAAACCACAAACTTCAGCTTCCATCAACATCTCTCTTTCATGGAGTTCTAAGTTCTAACACCTGAAAACAAAAACCCACAACATCATTTGATAATCATCATTTGTATATTAATACATGCATGCATGCAGCTAATTACAATGCAGAAAGACTAATTAATTGCAAGCATATTTAAGCACAGTTGATGTATACCTGTACAGTTCAACCCTTGGGGAAGAGTAATGTTGCAGAGTCTTGCAGCAGCAGTGAGGGCACCCACTGTCATCGAACTTGGGACTCTTGGAATATTTAAGACAGGAGACGAGCAGGTGCAGCTGAAGTTGAACCCTCTGGCTGCAGCGCAGCATGTCGGAAGCCTGTTCGACGAGAAGAAGCAAGTTCGAGTAACATTCCGAGCCTGATTGGCGATAGTTGAGGGACAGTTTAGTTGGGCCGCGGCTCTCTGGTGACCGAACAAGAGAAATAATGCAGCAGCAACCATTAACATTGATGTTGTGGTCGAAGCTTTCATCTGATCAAGAATGGCCATCTTCGTCGTTGTGTGTGGGGTGGTGTTGGGTGGGGGGCTGGTCTGGATGTGAATGATGGAGGAGGTGGTGTGGCTGCCAATTTATTTCGCTTTGGATATCTAAAGATGGATTCAGATGAATTATTTCGCGTGGAGTTTAGAGTGGAAATGGGATGTTTATTAATTAGACATCGTGCTCTGGAATTGCGTTTCAAGGGATATGCTTAGTTGGGAGGAGATTTTCCAAAAGTTAATTTTTACTTTTAAATTAAATTTTCAGTGCATGGTTATGTTAAAAAATTATAGTATCGGATTGGTTGAATCTAATAATTGATATTTTTAATTTTGGATTAGTGATCAAATCAAACAATAAATTAAGTTATTAATTGAATAGTATATTCATTCATTTGATTTGGAAAAATAGGCTACTCATTTGTGCAATTATTCATTCTCATTCTTATAATTCCGTTCAACCATCTATGAAACTATTTAAAGTAAGATAACTTTTATACATATATATATATATCCAACAATTTCTACATCAAAAATTCAATTTTCCTATTTGTTACTTTACCCAATTTTTTTCAACTATCTAAATTAAAAAATCTTTTATATATTTAATATATGTGTGTATCCAACAATTTCTACAATTCGCTGATGCTGTCGTTGTGAGTCGAACTCAAGACCTCCCGCTTGCTAAACGGGTGCTCTAACCAACTGAGCTATGAGAGCTGATTGGCGCAAGGTCAGATTCTCAAATATTCAAGGAAATGGAGTAAGCAGAAGTAGCTAAAGTTGACAGCTCTGGCCGCAGGGCAGTAGTTGTCCTCTCCGCTTGTAACTTCGTCCACCGCCGGCGGGCGGCTCTATGCAGAATTGTGATTATAAAGTGATCACATGGTATCTTGGTAGGGTTATGCGACTAAACAAAAGGATATATACTCCCTCCCTCCAGAAATTAAATTTGTCGAAACATTTATATATGATAAATTAGTTAAAAAATTAAAAAATTTAATTTCGTACTGAACAAAAAAAAAATTAAAAAAAATCAATAATTTTGGGATAAAAAGAACACTTCAATTAAAGAAATTTATTTGATTAAGGAATTATAATTTAAATGGCCTAAAGTTGTATATCACAACATTTTAATACTGTTGATAGTCATCAATCAATCCTTAATTTATCATGTTGGCACAGTCTTATTGAGCAAATTTTAATCCTTTTTTAACCTAATTTAACTTACTTTTTGGTTTAATTATGATGGTTAATTCTTAAATTTGTAATCATATTTTGAGCAAACCGGTTGATATAATGGTAGATTTACCAAGTTTAATTTTATTTTCATTAATAGAGGAACGCCAATTGATGATTCATGGAATATTTATGAAGAAGGAATTAAAGTGTACATTTTAAAAGATAAGCTAAGCTGGATGCAGATTTTGTGGAATTTCGTAAGATACAAAATTGCTTTTTTTTTTTTTTTCCCCAATGTGATCATGCCAACTAGAATTATTTTTCGACATGAGGGTTTGACTTTAGTTAAATTGCCTATATATAATTCAAACAATTATTTTATTTATTTATTTATTTTGCCCAAGTTGTTTGGCTTGCATAAAGATATCGTTGGATCTAAAATATGCTCTTGTTTTGTTATTAATTGGTGTGCGATATAACTAAATATATTGGGCACCCTCGCATTATGACAATCTATTAATCGGTGAAAGAATTACTAAATGGGACAACACCATTTCTTAATTTCCTCTAGGGTTTTTTAAGATAAACAACCAATCAAATATATTCATATTAATCGACAACTAATTATTAATTAATAATTAATAATCAAGAATTGTACTATATCAACAATTAATGATCGATCATCAATTATTGTCATGACAGCGTACAAATATCCACGTATTGGAATTTGAGCTCATAATCACAAAAAATCTTGGAACATCATCTCTGCTACTTGAAGAATGGAAGAAATCCAAAATCTCTCTCTCACACACACACACAATACAACAATAAACCTTGTCTCCGTAATGTAAGAAAAGCTAATTAACCTATAATTAAGTTACAGCAAATTGGTTGTCTGTAGTCTATACTAAATCTACAGCTACAAGGTAAGTCGAGTAGTTATATTAACAAAAGATATTTCAATTAAATAAAAAAAAATTAACCATTTTTTCCTATCATAACTTAGATATATTTGAATCTTTTTTTTTTCTTAAAAATAAAAGCCGTAGGATTTTTATTGAAACAATATGATAATTCAGCTATGACAACATTCATGATAAAGTTATGAACATCTTCATCCCCTTCTTCCCTCTTAAGGCGCATATGAGCAATTATAGAAGCTCTCAGCAAATAATTGATCAAAAGAAGAAAGTTGATGTGTAAAAGAATGAAGTTGAAGTGAACATATTACTATTTAAATTTTTATTAAATTTTAAAATTTGTATTTAAACTTGATTTGATTATTAATCGAGTTGAGTTTGAACAAATTTTAATTAAAGAGAACACGAATATAACTCAAGTGACTTAATTTTTTTATACATATTTTTTTTATTTTTATATTAATTGAGTCAAGTTCGAACCGACTTAACTTTTTTTTGATCTGTTAAGTTAATGAATCGATTTCAAATGAATTTTTAATAATTAATTTCAAGTCGAATATTGAATAACTTAATTTATTTTTCAGTTCTCGAAGAAAATTGTAAAAGATTGAGGAATTTCTAATTGTGGGATTTGAGATTTTACCCCTTTTAACATATAGGCTCAATTGGCTCTCAAGAAAACAAACTACATAAGCTCACTTAATATGTGGCAATTATGACTAAGAATTTCTTTTGGAAGTTATGGTGCTATTTTTGATGTATGCCACATCATGAATATTTCATGCCTATTTTCACACACACATATATATATATATATATATATATGTGTGTGTGTGTGTAAGTCAAAGTGTGTGATAAAAAGAAATAACTTAAGAAATTATAATATTAATGATGTTATGTATGATGGTATTGAGAGATTCGGCAGTGAATATGTATGAATATATTATAATTTTTTGTTAAAAATTGTAGTAAAAAAATTGGTTAAAAAATATAAAAATAAATAATATACGAATTTGTAGCCATATGGGTAAAATACAAAAATAAAATTATTATTCGGAAGTAAAAATAAAACTTATTTTAATCTAATTTTTATATGAATTGTAATTATACTAATTTTAAAATTATGCAAAATTTATTTTATATATATTTTCATATTGTTTAATTTAAAATTATAATATAACTTAAAGATAACTATTTAATAATAATTAGTATATCATAAATTATTAAGATATTTATTAATATGATATTACAACCATAAATAATTTTTAAATATTATAAATATTTATTAAATTATAGTATACCATAAATATATAGAGTAGTTTTGGGCAGTTCCGAATATGTATGGGAATAAAAAAATTTAACTATTTATACGTACATATATTATATGAATATAATAATATGAGTTTTAACTTATTGAGTAATTTTTAAGTGTTAGCTGCTCCAATCTATGTAATAATTATATCATATGAGATTTAACTTATTGAGTAATTTTTAAGTGTTAGCTGCTCCAATCTATGTAATAATTATATCATATGAGATTTAACTTATTGAGTAATTTTTAAGTGTTAGCTGCTCCAATCTATGTAATAATTATATCATATGAGATTTAACTTATTGAGTAATTTTTAAGTGTTAGCTGCTCCAATCTATGTAATAATTATATCATATGAGATTTAACTTATTGAGTAATTTTTAAGTGTTAGCTGCTCCAATCTATGTAATAATTATATCATATGAGATTTAACTTATTGAGTAATTTTTAAGTGTTAGCTGCTCCAATCTATGTAATAATTATATCATATGAGATTTAACTTATTGAGTAATTTTTAAGTGTTAGCTGCTCCAATCTATGTAATAATTATATCATATGAGATTTAACTTATTGAGTAATTTTTAAGTGTTAGCTGCTCCAATCTATGTAATAATTATATCATATGAGATTTAACTTATTGAGTAATTTTTAAGTGTTAGCTGCTCCAATCTATGTAATAATTATATCATATGAGATTTAACTTATTGAGTAATTTTTAAGTGTTAGCTGCTCCAATCTATGTAATAATTATATCATATGAGATTTAACTTATTGAGTAATTTTTAAGTGTTAGCTGCTCCAATCTATGTAATAATTATATCATATGAGATTTAACTTATTGAGTAATTTTTACCTAGCTGTTAGCTGCTCCAGTCTACGTACCACTCAATTAGTTTCATATCTCATATGATTGTATTCAGAGTGGTTTTGGACAATTTATTCTACAAGAATTCATTTTATTATATCTAATTTTCAAATTTGATAAAAAAAAAAATCTATTTTTTAACTTTTGCAAAATACTTGTTATGTTATTTGAACAATCCTAAAGTTAATATAACTTGTGGTTGTCAAAAGATTCTGTAAAGTTATATGAATGAAGGCTTTACAATATGAGAATTTACTGCTGTTAATGCGAATGTATGCGGATAATTATGCATGGAATACGGCTTATTTATACGTCAATACTACAGTTTTTTTATTGTAGTACAAAGTAAAATTATTTAATTTTTTATTAATATATGATTTTTTTTTGACAATTTTGATATTTGGAGATTTCCATATCATTGTATTTATTATATTATATATTTATTAATATAATTATTTTAGAAAAATAACTAAATTATTCAGTATTGTCTTTCATATAAATCGTCCAATTGAAGACTACACCAATTGAGTGCTATGTTTGGATGGAGATAGTAATTGATGGTAAATTGAATGTGGATCTTCTATTTTATATTAATTTTAAATTTCATCTTATATTTGTGTATATTTTTTAAATGAATAAATAGATGAAAAATAAAATATAAATTTCATGCATTAATAATCATATGGAGATAAGACAAACAAAATTAAATAAACATTACACAAAGGCATATAAGCATGCCCTTTCCCCAAAACCAAAAAGAACGAAACAAAGGAAAAAGAAAAAAAGTAAGAAAAATAAATTACAGCACACTTTTCACCTAAATATTTAGAGTAATTTATTCTATCACAGACACAGTTCCAAAACAGATCAGTTTCCATCAACATCTCTCTTTCATGGAGGTCTAAGTTCATTTTTTTTTATTAATACATGCATGCATGCAGTTAATTACAATGCAGAAAGATTAATTACTAATTAATTTCCAGCATATTTAAATTAACGCATGCCTAAACAGTCCAATCCTTGGGGAAGAGTAATGTTACAGATTCTTGCAGCAGCAGGCAGGTCACGCAATAGAGTCCTACGTCGGCCTCTTGGAATATTTAAGAGATTAGTGATCAAATTGAATAATTAATTGAATTACTAATTCAATAGTAGACACATTCATTTGATTGAAAAATTAAGTGCATGTTGGTTTCATTTTCAAAATTATTTTCATAATTCCAGCAGCATTTATAGGGGCGAACATATTTTCATTAGATTTTCGTATAAAAATAAAAATATATTTGAATTAGTTATGTGTTTATGCAGATTATATAGAGTTAGGAATGAAAACGTAATTATTTTATAATATTTTTGTATGAAAAGATGTGAAATATTAATTGATCTGATAATAAATTTTTGTAGGTGCATGAAAAAATTTGAAATATTAGTAAATTTGAAAATAAATTTTGAAAATGTGACAAGTGGTATTTTTAATAAATATTAATAAAATAAATGCATTTTCTTATTTTTAAATAATCAAAAATAAAAAATTCCTACTAAAAAAAAAAAACAGGCACTCATATTACAGAATTATTCATTCTCATCCCTATATTTCTCTTGGTGCATTCATCAACAATTTCTTTCCCGTTTACTTTGAGAGTTCAAAACTTATGTTGATTTAATTAATATTCTCAAGATTTCTAATTTTTCGTATTGAAGAAAAAGAGTCAAAACTCTTCTTTGGATCAAAAGTTCAACCAACTGAGCTACGAGAGCTTCTGCTGATTGCCATAAGATCAGATTGTGAAAGGTATAAAGTCTATTGTGTTCTTGAACAAATTTCACGCCTTTTTGAACCTAAATTAACTTAACTTTCAGTTCAATTATGATGATTAACTAATTTTGTATCATTTTTGAGCAAACCAGTTTATATAATGGTAGATTTACCAAGTTTAATATTATTTTAATTAAAAGAGGAACCCCAACTGATGATTCATGGAATAATTTAATACACCTTGTGAAGGAATTAAAGTGTACATTTTAAAAGATAAGCTAAGCTGGATGCAGAATTTGTGGAATTATTCATAAGATACAAAAATGCTTTTTTCAATGTCATGCATGCCAAATTGAATTATTTTGGAACATGAGGGCTTGACTTTAATTAAATTGCTTATATATAGTTGGATCAGTTTTATTATTATTTTTTTCTCGTGGGATATAAAATATGCTCTTGTTTTTTTATTTATTGCAATCCATTTCTCATAAAATTGGTTTGCATTAAAGATCTTGGACACCAAAAAATTATGATAATTGTTTTATCATTAAAAGAAACACTAATTGGGACAACACCATTTCTTAATTTCATTTTTGTTTTTTAGAGAAAAGACAGTCAACTACATCATAATATTAATTAATAAATAATTATACTAAATCAATAATTTATGATCAATTATCAATTACTATCGATCATACTATATCAACAATTAACGATCAATCATCAATTATTATTGATTTTATAGATATTGCACTTGATATACATATAACTGGTGTAATATTCACCCTCCAAATATCCCATTTTTTATAAAATAAAATACTTAACTTTTATCCCTATACCAACTGCACTATATACTTGGTGTAGGAGGAATGTTACCATTACTACCATAGCATGCAAATATCCATATATTGAAACTATTACAAATTCTTGGAACCTCATCTCTACCACTTGAAGAATGGGAGAATACAAGGTCTTACAACAAACACATGGTATAACTTGTGAAATAGTATTGTGAGGAAGAATATAATTATATCATTCTACTGGACTGATATATATAGTATAATAAACCTAGTCTCCTATGATTGCAAAAAAGATATTTCCATTAAATAAAATATTTTAACAATTATCCCTATCATAACTTAGGTATTCTTGATTTTTTTTTAAACGAAAAAGCCATAGGAATTTTATCGATCCAATATGGTAAATAAGCCATGACAAGGTTAATAATAAAGTCAGGAACATTTTCATCCCTTTCTTCCCTCTCAAGGCGCATATGAGTGCCAAGGTTAACTCAGTTGTTTGTTGTAGCTAGTACCAAGACAATTATTTATTTTTTATTTAATTTATGATACTTAATTTTTTTTTTGGCAATTTTGATATATATATTTTGAGATTTTCATATCATTGTATTTGTTATATTATAAAAAAAATTACTTCACTATTTAATATTGCGTTCATAAAAATAGTCTGGTAGAAGACTACACCAATTGAATACCTAGTTTCGGAGTAAATGATGGTAAATTGAGTGCGAATCCTCTATTTGAATTCTAAGTTTCATCTTATATTTCATGTATATATTTTAAAAAATGAACAAATAGATGAAAAATGAAATATAAATTTGACATTCATTATTTATTAAGTGGAGGTAATATAAAACAGAATCATATAAGCATTACTCAAAGCATATAAGCATGCCTTACCCCATAAGACAATAAGACAGAAACAAAGAAAAAAAAAAGATTAGGAGAAGGAAATTACAGCACACTTTATAGTAACACGCATATATATTTTAAAAGAATTTATTCTCTCACACACACAGCGTTGTAAAACCACAAACGTCAGCTTCCATCAACATCTCTCTTTTCATGGAGTTCTAAGTTCTAACACCTGAAAAGAAAAATCCACAACATCATTTGAATGATAATCATCATTTGTATATTAATACATGCATGCATGCAGTTAATTACAATGCATAAAGACTAATTACTAATTAATTGCCAGCATACCTAAACAGTCCAATCCTTGGGGAAGAGTAATGTTGCAGGTCCTTGCAGCAGCAGTCAGGGAACGCACTGTAAGCAAACGCGGGACTCTTGGATTATTTAGGACAGGAGATGAGCAGGAGCAGCTGAAGTTGAAGGCTCTGGCTGCATCGCAGCAAGGGGCTATTGGGGTTGGTTGTGATGAACTTTCTTCCGTCGGCAGCCTGAACGCCGCCAGCACGCAATACACAGTAATGTTCCTAGCCTGATCAGCTGTAGTTTGGGGACAGTTTTGTTGGGCCGCGGCTCTGTGGTGGCCAAACAAGATAACTAATGCAGCAGCCACCATTAACATGGACATTGTGGACGAAGGTTTCATCTGATCAAGAATGGCCATCTTCGTACGTTGTGTGTGGCTGGGGTTGGGGGGGTGGTCTGGATGTGAATGATGGAGGTTGTTTGGCTGCCAATTTATACTGTGGAAGCCTGGAGTGTGAAAGGTGGCAGAGTTGGGAAAATTGAAAACGTGGGAGCAAATTTATTTGTGTATTTTAAAAATAATAATTTGATTTTCGATTTAATTTGATTAACCGAAATCAAAAATCAAAATTTTTGATTCAATTTCGGCCGGTTGCGTGTATCCCTAATTTTTCATATACTATATCACTGTTCATTGCAAATGACCTTTTATGAGTTGTTTTAGTAAGGAGAGTCTAAGGCCTGTATTGGATATTTAAATATGCATTCAGATAAACCGATATTAATTAGACCTGGTGCGCGGGAATTGCGTTTCAAGGGATATTATGCTTAGTTGGTAGGAGATTTTCCAATCTTTATTTTTATTTTTAAATCAAGTTTTCAAGGCGTGGTATAATGAAAATTATATTTTTAGATTGGTTGAATCTAATAATTCAATTTGGAAAAACTAATCGACCCAAACTATTTATATATGTATATACAAATAGATATTTATATATGTATTTATATAGATTTATATAAATATTCGCTTTAAACAATGGTATTTTTGTTATAAATGGTGTCAATTGCAAGAAACATGTTAAAGTGGTTTGAGCAAAGGCTACTTATAAGCAATGCTAAAGAGAGTATAAATCTTAAAATAGAAGAGAAATCTTAACTGAAATTGATTTTTGAAAGAAAACCCAAATTTGATATGGAGCGGGAAAACATAATAAAGATCCACAATGCAGTGCAAGCAATTAGAATTCTCCAAATGATATTTCATCATTTATTCAAATATCATAAATATATGTCAAGTATATTTAACGTATATTAGTGATACTAGAATATGAGATAAAATACTATTTAAAAAATAGGATCCAATATGTATTAAGTCGGCCTAATTAAAGTTGCGACTCGACCAATTAAAGTTGCGACTCGACCCACAATGCTCGAGATGACTCAATTGAGGCAAAAATCCGACTTAATGTGACAATCAAAGCAAGTATTTTGTACGGTGTTTATTCGATAAAATCAAATCGAATTGAAATTTCGATAAATTAAATTTTTGATATGTAATTCAGTACGTTTTATGATTGAGCCACAACTATGTACTTCCTTTGCACTTAGATATCCACCCTACACGAAAGATTTGTGATAAATCATGGAGGACTATTGAATCTACTTGGTGGATTGTCTGTCATACCCAAGTACAACAAAGAAACATACAACGAAGAAAGAAAAACTGAAGCACGATTTTGTAAAACAAAATGAACAATAATTAGTTACTAACTGGGTATACAAATTAGCAGAATATTGTCAACCAAACTAGTGTCTAACTAGAGAAGAAAATAGATCAAGTCTTAAAAAACATAACTATCAATACAGAGTAAAATAAATATAGAAAGAAAATCATGTTTGCTTATCAGTGCTGAGGCCACCATCCGAAGGTGAACTCCAGCACACTTGGCACGATGAGCCGTGAAAGGGAGCGAACTTCAATGCCCTTCGTGATCCCAAGTTGGAGGGATGAGGAAAACCTCTAGACTAAATCATGGGTTCGGAATTGTCAGTTCTATAATCGAAAAATTTCGATCCTTAACTATAATCAGTAAAATCAGTTACGGTTATGGGTTCTAGAACCGATCGTGAGTTTCGGTTCCGAATCTGACCCTTGATTTTTTTTTTTTTTAAATTTTGACTTATGTTTTGAAAAATTATAAGTTATTAACTAACCATTAATTTTATGAAATTACAACTTTTAAAAAACAAAAGCAAATGTTTGAGATTTTAAACTTAAATTTGAATGAAAATTTTTGAACTTAAATTTCAAAAAAATATTGTTAATTTTTGAAGTTAATGAAAAACTTTAACTTAAATTTGAAAAAAAAATTATTACCTAAAATTTTAATTATCAAATATTCTAATTGTAATAAACTTAAAAAATAAAAAAAATGAATAAGTTTGCTCCTTTTTCGACCACCATTGCAAAATATTGAACTCTCCATTATCATCTGTCTCATTAAACTTAAATGAAACATTAAAATAATTCTCAAGTTTTTGGCTGAAACTTGAGGATTTTCTAAGATGTTTAGTCGGTTTTTTAAGTAAAAGTTGTGTTGCCGTAAACTTATAACTATTACTACTACTAGTTCTTTGTATATCAACTTCAATTGATTGTAAGCCATATTTGGAATTATATTTATTATAAAATTTATTTAAAAATGTTCTAATTTTAAATATAATATTTTCTATATGTATAGTATAATTATTTTCATAACGTGTTAAAATATTATAATAAATTATTAACATATCTTGTAAACTATCTAATTTAAACCTAGAGTAAAAAAAAACAATAATTAAATTAATATTTGAAATTTAAAAAAATATTTTTTCTATGTTAATTGCATTGATAAAATATAATTTACTAAATTTTCATATTTGGAGTTAATGTTTCTATTTAAAACTGATACAATATTACAATAATTTAATAGTATTAAATGAGAAGTTGAAGAATAAACATTAGATAATTGTAAAGTAGCACCATTAAATATTTTAAAATATTACATTTTTTTTTCACATATTGTCTAATATGTGTGGATATAAATACAAATGAGTAGTAATATTTTGTAAAAAAAAAACTGACATGATAAATCTTTATAGTCGAAAGATTTTTTTAATAATTTATATATTAAATTCCAACGGGTTGAAACATCATGTGGAAATTTTTTAGGCCTCATACTGTTCACTCATTGTTTCTTGAGTGCTAAACGAGTGAGCTTGCTTTACATCACTCAATTCAACTTCATAATTGATATTGAATTTAGATTGTTTGTTGGTAACGAGCATCTTTCCTTTACCTTTGTTGCTTGAACCGATCATTTTTATAAATGATGAAAATTTATAATATAGAATTGAATAATAAATAATTAAAAATAAAAGAAATAAAACATGAAATATGATTTAATAAAATAATTAAAATAGTAAAATATATAATTGAAGAATAAATAATTGAAAGTTGGAAGTGTAAAAGTATGGAAAAAAAATGAAGAGGAAGAGGGTTTTTTATAGGAGAAAAATAGAAAAAAAAATAGAAAAAAGGGTGGGGTTGACCGTTGGCAACGGTCAATTTAGTAGCAAGCAACCAATCTTTCTCCTTTTATTTTTTTTTTAGAACCTCCAAATCGGCGATTACAAGGATCTAATGATCCTTGACCTGTAACCAGTCCATTTACCCACAAACTGGTTATGAGTTCAACCCGTTGACCAATAGTCAACGAGTTCTGACCCATTAACCACAAACCAGATCCGATTCAGACCCACCCTGTGGTCAGGTCTACTCTTTACCTCAGAAAGAAAGGATAAAGCATGAACACCCTCTAAAAATATAATAATTACATTTATGATATGTATATTTTTTTGATAGAAACTTACAAAAAAACACATATTTATTAAAAAAAATGTAACTTAAAATGAATATATTTTAAAATTTTTTTGATAAGCAATTGCTCCATTCATTTTTGTTTTAATAGATTACGATTGCTAATTGATGCGTAAACAAGGAGATTGGAACAATTAAACAACAATCATATGCTTTTAAGAATAATGTTATTTTTATTATTTTATGTGTATATATATGTAGATATTTTTGGGCCTAAAATATGGAAGTTTATGAAAATTCACTTTGATCTAGGGTTATTCTTGAGAATCAATTGAAATTTTTATAGTACAACTCTTGTTATTATTAATTATGAGTATGAATCATCCATCACCAAATACAAATACAATTTTTTTTTAATTCTTTTATATTGTTCAGTTTTATTAACATACATGACTTTTTCCTTTTAAAAGTGTACATTAAGATATTTTATGCCTGTATAAATTTCTTTTCCTTCTCCAATTCTTATCCTTCATTGTTCTTTCAACGGGTAAAAAATTTCAAATCAAAATCACATGCACGATTTAGACGTTCTCTTTAATTTTGAGAACTTTCGCGGCGCAATGTGAAATATATGAAATCCGGAGGACTCGACTGCAATTTGTCGCTTTCTCCTCTTTCCCGCCAAAAGCCTCCTGTATTATCCCATCTCTCTTCATTTTGCCGCCAATCTCCAACTCGCCACCCAATCCCGTCTCTCTCCCTCTCTCTCACACACAGCCACATAATAACAAAACATTCTCGGAGAAGCTGACGGCGGAGACATGAATGACCTCGACTTCAAACAAGACAAAGGCAAGCGGCAAATCACGTTCTATCTGTGTGTATATGTGTATGTATATGTTTGCGTATTTAATTTATTATTTTTGGAACTTCCTGGATGCAGAAATCGCGAAAGATTTCCTCACAAACTTTGCAGATCCGAATGGCGAAGCTAAATACATCAATATCCTTGTAAGATTCTCAACTATTTTCTCTTGCACCTCAGCCTTAACAAAAAAAAAAAAAAATGAAAAAAAGAGTTTATCTGGTTTTTTCTCATTGCTGTTTTCTTTCTTAATTTATTTCCAGCAAGATGTAGCGAATCGGAAAACTAAGGCCATCCAGATCGAGCTCGAAGACTTAATTAATGTAAAATCTCACCAAATTTTGATTCTGTTGTATCTTATGTAATTAAGGTGAAGGAATAGCTCTGATTTTAGGTTCTTCTTTTTGTTTGAGAAAAAAAGTACAAGGACTTGGATGAAGAGTTTTTGAGGCGAGTCACTGAGAATACGCGACGGTACATTGGAATATTTGCGAATGCAATTGACGAACTACTGCCGGAGCCAACAGAGGTGCTTCTGGACGACGACCCTGATATTTTGATGACTCAAAGGGCGGAGGAAGCAACGGATAATGCTGGTGGCTCTGATCCCCAAAAGAAGATGCCTCCCGAGATTAAGAGATTTTAGTAAGATTCGCAAAAAGCAGCTTGAAGTTCCTATTTTTCCATTGACTTGATGTTTCAAAATTAAAATAATTAACCTTGTAAATTGTCTACAATTCTGGTTAGTAGCTGGAAATATTTATTGTAAACCATGATGAAGTTGTTGTTTTAATAAATCACAGAATATAACAGCATAAAATGGTTTCACAATTGAAGTGATGGAAACTCATTAACAGAAAGATTTGGGGTCAGTTTACTTCATAGTATTGTTTTCACTATTAGTGGTGTTATATCAAGTGTCCTTTTCAATGTTTCATGAACTAGCAATGGCAGAAGTTTTGTTGTTGAAATAGTAAAAGACCCAAAATGAAAGTAGAGAAAGAAACATTATTTTTCTGCGAATCTTATGAGGAAAGAGAAGGGCCATTAACAATGTCTGTTTGTGGAACCAGTGAAGTTTATATTAAAGCGTCTTCAAAAGGGCGGCCTTTCACGATTAGGGAGGTCAAAGCTTCATATATTGGGCAGCTTGTGAGGATATCTGGCATTGTGATACGTTGCTCAGATGTCAAACCGCTGATGCAGGTGGCTGTCTATACATGTGAAGAGTGTGGATTTGAAATCTATCAGGTTTCATACTTTGCTCTCTGCTTAACTTTGATTCTTAGTATGCTGAAACTTTATGTGCTTAATGATAAACCTACCTACTTTGATATGTGACACAGGAGGTAACTGCTCGAGTATATATGCCTCTTTTTGATTGCCCATCTGAACAATGCAAACTAAATCATGCTAAAGGGAACCTTATTCCCCAACTCAGAGCATCTAAATTTTTGAAGTTTCAGGAGGTTTGCAATATGTCAATGATTTATTCTGATGATTCCATCAAATGCAGGAGTTCCTTTCTTGTAACATTTAACATTGTTTTCAGGCCAAACTTCAAGAACTAGCTGAACATGTCCCTAAAGGTCACATTCCTCGGACAATGACTGTTCATTTCAGGGGAGAGCTCACGAGGAAGGTTAGTGATATTTGTCATCTTTTAGGTCTTTTTAGAACCTATCTGGTGCACGTCTACATTACAGCTGTAGAAAGCCTGGTTGTAGTACCTGGTTAAATCTCAACTCTTCTTTTCCAAGAATTGAGCTTTAGTACAATAACATTACTTGGAGAGTAATAATATGTGATATATGGTTTTAGTAATTGCTACTTCCAAAGAAAACTTTACAACGGATAATTAACTTCTTAATGCTCATAGTACCCATGTTATCAATGAGCATATCTTCTAAAGAATATTGATTAGATCTATAACTAGTTCAAATAGACATGAACATGCTTTTGAACCATTTTGATAATTTTAGAAACATTCTTACCTCATATATAATATTTTTCTAAGTTTGCTTAAATAACTTTAAGTATAAATGAAATTTGGATACTTACCCACACCTGACACCTTTCCAAGTCCAAGTAGCATATAGCACGGTAAGTCATATTTACCTTCTCCTTACCATCTTAGCACAACTTTTGTTGCATATGTGTACATCTTTTCACATTTGTTTTCAAGCTTTTAACTCTGTATTCTTCTCAATACTGCAGGTGGCTCCTGGCGACATTGTTGAGTTGTCAGGGATATTTCTTCCAATTCCATACACTGGATTTAGGGCAATGCGAGCTGGCTTAATTGCAGACACATACTTGGAAGCCATGTCTGTCAGCCATTTCAAGAAAAAATATGAAGAGTATGACATTTTGCCATATTTTTCTGTCTTTTGGCTTACTCTTACTTAAAAGTGATTAAATTTTGTGAAGCATCAAAAGCATACATCTCTCTATTACCAATTGAAAATAGGAGATGTTTCATTAAAACACTACATTTAATATATTTTGTGGAACAACAGATAATTTATTGTATAAAGGCTGCTGCAATGGAAAAACCAGCACAATTTTAATGCTGCTTTAAAAGTTTCTAGGTTGAAAAGTTTACTGAAAGAATAAAGTTAATTCAGGAAAAGAGGTCTCACAGAGAATTAGAAATCCATTTCATTCCATCTTACCTTATTTCGGAGAGAAAATATGTGAAACAGTAATTTAATGTATTTATACTAAACTCCTATGTCAAGTTATTCTTTCATTTGGATTGGGTTGGAAATATAAGAAAAAAAATTTCAATTAACAAGCATTAATTTTACTGAATCCTATGTATATTTTACTTTTCTACCTTGTCAGTCTGTTAAGAGAACTATCCTGAAATTCCATCTGCATGGGCATTTTTCTCATTCATAGGGCATACTTCCAGTTTCTCGTCTGATGAAAGCATATGAGTTCGGATGAATAGATTTACAGTGAACTAATTGATAGTGTTAAGTGCAGATATGAACTTAGAGGGGATGAGGAAGAGCAAATTGCTCGCTTAGCTGAGGATGGTGATATCTACAACAAATTGGCGCGCTCATTGGCCCCAGAAATTTTTGGGCATGTAGATGTTAAAAAAGCCCTTCTTCTTCTCCTAGTTGGTGCTCCTCATCGGAAATTAAAGGATGGGATGAAGGTCAATACATGGAGATAATTTTTTCTGTGCATTATCTATATTTCGTTAAAATAGCTGTTTCTTTCTCTGTTCCTACTCAGTTGCTATGATAACGTATAATTACCGTAACGCTATAAAACCTTCTCATACATAATTTTATCAAACGTGTAGACCATCTGTTTTTAATTCTACCTATTAATTTCTACCTTGTTTAAGGTAATAAGGGCCCTCGTATCATAATGCAGATTAGAGGAGACCTACACATATGCCTGATGGGCGATCCAGGTGTTGCAAAAAGCCAGCTTCTCAAACACATAATCAATGTTGCACCACGAGGTGTGTATACAACTGGAAAAGGAAGTAGTGGAGTTGGTCTGACTGCAGCTGTTCAGAAGGACCCAGTGACAAATGAAATGGTTTTGGAAGGAGGAGCTCTGGTGAGAGTGCTTTTATGAGTGCCTTCAATTTTTCATTTCTTTCTTTCATTGAAGGGGTACCATAAGCACCATCATTTGTATCAGGTACTAGCAGATATGGGTATATGTGCCATCGATGAGTTTGACAAAATGGATGAAATAGATCGTACATCAATACATGAAGTAATGGAGCAGCAAACTGTTAGCATTGCTAAAGCTGGTATCACTACATCTCTAAATGCGCGGACTGCTGTTCTTGCCGCCGCTAATCCAGCCTGGTACACAATTCATGAACTCAGCTTATTTGCTCAGTTTTTTGTTTTAAAATACAAGTCCAATCTCATTCATATTGTCACAATTTACCCTAACATGTCCGGCAGTGAGGGTGGCTAAAAACCTCCTATGCCATGTGTAATTATTACTTGTTCAGTTCCAAATGCTAACTTTGATGACTTTAATGTTCTCCTTTTCTGTTAAAGGGGGAGATATGATCTAAGGAGAACACCAGCAGAGAATATTAATCTGCCTCCTGCTCTTTTATCAAGGTTTGATCTCTTGTGGTTGATCCTAGACCGAGCAGATATGGATACTGATCTTGAAATGGCTCGGCACGTTCTCCATGTCCATCAGGCGAAGGAATCTCCGGACCTTGGGTTTACTCCCCTTGAACCTTCTGTCCTTAGGTAAATCTGCCACACAGATTTTACTTTTTTTGAATTATTGTATCGTGACGATTTATAATTTATCTAGACAACTTTATTGTGAATAATTTGATATAGGCTATGTTAATTTTGAGTTTGAAGCTTACAAAATTATGTCGTGAATACATTCATCTGAAGCTAAAGCTTGCTAAGTGACTCCTTTAATATACTCAATGCTTAAGTTTAATAAAATTTCAAAAAGTGGTACCTATTCTTTGTTGCACACTGCAGATATGGCGTCTGACTGATAACCTGAGTATAAAATGTTCTCATGTCGACCTGAATTCTTATCATGACTTCTAGGGCATATATTTCGGCTGCGAGAAAACTGTCTCCCGCTGTACCAAGGGAGTTGGAGGAATATATAGCAAGTGCATATTCTAGTATCAGGCAGGAAGAGGCGAAATCAAATACCCCCCACTCTTATACAACAGTTAGAACTCTACTCAGCATTCTTAGGATATCAGCGGTAAGTTCTTATTTTATGAACCGACCAGTGTCGATCAATAGGTACTACTGCATTAGTTTTGGCTTTAAGTCATTAACATTCTTAAGATGCATTCATCAGTAAACAGCATCGGAAGGACAATAGCCAGCTTTGATATCATTTTGGGTCAAACATAGTTTGAAATTATGAACATTCACTTCATTTAGTCTCTCAAGATGGACTACTGACTATAATACTGTGTCCTGTGATGGATAAATGATTCATTATGTATTATTCCATCTCTTTGCAGAGCTTCAATTGCAAAGTAAACTTATTTTTGTCTTTTCAGGCTTTGGCAAGACTCAGATTCTCCAACTATGTTGCTCAGAGTGATGTGGATGAGGCACTTAGGTTAATGCAAATGTCGAAGTTCTCTTTGTATTCGGATGACCGTCAAAGATCTGGTCTGGATGCAATTTCTGATATTTATTCAATCTTACGTGATGAAGCTGCTAGAACTAACAGGATGGATGTGAGCTATGCCCATGCCCTCAACTGGATTTCAAGAAAGGTTTGTTTCTAAAAGCCTGATAGACATTCCTGGACTTGGGAGATATGGAATTGAATGAGGTAGTTTCTGTCATGTTATCATCTTGTAGCTTAGATGGAGGTTAGTCTGAGTGGCTAAAGCTCATGGTTCAACCAAGCAAATTGTCCATTGTTAACAAAGACTTGAAAATGAGAAGGAAATTAGTTTAAATGAACTTAGAAAAGAGAAAAAGGCATCTTTTTTTTTTTATCCTAATGGGTCAGTGGAACAGTCAATAATTAAAGTCGATCAGAAATTCCTTTTCCCCTTAACCATTATACTCTCCTCTATTTGAAGTGATGGACTAAATCCTTCTGTTAAACTAACCATAATCACAAATTCTCACATGCCATGCGTAAAGCATGCAAGAAATACACTTGTTAAATAAGTAAAAAACCAATGCTTTCTTCCTGAAGTGTATATTGCTCATAGAGTTTGCTACATACTATGGTGATACATTGCTTTTATTGGCTGGATATCTAATTGTGTGAGACTTGCTGTCAACAGGGATACAGTGAAGCCCAGTTGAAAGAATGCTTAGAGGAATATGCGGCCTTAAACGTGTGGCAGATTCATCCAAATACATTTGACATCCGTTTCATTGATGCTTAAGTCAAGTTTGCTGTCATATGTATGATCATCATGTGTTCAGTTCTCCTGCATATTGAAGTGACAGATCTTGATGTTTGACTTTCAAGGTGAATAACTATAGACTATAGTTATGTAACATGGTTATCTACTAGAAGGTTACAGATGACATGCTTAGCAACATTTTGTAATAGCTCAAGGCCTATGATTGTAGATGTTTTGAACTTAATTGGATGTTGCAGCACCAGTTGTATACTTTACTCGTAGCCTTGAGCAGCTTATTTCCTCTTTTATACAACAAGATTTATGAAGAACTTATGTGCTTTCTTTACTGTCAATTTTGTTGTGGTATGCTGAAATTTTTCTACAGAGCTGGCATATAAAAAATCACAATTATGGATATTGGTTTGTGAAACTTATTGAACTTATCTATTGTAGAAACTGTGTAGGATACAAGCATTGACTGTCATAGTGACGATAAGTGGACAGCGGATTATTGTTTCTTTTTCATGTCTTTTCTTTTTCCTTTTCTTTTGCTTTCTTTTGTTTCCAGTTGCCTTGATTTAAGTCTTTATTGTTGTTATTGTGCTGAGTACGTCCCAATAATTAGTATGGTGAAAATAAAGGATGCTTAGTTCTCTCTCAAATTTGCGATAAAAATGAAATATATTTACTTGGTCATATTTTGATAATTAGCTCAGACATAGCTTTCAAAAAAATTTCCTTGTTCAGTGGTTTGGTTAAATAACCATCCACTCCAGCCTGAATCATCTTATCTATCTCCTCTCCCCTTCTGTGCGCAGTTAATGCCATGATTGGGATATGAACACCATAACTTTCCTCTGCTTCTCTGATTCTTGCAGTTGCTTCAGTTCCATCCATAACTGGCATCTGCCAAAACATATCATTAGACGTGCTATTTCTTAACCAAATCTTCCAAGAGGGAGAAACAAAGAGAAGGAAGACCTCCTTAAAATTCTCTGCTGAAGCCAATATTACAGAATTACCAATGGTAAAGTGCATTATATCAAGAAAATAAATGGAAATGTTAAAGATTTGGTAATTTTATTTACCTCACAATCCATTAGGATACAATCAAAAGGAACTGAATCCTTAGAAGCTCCAGCATTTGTTCCATCTTTCAGACTTCTGCATACTAGTTTCCAAGCTTCTTCTCCATTTTCACAGGAAAAAATGGTTGCACCAAGCTGGGAAGCCACAAATGTAGCTATCTTTCGACCTATAGGATCGTCATCCGCGATGAGGATTTTCTTCCCCATCAGTGGCTTTCTGCTGTTTGGCCCTCCAAGTTCCTCAATTTCACCCTTTTGGTTTGCAGAAATTTTTCCTTTCACACCACTCTTACTTGCCACATCCGAGATGCTGGTCTCAAAAGAACTAATATTTCTAGGTTGAACTTTTTCAGCATTGTGTGAAATTTCTCCTCTTCCTGGTGGCATGCCGCCAAATTCAGGTAAAAGACCAATAGTTTGATACAGACGGGATCCATGAAATGGCTTGGAGATGACCAAATCTGATGGGGGTAGCTTATCCTCATCAAGGCCCTGGAAATTTGTGTTACTCGCGTCTGGTTTATCCAGCCAAACAACCCTACTACAGCAGTTGTCATTTAAATCCCTTCTGAACTCAGCCACAGCCCTGCTGATCTCTCGAAATGGGCCTGCACATGTGTCAATCACGATCAGAATGAAGCCAAACAAACCACCCATGCATTAGGCTTCTTTTGAGAGGGTGAAACATTGTCCGTTCCATCTAGAGCACTCAAAGGAACTTCTTTTGATCGCGTACTAGATGCACGCGATGCATGTCCATCACTTCTTGAATATCCCTCAGATTTACCCGAAGAGCTATGATGCGATACGTTTAACTTTTGCTTGATTCTCTTGAGAGCTGGAGAAAGTTGTTCGTGTTGCTTGACAACGTGCACTTTTATACCGAGTCTCTGCATGAAAGTCTGCAAAACATTGCTCCTTTTAGCACTCTGAATGAAGAGTATGACTTGGGATCCTTCGGTTTTGGGGCTGTGAATACGAATAATAGGCCCTGAATGCTGAAAAGAGTCACTTGAGATGTAGTCACCATTAGCCTCAATGTCAGCTGCTCTTGCATTCGTAGAAATATCTGTCTCGTGTGTACTGAAGAACACATTAAATCTGAAGCAAGTTCCTCTTTCACCAACTTCTTTATCCACAATTCCTATCTTCCCACCCATTAAACGAACCTAGATGCAATCAAAAACAGTGGATATCGTCTCACTAACTTTCTTGTTAAATGTGATCATTAACGTGCAAAGCACTTGCAATTACACTTAGTTAAGTTAAATTACATTGGAAAAATAGTGGCATACCAGGGATTGCACAATGCCGAGCCCTAGGCCAGTGCCTTCTTGCCCAAGTGCTGTCTCTTTGACTTGAACATAGTTCTCAAAAACCGATTTTTGCTTCTCTTTTTGAATCCCTTTTCCTGTGTCATTCACCTCAAATACAAATTCCATGCAATTTGGATCCCTTTGAATAGTATTCACAACTTCTGATTCACTGTATGATCTTTCAATCTTAGAAAACAAGCACAATAGGCAGCCCATAGAGTTATTTCGGTTGGAAGCAAGTATTTCATTTTTAAGACTCGGTTTTCTTGCCCAAGCTCGAACTGTCACATGCCCCTCTGATGTAAATTTCACAGCATTACTCAATAAGTTGCTCAAAATCTGTTTTAGTTTGCCCCGGTCACCTTTAACACGAGAAGATTTCGTGACAGAGCCATCATATGGATCCATGATTACATCCACCCCTTTTGTCATCCCAACAGGATGATACAAATCAACCACATCTTCCAGTAGCTGTTCTATGTCAAATTCTTCCTCCTCAAGTTGCATTTTTCCAGCTTCTATCTTACTTGTATCAAGAATTGAATTCAATATGCCTGAAATTTGTCGAAAAATTAGTGTCATATGGATGTCACAATGTGTTCATAAAAGGAAACTAAAGAAAAACCAACCTAAAAGATCCCTTGTACAAGTTTCCATTTGCAGTAAATTTGTTAGCATTTCTGATCGCAAAGGGTCCCTTTTAGAAACTTCATTGCGACATATTTCTATCAGGCCACTGATGCCTGCTAAAGAGGCACGGATGTCGTGGCTTGCACTTGCAAAAGCAAGACTTTTGTTCATACTTTTTCTTTCTGATTGTTGGGTTGCTTCCATTTGGTTTATCAGTGCACCACGTAGATACATCTCCCTTCTTGCAGCTTCGACAATAAGATACACGAAAGTGCATATTGTAATTACCATAACACCAATCATTAGTATTAGTAGAACAAATGCCAATCTGATGTTCTTGTGAATGAGGCTTGAAAATTCGTTGTGTGGCAGAGCCAACACGTATACCTGAAAAATGAAACACATATAATCAGATATACACCGCAATTCCCAGATCAGAAAGCATAATTCCCACAATACTTTTCATATACATATGCACTTAATTAATGAATGCGAGTTAGATATAACTTCAAGATTAGTAACTTTAACCAGTTTGTGAACAAGAATAATGAAGAAAAATTCATAGCTACACGAATTCAATACTGCAATAAATGTGAAATGAAACTTACCAATTGCAGTCCCGCAATTTCAACTGGTAAACAGTTAATCACATACTTTCTGTCCCTAATGCTTAATATAGAGTCTCTTAACTTGCCATCATGGGACTGGCACGTAACATTTCCTACTGCGCTAGCTTGATCATCATCATGGCCTAATAATTGAAATGACACTTGACTGCCAGCCAAGATCATACGAGTGTCTGGAATTCCTTGAGTTAGCACGTTCCCATCCATTGTTGCCAAATACAAGCTTCCATTATAAAAGGCTAGTTCAGCCATCAGGAAATCAATTATAGATTTCATCGAAAACCCTAAAGAAATGGCTCCTTTTCCATCCATTCCAACAGTACTAAGCAACAGAATATCTTGAGAATTGCCCCACTTAGTCCCTACTGAGGCATATCCATTTGCACAGATCAATGCTCCTTGAAACCAGCTTGAGTTAATAACAGCAGATGGAGGAGACTTAATTGCTTCACCATACTGCTTTCCCGTGTCACGATTTGCAGGCTGCATGTACCAAGTGTAGTTCTCTGCATCATTTTGTGTTGAAGAAAATGTAGAATTTGAGTACAGTGCATAAGGTTGATCCCCTTCAGTATAGTATGCCAAGAATAAGCCATCCAACCTAATGTAAGAAATCTGTGACAGGTATGGAATTGTTGATAAAGCTTGAAATAATGTAGAAGCCACCTGCATTATTATTGAACAGATACCAAAAATTGAACTCACGAGGACAAGCAAATTAAGAACAAATTGTAGTTTAAGTCAGATCCCTTTTATTTTACACGTGGAGCACTCATCAGTCGCCAATCATAGAATGAAAAAACTGAGAGTAGATATACACCAACCTTTGATTCAATCTTGGAGAACTGACGATCGTTTTGATCCAAAGACGAACTCAATACTCGTACTAAGTTTATGGCTGATGCATTAATAGGAGAAAACAATGTAGCTGTTTTTTGGATTCCAAAGAGTAATTCTTGATTGGTGTTGTGGGCAATCAACTTCACTTCATTTTCAATTCTTGCAACCCTTTTGATCCACAATGGAATCAACAAACCAGCTAGAGATAGCACCACAAGCATCTGCATTGAGTAAGTTGGGATGGTAAACAGAATTAAAAGCAGAACTTTCTGATAAAGAATCCATAAAAATGGTGCCAATTTTCAAGACTTAAACTAAGATTATGTTAAATCTTCACCACTAGTCATACCGCATCAACTTATAAGCTAAAAAAGTTAGCATGTTTCTTTATTGTAATTGAGAATTTTAATTGAAGACATACCAGGAAAATGAGAAAACAAACAGGGCGCAACACTATGCATGAGCTTCGTTTCATCTGAGACTTGATTGCCACAATCAACTAGTTGCAAATATTTCCTGCATCTCCATTCAAAAGCTAGCCATTTAATATACTGGAAACAAATAACCTATTTGTTAAATTATACAAATAAATAAATTTTAGTTTATTATTCTCTCACAAAAACTGCTAATGTAACATGAAATAGGATTCAAATTCATTAATCTCTATGAGAGATTCTTCAGTTATGAACATCCAATTAATGAGTCATAGATAGAAAAAAAAAATAATGAAAAAGGAAATAAAAACAGATGATCATTAACGTGCTAATATATTGTGGAGTGAAAAACATTTTTTTTTTCTTTTGAGGGGAAAAATGATGATTTCCCTTTAAAAAATGTTCCTTGAGCAGCCAAAAACATAACAAAAATATTGCTTTAAATAAAGAAAAAAAAAAAAAAGATCAACACAAAGACCAGGTTATTACCTATTTTCATAAACCGGTGCTACATTTTTATTCCAAGCAATCTAATTTAGGGGAAGGGGACAACATAAGTTTGTACATGAATGGCTAAGTTACTGGATATGAGATGAAGATGATGTTAAATAACACACATTCATGTCAATATGCCGATGCTAGGAAATGATTCATAACTTTAAAATAGCCACAACACCAATTTCTTTTTTATAAGCCCATTAATTAGATTTAATTCAAGAATTTTAATGAAGATGTATATTAAATTTCTTTCATTTATATCAAACTGAAAAACTTTGAAAAAGGCAAAACTCAAACGCTATAAAATAAGAAACAATTAGAAATCGGTTCTAAGTATTGTGTTAAATACATTAGAGCTTCTGTGAAATACAATATTAATTTGGAGGTAGAAACATATATATTTATACAGTATTACAGATTGTGTATGACAAATATTTCTCGAAAAAAAAAGAACTGTCAAATTTGTGGTAGTAGTCCACATGGACATGCATATATACAAAGTTATCTTACTATATGATAATCAAGAAAATAATTCTATGAAACAAATATACATTTGGGCAACATATTCTACTGCCCAAAATTTTGCTGCTAATGCTGTCGGGACTCCAAAAAAAGGAGTCTGTACAAATAGAAATCACAATCTGAGATATCACATGTACTTTTCACATAAGTTATTGTAGTGAAAGAAGAGGTGCAAAAGAATAAAGATTGGCCTTCTTACAATTTGCTATTAAAACTTCCATTCACATGCAACGTCGTAATATATGAGAGAGAGAGAGGTATATGGTTCTTGTTCCAGGAAAAAACAAGAGATGAATACAATTAATTTCAAGGGAAATCTTTAATTATGATTAGGATTTTGTGTAAGAAGGAAACTTTCTGGGATATTTGGCTATTTTAATGAGGATCTTGTCATTACATTTTTGTTGTTAGTTCACACTTCACATTATGAAAGTTACCTGGATGATTAAGGAAACCATAAAATTTTCCATAAAATGCAAGTTATTTTTTTATCTGGAGATAAATTAACAATTTAATATGTATGTAAACTTTAATATTACGATTACTTATAAATAAACAATCAGATTTTCATCCAAAGTTACCAAAATGGAGAATTAAATCAAAATCATATAATCAAGATTGTAGGAGATGACTAACCTACTGACCTTGAAACACTCCTAACAATGAGTACTTCTCCTCCCAGCAAGCAAAACTTGTATAAAACTTCATTCTTATCATCCCATGAACTTTATTTGCACATTAATGACGCTGCATGTAAAAGATTCTTCTTTCTTTCTCTGCAAACAATAATCCAGAAAACCTCTATCAGGCAGGATTAATATCAATGAATTTCTCACAAAAAAACATTAATTTTAACATGCTCAAAATTGTTTTCAGTCTCTGAAAACAACAAGAAGCTTTTTTCCTCTTTGGCCAAGGGCTTCTGAACATAACCAAATTATAATCTTTCTTACATCTTCTTTGGGTTCTTCTCGGTTAGAACATCAGAAAGAAAGTATATGCATGTTAGAGGGGGAGAGAGGGGGAGAGGGAGATGGAATTGGAGACCTAGATAGCCCTACTCTTATGTTCAAAAGTAATTCAATTTTTTTCATCTGTCAAATAAAAGAATAATCAGCTATAATTATAAGGGGATGTTTAATGATAAATTCACAATCCTGTAAAAAATACGTGTTTGGATTTGCCATTCAATACCTCTACTGTATCTCCAGTGGCTTTGAATCTTTCCATAATATTTGTTTGTATAAGATAACAAAATTTTGGTGGGATTTTTTCCCATAATAGACAGCAATTAGAATCTGTTTTTTTTTTTTTTTTTTTTTTTTGTGGTTTTAGGAAAAGTGGGGTGGGGGGTTTATTTGTTTAAAAACTATAATTAAAACACTACCTTAATTTTTGATATGGTCGATCAATGCCATCAAGAGTATAAAATGGTAAGAGATCATCTCTAAAGGCAAGAAATGTGGAGCGTATATAGTTGAAGGCATGCGTGTGAATTAGGTTAACAGTAAACACTTGTTAATCAAGAAGATGAATCAACACTCAGCGAGTTTAGATTCGAATCTTGTCTCTGTCCTCTCCTCGTTCTCCTTATTTCAGGATTCGAATTTTAAAATTAAAACAAAAATAAAGTTGTAAATCAAGAAGATGGCTAGGGAAGTTTGGCAACAATAGATCTCATCAATTGAAGACGTATCCTGTCCCTCCCCTCCTTCCTCTTAAACAAGGTTCAATTTTTTAAAAAAAATAAAAGAAAAAGTTGTTAATCAAGAAGATGGCCAGGGTAGTTTGACAACAATGGGTCTTGACTGAAAATAAATCTCGCCGCTCTCCTTATTCCCCTTATTTCAGTATTCGAATTTAAAAAAAGAAAAAAATTGTTAATCAAGAAGATCGCCAGGGAAGTTTTACAATAATGGATCTTAATTGAAGATAGAGATGAAACCTGCACAAGGATATCAACTCAAGATAAAAGTAATCAACAACTTTTTGTCTGTGTATATACTTTCATGGCCTACTTTAGTTCCACTCTCCTTTTTTTTTTACTTCCGTTGATAAAGCGTATTTATCTCTTAACATTTTCAGTGTAGACGGCTATTTCATGTCCCTTTTTTCCTTTATAAATAATACCCTAAACTTTTTATATCCTATTTTTATATTATTTACTCTTTTTTGAAATTCTGTCCAAATAATATTTTAAATGTAATGCTCTAACCTTGTTTTAAATATGTGCTGTAAATAATAAATAATAGATCAACAAATTTCAAATTCATTCAAACATGTACAGATTAGGCGAGGTAGCTCTTGCCTCGACCCAGGTGGTCGGCGAAGAGCTTTTGGATTATTCCCTGAATGTCGGACAATCAAGATCCCGTTGCAATGCTTCTTTTAAAAACTTTTTTGTCAAGTGAAAGCATTTGGTATGGATCCAATTTCTATATTTTTGGTCAAACAGAAAATTAAACAGACACCAAAATCCTTGAGATTTAACCTTGAATTTGATTAGCTTCAAGCCATAGTAAATTCACAAAGCATGAAATGTCGATCTAGTATATAAGATTGTTAATCAAGTCATGCAGCCAAACTTACTTATACAGTTTGATATTATATTTATTTATATATATATATATATATATATATATATTTCTTTTCTCAAAGTTTGAATTTTTACTCAAAGCTCGAACTTGATTTAAAAATCAATACGAACTTCAAGTCGAGCATGAGCCGACCCATTTTTTCTATTGACTAAGTCAAAACATCAATTGTTTCCTTAATAAGTAAAATAAAACCTAATGCATTGTCATCTTGTACGCATTTCAGTTTTCTTTGCTGATTTACTTTTATTTTATTTTGTTTTGTGTTTTTGTTTTTTCAAATTTAAATTCTCTATCTTTTCCTTAAAATTTGGGAATTCTTATATTGGGTAAGTTTTGCACAATTTACATATTGTCTATATATTTTTCTACATTTTCTCTATAAATATATTATCTACTAAGCCCAATTCAAATTAAGTCTACCTCTGCCCACGTTCGGTTTGAATTCAAAATCAAGTTCTTATCTTCGAATCAAGTTTAACTTGGTTTGAAATTAAATAGAAATTCAATTTAAATATTTTCAAGCTAAGCTTGTGAGCTTCAAGTCGTTTTGGGCTCGTTGATAGTCATACTAGTATATATCTTGGTACGAATTTCCACCAAGGAATTAAAAAAATAATTCAAAATCCTATTGATTTAAAAAAGAAAAAAAAATAGAGTTGTCAAATTTCCTCACAAATTGGGTACATCACGTGTTCTACTCAATGTACGTTGCATTGAGTACATGAATGATTGTCAAGTATTTTATTTTATACAAAATGAGATATTTGGTGAGTAGATATTGCACTTAATGCATGTGGATTAAGTGTAGCGTGTACAAGACCTAAAAATAAATCAAGCTAGATCCTTAATTTCAAATGTTGATTCATTTCTTATTTCAATATTACTCGTACATATCAAGTTTATGAAATGATATCATCAATATACATTTGACGTATATTGGTGATATTGGAATATGAAATGGAACATAATTTAAAATAAATAATTCATATCTTTTAGACTTGTTCTCTGGTTTTAGATGCAATTCCTTTCCAACTCATCTAGATCATGCATTTTGTCTAACAGAGAAAGGGCAACAGAGGTAGGGTTTCATCTTGTCAATAACATTCAACAATTTGGTGAATTCGATAAAGAAATTTGCATTTAATCTTGACAATAACATTTAATAGTTTGGCCTCAACCCAAGTTTCTTTTGGCACCATTACCTTTGCAATCAAGAGAAGCATTTTCCATTTAGGCACAACTTCTCATACAGATATGGAGCCAATGTTCCAATCATATGACTTGAGGCCCATAACAAGACAGAAATACAGTAAACTTTCATACAGCACTCTTAATTTTAGTGCAGTTCTTAAATCCCAAAACCCAAGGAGCTGTAACTACATTGAAATTTAGAAACAGATTAAACAAGCTTTCTCCATTGGTGTGATCATGAAATCACCACCAAAGAACACAAGCTATATCCAAAAAGATCCATGCAACAAATGGATCTGTGGGCTTCCAAGAAAAATGAAGAAGAAAGAGCTACTAGTCTAAAAATGATTTTAGCGAAACAACTTCATAGGCGCTTCACTTCCTCAAAAGCTCTGTATTTTTCTGAAAGTAAGATTCAGCATTACCTCAATGTCATGCTTCATTGCCTTCAGGCTCCTATAATAGTCATTTTCTATCCTTGATTTGATTATTTCCAGAGATAATGGAGCAGGAAACCTGCAGCAGTTTAACATTCAATATATGGTTTCTATCTGTTCATGAAATCCAACTTTTGCGCAACTTCATTCAGCAAATCAGCAAATCTTAGATTAACATCAGCAACAGATTCAAACAGTTTAGAATTCTCCATCCATTGTTATAGACATGCAAATCTATTAAAAGGGAAAGAGGAAGACCCTATCTTTACTAGCTGTCTGCCCTAATTTAGTTGAAGAACTTGGGAAGGGATCATCTCTTTGCTTTTGAAGTCAATGCTCGGGGCACCACCTGCCTGGATTGTGCAGTTCTCATGGACAGTGACTACGGAATCAGTAATATCGTCCTTGTCCTTAACAAGATATCTTTCCCATGGACTTCCAGGGAAATCAGTGTAGTGTGGTTGAATGAAGATCATTCCACCCTTTTCACTTTGCTTCTCACCCTCCAGTCACCATTAACATCATCATCATAATCACTTGTTAGCAGATATTAAGAGAAAATAAAAGTAGTTATTATGGATGATCCCACTAATTAATATGCACAATTTAACTGAAACTTTGAAGTCTTAAATGCAAATGAATATATTACCTTAAGAGACCACCTTCTTATTCATTAGTGCCAAGTTGTTGTCACCCAGCTGTCATTGCTGTTTATCAATTCTTTTTAATTTCAAAAGCACACCTTCCTTCTTTGCCAATAGGTTAAAGAAATAATTCCAAAAAAGAATAAAAAATCAAAAATCAAAAACTAAAACTAAAGGCAGAAGAAAATTCAAAATCATGGTATAAAGGCCAAAAAAATTCATTTCAAATAAACACAAAGATAGAGGAAGCCGACATTACTAACCGTACATCCCCTAACAACTGAGAGACACCAAAACTCTTATAATCAGCAATTTCCTAAAGATATTCCTGATTTTCGAAATTTGTTATCACTCTGAGATCCAAAAGAACACTGCAAATTTTACAATTCACAAAACAAATTCTGGATTACAGAAGTATTTGATATCTAGCGATGATGTTACAAACATGTACAACAGCCATACAACAATTTCATAGTTCTCTGCACCAAAAAGACCACAATTTTAAATGTGCACTAGTGGTTCAAGCAAATTATCCAGCAACACTGCAGTAATCTCTTTACTTGACTTGTCTTCATCATCTCAGCCATCTCGCAAAGAGATTGGCTACCTCAGAGTTTCCTGCGAATTTCATCTTTTGAGCTAAGTCCTCCAAAATATTGGGTCTACCAGCCCGGGAAAAATCAGCAGTGAACTTCTTGTAATCAAGTTGAGGTGCCTTCATTCCTTTGTCTATCATTTCTTCCAAATACTTACAGGCCTCATTTGATCTTCCCTGCCGTATAAGTCCCCCAATGAAAACAGTGTAAGAGTTTTCATCAGGACAGCAGCCCTTCTTCTGCATCTCCTCCCAAACTGCACAACCCATTTCATAATTTCTTGCTACAAAGTATGACTTCATGATCATGTTGTAAGTATGAATGGATGGTTGAATGCTGCTCTGGATCATCTTCTTATATATCTTAACTGCATCATCTGGCATCTGTCGGTTTGCCATCATCTTGATCAGAGCATTATACGTTCGCCCATCAGGTGGGCATCCTTTCTCCTTCATCTCCTTTAATAACCGATACACCATATCCATCTTCTTTTGATTCCCAAAACCCGTCATTAAACAAGTGTATACAGCAGCATCCGGCTCAAATCCAGAATTAAGCATATCATCCAAGTACCCAATAGCTTCCTTCATGTTACCAAGTTTGCAAAGATCCTTAATTAAGATCGTATAGCTTCTCACGCTAGGAAGTGGACCCCTAGATTTCATCACCTCAAACAACTTGATTGCATCAGACCTCTTTTGACTCCTTAACAACCCTTCAAGCATTGTGTTATGGGCAATGATATCAGGCTTAAAGCCGTTATCAATCATCTCATTCCACATCCTCCCTGCTTCCATCAAATTCTTCACCCGACACCAACCATTTAGCAAAATAGTATATGTCCTTAAATTCGGAGTGAACCTATTCTCCAACTTCTCAAACAATGCCTGAGCTTCCTTCCCAAGCCTTGCCCTCCCTAACGCATCCAGCAAACAATTGATCGTCTCTACGCCAACTTTGAACTTATACTTCTTCATCAAATCAAAAATCCCAACAGCCTTTTTCCTCTCTTTGGCAGCAGCAAAAGCTTTAATGCAAATACTAAAAGTCTCAATTGTGAGCAAACCCTTCTCACCCATTTCTTCAAGGACCGACACCATGGTCTCAAACTGCCTAGTCTTTCCAAGAATATTCATCATTGCATTGTAAGTCCTCGAATCATGAGCGAAACCAGGCTTCTCAGCAGCCCAGCAAAAAAACCGAAATGCAGGTTTTCGAGCATGCTTAAACGTCTGCAACACACCCAACACCAATTCATGACTTAAATTAATCCCACAGTCGTCCAAAACGGCCTCCATATTCCTATCTATAGCGAACGTTTCATCGATCACCTTACAAACCCTTTCCACCTCCTTTTGATCTGTCTCAAACTTGGCATTATCAACAACAAAAGATTCATTTTCACCGTCGCTCTCAAATTCAGAATCAGAACGCATTGAATCAACATCCTTACAAAAGGGCCTAAATTTATTCAAGCAACATAACAAAGTTTCGGGTTTTAAGCAAAGTACGAAATTTTGCTGTCGGGCTAACGGCAAGCTTTTTTGAAGAGGAGAGAATGAAGAGGGGTGTGGCAAAATAAACGGAATTTGACAATGAGTACGATGGAGGCTACCATGAGTAAAAGAATTAAGCAGAAAATACATGGGCAGAGAGCTACCGTCAACTTGCTTTCTTTGAATTCCTCGCCCTCGTAACGCCGTGTTTTGTCCGTGATTGGGAGAGTGTAACTTGGCGGCGCCGAGGAAGAGTCCGCCATTTCGGGCGAGGAAATTGGAGAGCTGTGTTGATTTGGTTAGTGGTGATTTTCTTGAATTTCTTAAATGAAAAGCCATTGGGTACCCATTAAATAGGATGAAATTGTAAATAGAAAAAATGAAGAAAACAATAAAATGACGGCAGGAGGAAGAAAGTATTGGTAGAGGTATCGATCGGAGAGGATCTCTGAGCTAACAGTTTGGAGGCTGGTCACTGGTCAGTAACTGACGGGGGTAGTAGGTGAACATGAAATGCAGTCGAAAGTTGGGCTATTTTGGGCTTTGTTTTTCACTCTAGGCTGGGCCAAAAGTTCGGGCCTCGGAGAAATAGAATCCCCGCAAGTTTCTTTCGATCCAGCTCCCATCTGATTTTTTTTTTTATAATAAAAACTACGACTTTATAAAATTGGTGAGAACATTATTCTTTTGTATTCATATCTCATGTTTCCTTTCTAGCTGCGGAATGGATTTTTACGTTTATTGTACTTCATGCGTTATCGTTATATGTATATTTTATGGATAAAATTTTACATGTGATAAATAATTGATATAATACAGTAAAGTATACAATAGAATTTATAATAAAAAATCATATATTGGTGACCGTATTTGGTGAGCAATATGATTTCAGTTTTCATATTGTTGGTGTCTCCTTCCTTTTATACTACGATTTTTGTAACTATGCTCCATTTTTTTTGCAAATTCGTAAATAATGTACAATACAAATCAAGTGATCTGCAGTAAATTCTACATTATGCCATTGTAGGTGGGAAGGTTATCTCTTCCACATTGTAGGGGGAGATGGAGTCATGGAACAGAAAGATTGTCATGCTTGAAGAGGGAAAGTTGTGCTTCCTTGAAGTATAAGTTGTTATATAAGCTTGATCTTTCTACGTGGAGAATATTCAAATGGAAGCTGATAAACGAATTTGTAAATTTTATGCTGTGAAAATTCCTTTATAATTTTGAGGGATTCACATTTTTACTGTTCTTATCCAAAGATATGCATTCGCTTATTTTACAAGTACAATGTTTAATTGCCTTATTTTCTAAAATAGAAATCATAGGAAAGCCAATGGAAGGTACCCTGGATGTAAATTATGGCCCAAGAACCCATTTTTTGTCTCCGGATATAGTATGAGAAATAATTCATCGTGCTTTCATTGTTGATAATAATAGAAAAACATTATGAAATTTTTTCATTTACTTTTGAGTGTGAAAGAGGAAAACAAAGACTTTTCATTAAAAATTTAACCTTAAAATACTATTAGGATAAAATGCTTTTAAGTTACTTTTGAAAGTATTATAATATATATACATATATAATGAGGGTGTAAAGTGATTTAAAATTATTTTTAGGAATAAAGTGCAAAAATAATAAAATTTGGGGGTGTGAAATGTCATTTACACCGTCTGATTGCACTCATAGGCTATATGCAGAACCCATCTGACATTCATGTTCCCAATTTTAACAATTCTACCTTGATTGCATCGCCTTAACAATTCCTTTATTTTTGTGGTTTATTTGATTTTTTTTTAATTTATTAGGGATAAAATTGACGAAAATTTTATCCGATTGGGAATATATATATTATTTACTACGACGTATAATGAGGAGATTCTCTTGTGAATAGGGCCGCATAGCACGATTTTTGGTCCTTTTTTTTACTTTATTTTTTTAGTGGGCCCAGCAAACCAAAAGTCCAAAAACGGCTTGGGAATGAAACAACGCCGTTTTTATGCTGCCACAGTACATTTTTTAATCATTTTTTGCTTTTTGGTTTTTGGTTTTTTCATAGGGCCCCATCTAAATCAAAAATTAAAAAATGGTTGTTTACGAGACGGTGCCGGATACTTCCGTAATGGACTCGTTTCGTATTTTACCATATTGTTATCTCATTTTAATTTTAATTTTATTTTTTGAACTTTTATTATTTTATGACGGATCAATAGTACCACATATTTTTTTTAATATTTTTGTATTTTTAAGTATTACAAGGTCTTTTGTTCCTTTTTTATATTTTTTAACCTTTTTAAAAATTTTATTATTTTACTACTATGAAACTGTACCATCTTTCAATTTTTTATATCTTTATATTTTTATTTTTTAGTTATTTATTTTTTATTTAGTGAAATGAGGTCATTTCAATGGCCTCGAAACTTTTGTTTCGTATTTTTATTTATTTATTTTATTTTAACAAAAATATTATTATTTATCATATTTTTATTATCGATAATAATAGAAAAATATTATAAAATTTATTGTATGGCTTTTGCACAAAAAATGAGTGGGATAGATACACAATTATGGCTGATGAAGTGTTTTTGATAAAATTTAATTTGAAAATATTATTGGAGAGTAAAGTGTTATATCGAATATAAAATAAAAAAATAAATTATTTTAAAATTATTTTTGAGTAAAAAGTTCTAATATAATAATTAAGTACTTATCAATAATGTTATAATCAATAATTAGTATCCCATTATCAATAATTATCTCTGCATCATGTTATAATCAAATCAAATTGTGCACTAATACATTCAAAATTGTTTTCATCTACTTAGGAGTATAAGAACTCTATCTATGAATTATAGCCTGATTAATTTCACGTCATCACCCTGAACTATACGTATGTAATGGTTTGCTCCCTCAAAATATGATACTCTGCCCTTTGCAAAATATTTTGAAAAATATTGAATATTTTATATTGTCCTTCGAACTTAAAAATATAAAACAACTAGCTTAAGTTAGACCAACTATAAATTATCATAGTTGAATTTTATAATAAAATTACTATTGAAAGAATATTTTTTATTTAATATATTAATTTAATTTTTAATTATCATAAATAATAGTTAATTAATTAATAGTCATAATGTTGGTATAAAAGAAACCAAAGGAAAAAGAAAAAAGAAAAAAAAAAGAAAAAAAAAAGAAAAAAGAATGTCAGACAGCTTGACCTTCGGATGTGGGGTTTATGGCTTACAATTATAGAAATCTGTGTTTTTATTAAGCACTGATATTCATTTCGGTCCGAGGAGCACCTCTTTTTTTGAAAATGTTGGACTATTTTGCTATGTTTCATTGAGTAAGTTGTCTCACATTTTAAGGTATTATTCTCTGCTTACTTATTTATGTTGATTTGAGATAAACATACCTTTTCTCTCAAGTCGTTCGAGCTTTTTATATAAGTATTAATTATTTAAGAAATATTTATTATAACTATGAATAAAATTAATTTATTAAACAATTTTTTTTTACTTCAATACAAGATTCAACTATTTCACTTTTAGTTGGTTTAATTTAAATTAACTGCTTTATAATATTAAGTTCAAATAAAATTTTATAACTTTGAAAATTCGAACTTCAATAATTTTTCAAAATATTTAAAGCAGAGGGCTAAAATTAAAAAATATATTATATTTTCTTAGTTGGAGAGAGCAAAAAATATTTTCATAATTTGAATGGGCACATTGTTACATGCATATTATTGAGGAAGCAAAGTGAAATTCACCCTAAATTATCTTTTTATTATGATATAATAATAAATAAAATTATGAAGCATAATTAAAAAATGAGTACAAGCATTATACCTAACAAAATAATATAAAAACTAATCGCACTTTCGCTCCTAAATCATTCATTTAGATTTTTATTTCACTCATACTTTTGCTATTCGCATGTGGTACTTTCACATTTTTCAGCTGATTTTTTTTATCGTCACTTTACAAAAATTCAAAATATATTCATATATATTAAATACCCAAAAAAAATTATTCTATATTTAACTAACTACAATCAATAGATACAAGACAAATTTTTTATTGACAGTATTTACTTGATTTTAATAAAAGAGAGATGACTTAATTCATCAAAAAAAAAAAAAAGAGTGACTTTGACAAATTGGAAAAAGCCAAAATAGAATATATCATTAGGATAGGAATTAGATTTGGTATGGCACAAATTAGATACATAATCCAAATTCGGCCCCCTTGTGCGCTAGTTGCGAGGCATATATTTGTTTCCTACAAGGCCTATTAATTTTATTATGGGCCTTTTTCCTCATACAAACTTTATTTAGCCGAAATTGTCTATAAACATCATAATTCAAATTATTAAACCTTATGAACTTTAACCTTTAGCATTCGATCTCTATCATTCTATGGACAGTTCAGCTTTTTCCTATTAATTATTTGACCCATTATTAGGTAGGCTTTGTCATTTCTTAGCCGTTAATTTATTGATACGGATACATGTCACTTTATGATATATGTGAATAACTGTCAACAAAATTTTGTTTATTTGATAAAATTGAGGTATTGAAATTTTATAATTAAATAATATTGGATTCAATTCCATCAATAGAATAAAAATATAAGACTACTTTTGTAGTAGTGTCCCTTTATTAGATGTATGTTTTGTTTTAAATTTGTTGATAATGATGTATTTATTATCGATATACTGTATTCGATTGCTATTATACATATACACATATATATATGTAATTCATATTTAAAATTGTTCGATTAATTATTACCATATCCTAAATAGACTCACTAAAGTATTGGGATTAAGATTGAAATGAGCCTAGGGCTATGAAGTACAAATAACTTTGTTGGAATCTGGCCTCTTTTTTTTTTTTTTTCCGATCATATTGAAATCAATATTGGAAATATAAGGCACCGCGCTTACAAAAAAAAGTCATAAAAAGAAAAGAGTAACAAGGGAAAATAATAAAGTTGGGAAAAAGCAGTGTACATTCTTTTATCATTCATTCTCCCGGTTCGAATCAAATTTGGTGTATATTTACTTGGGTTAATTATATTTACTTTTTTTTTTAAATAATTAAATTACTAATTTTTTTTTCGTTTTATAAAAAAAACCCTCCTTCCAAGTTTGCTCTATTAATAACCTAATACGATAGTCATGAATAATCATTTTATTATTGACCTAATTTTTTTAAAAAAATAATCAAATTATTAATTTTATTATTGATCATTTTTCCTATGCGTGTATTGATAATATTTATATATTTAAAAGGGGTGTATTTGCTATATTACTGTAGTTAAAGGAGTGTCTAAAAAATTCAAAATATTATAAATACAAAATATTATTTTTGCCCCCAATTATATTGAGAGTTTGATTTATGGGAGTGAGTTCACAAGATAGACACAATTTAATTTTTTTTTGGTCTACCTCAATTTAATGTGGTCCATTATAGATACCCCACCCTTCCCTCCTACACTGTCTCCCTCCTCTCTCTCCCCCCCTACTACCCAACCTTTCCTCCCTATCGCCTCCCTTTCTCTTTACTCGGTGCCACCCCTTCCATTGCTTATTTTCTTGCCACCTTTAAGAAGAAAAGAAAATAATAATCAAAAGTGAAGAAGGATTGAGAGAAAGAAAATTAAAAAAAGAAAGAAAAGATGAAAGAAAAAAATATTTTTTTTCTCTATATAAAACTAAGTCTTATTATTTATCAAAAGCACATCTCCTTTTTATATTTCATCCTTTGACATTAGAACTACTTGAACAAATTATTTTTCTTTATAATATAAAAATGATTATTAGTCTAACCATTGTGAGAGTCAGAAATAGAAACTAAAGTACTGTAACCCTATTTATTGTACTTTTATTTATTTGCTTATTGTGCTACTAAAGTGGATGCATAATTTAAAATATAAACACTCAGAAGTCAGAACTGCCCACCTCCCAAACTTTTATGACAAGTTGATTCTCCCAGTCTCCTCATATTTAGTTTTTTCTCGAGTCTAAATCCTCATTGACTCTCAACAACAGTCAAGAAACCACATTTTAGGATATATATATATAGACACACATATAGCTCTCCTTTTTTATCAGTTTCTTGCACACATATTTCATTAATAGGTGCAGCTGCGATCGTATTAATTGTGGGTACGTGGAATATGACTCTACACAAGATTCAACTTTTTTTTGGCTGATAATCCCATAACTTTCAATGCAATTATGCAACCGCAAACCATTTAGTTTGGACCCAATGCATTAAATTCTCTCTCACCAATCTTATTGCCCACCTATCCCTTTCTTTTTGCACAAAAACCAGCCATGCTACCCTTACGATCATACATTGCTAATGCAGCTTAAAGCACCGACTATTAACCGATTTAATTCAACCCTCGAAAACCCATATAAATAGGACAATGGCTTTTGTGTACTGTTAGGAAGAAATATAAGGGGAAGAAAAAAAAGATAGAGCCAAAAGTTACTTCTTTGGTGAATGCAGTTGTTCAGTCATTAAAGGTACGTCAAGAAGTACAAACTACTTGCGGTTCACCTGGTTTGTTTGCCTCCACTTGGGATTTCTTTTTACATGGAAATAGAGGTGGCGGGTGGTGGTGGTATGGCGGGTGCTAGTGGTAGTGGCAGTGGCTCCGGTGGTGATATAGAGACGGGGCTGCCGCGGAATGGTGGCGAAGCATACTTGGTTTGGGAGGACTTGACGGTGGTGCTGCCAAATTTTGGGCAGGGGCAAACCAAGAAGTTGCTTCATGGGCTCAATGGGTATGCTGAACCGGGTCGGATCATGGCGATTATGGGTCCTTCTGGCTCTGGCAAATCCACCCTTCTTGATGCCTTAGCAGGTCATTCTCCTCCTCTCTCTCTCTACGAAAAATAATTTTTTTATGCATGGATATGCATATATGTATGCACCGAGTAAGTATACTGGTTGACTATGTGTTATCATTTGTTTCAAATTGGATTCACTATTCATGGTAAATTGTCCTAATAGCACGTAGATGATAATATGTTTAGAGGCACCATAATTATTCTAAGAGGTTTAATACTAGTATTATGACGCTCTAAAATTAACCTATGTCTGAAAAGATTTAAATACTCTTGTCACACGCTGTAATTAGTACATGACCTACACATGAATAGGCGTTTCCCTGGCCAAGGATATGTTTGCTTGTGCTTGATCATTTTCTGGGCAAAGAAATTAGCCATATGAAATGTTTTACCTGAACCTACAAAGATTAAAAGTATAATTTCAATCTCCCCGATGAAAGTAAGAACCCTTTTCACCAAAATATGGACCAGATCAAAAAGTGACCTTGAGTCGGATCAGTTCACAGTAAAGAAAAAGAAAATGCTTCAATTAATTGGCTAGAAAAGTAGTTAGGAACAGGGCAGTTGAGGCGTGAATGAAGAAAAGCTGATTTTACATGAGTGGCTGGCTAGTCTTGTACAGTCCCATCTCGTAATTTCATGCCACCCAATCCTTCTGTCAAAATCTGTGGACGCCTTTTCTACTCTTCTTTCTTTATTGCTGCAAAAGGTTGTGCTATAGTTGGCATCACTTGAAACACACCCCTGTATTTCCACTAAATGATGGTAATTGAAAAAAAAAAAAAAAAAACAGCTGATTCATGTGAACCTTATGTGAGTCCTTCAATTTGTCTGACTATCACGTCATGATATTGCTGAAGTGATATAGTTCAATTATACTTGAATAATAGAGTTACTTAATGCTGTCACCAGTTACCACTCTGCAGTTTTCAAAATAGTATCCTGAAGTTTCTAAGGTGGGAATTTGGGACAGCTGAACATTCTAATTATTTGCAGAGAAAGGACAAATGGAACTGTTATAACTTGGTGTGAGAAATAGTTGTAGATATATGCTAAAATTGGGGGAAAATGAGTAATATTTTCTGATGGGAAATTCAATTGGTGATATTAGTCAAGGAGTTTTGAAGATTAAATGCTCCTCGTAGCAACGGCTTATATTGTGACTTTTTTATCACTTTTGGAGTTACATTGATAATGTAACTCGACCTTGATGGGTCTGGAATGGTTCTTTTGAATTGCATTACCATTATCAAGTCACTGTATGTTTCGTTCATGCTATTTAACATTTTATGGAGGTAACCACTGTTGTATGTTATTACATTCTTGAAAGTGATCTGGCTTCGGATGCTTGCCAAGAAACAGAAATGGAAATCTTTTTACTTGCATAGAGTAAAGGGTTGTATGAGAACCATTAGAGTCACAAAGCAAGAGTTATGTTCATTGAATAAATGAGTTAGATATCCATAATGAGGTTGCTTAATGTCCTGTGTAGATTTAATTCATTGGTGAATGGTTTAGAGAATACAGGAGAAATAGGTATGAAACTTAATAGTAGAGAGTAATAATGTGTGCAATGCCAGAGAAAGGGAAAACTGCCAGGGATGGTTGGTTAGTTCTATGTGGCAATATGAAAGTTTCTAGCTCGCAATTTAAATGGAGCAAAAAAGTGTCCTAACTTTAGTTGATCTCTGCTGTGTTCTACTGGGGCTAGTGAAATGGAGCAAAAAAGTGTCCATACTTCAGTTAATCTTTGCTGTGTTCTAGTGGGGCTAGCAGCAAGTTCATGAAATCTCCAAGGTTGGGATATTGAGGGAGTCTGCTGGTATAGAATGAAGCTCCGTTATTGGTGAGCTACCCTTGATCCAAAATTTTGAGCGAGTGGTATTATTGAAAGAACTGTGTTTTCTGTGTGATTTTGAGTTCAATCACTGCTTTTGTGATAGGTACAAGCCTAATGAACTTTTGGTATCAATGGAACAGTGAAAAAGACTAAAGCCTATTGGACCTCATGATTCTATTACCCCATTTTTGGGTTAAATTGCTGTCTGGGCTTTTCCAGGCGCAAGCCTAATGGACTCTTGTTATAAAATGGAACTTGAAAAAAGACTTGAGACTATTGGACCTCATGATTCTGTTTCCCCAAGTTGAGATGTGGGCAAGAGATCCTTTGTACTTCTGGTGTGCAATTCTCACCACCACAATATTCAAATATGTTGCTGTATCTCTGTGAATAATCAGATCTTAATATACAAAATTTTCAACGCATGTTATTAGATTATGTAGCTTGAACAGTTCTTGTATATTGAACATCAAGAACTACTGCATCGGTGACAAGTGATAGATGTATCCAAACAGTATAATACACAGATCAAGAGTTGCAATATAAAATGCTTGTTTTATGTACAGAACTGCTTATATCTTCTTCATTTCATTGTTCACTAATAATTTTACTGTGGCCACAGGTAGATTATCAAGAAATATTGTCATGACTGGAAATATTCTTCTTAATGGAAAGAAGCGGAGGCTAGACTACGGTGTGGTTGTAAGTGCCTCAGCAAACGTAATTTTGGAATTAAATTACGAGTCTTTAAATGTTCTCAAAACTTTGCCAACAATGATTCTGAGTTTGAGATGATGGTAATAGTGAATTTCTGATTGCCGAGAAAAGCAAGCATACTGCCACCTAGAAGCTCCAATGCTCTTTCCTGCAGTTTTTCCATTATATGATCAAATTTTTTTAGTCAATCTGATCCTCCATATTAGTCCTGTCTAGAAGTCCAGGCACTCTGTATATGAAACTTTGGCATTCGTAAGTTATAAATGGAACTTTTCCTGAGATTAACTTGACCTTTATGGTAAAGAAATTTGATGATTTCTGAGTCACAATGATATTTCTAGTGCAGATAGGTTTTTCACAAACTGCTCTAGCTGTGAGTAGCAAAATTGTCATATGTAGCCATCAAATGCAAAAGTGTCTAGTAAATGGTGCCTTCTACATAAAGAATATGCCTTTTCCATGTTTTAATACTGAACTGGACCAAGTTATAATGATGAGATGTGAAAAATCTTGTTGATACATAAAAATTACAGTGATGAAACATAAAATGCTCTGGCTTTTTATCTCCAGTCCTATTAATTTATTTTCTATCTGTATTTGTCCAATACATATTTTGTGTTTTGACTGATTCAGGCTTATGTCACACAAGAGGATGTATTGTTGGGGACTCTTACAGTCAGAGAAACTCTTACTTATTCTGCCCATTTGAGGCTTCCGACCTCCATGACTAAAGAACAGGTAAAAGGCATTGTGGAGGGAACTGTCGTGGAAATGGGGCTTCAAGATTGTGCTGACCGGCAGATAGGAAATTGGCAGTTAAGAGGCATAAGTGGTGGAGAAAAGAAAAGATTGAGTATTGCCCTTGAGATTCTCATACGACCTCGTCTCCTGTTTCTTGATGAACCTACTAGTGGCCTTGACAGTGCAGCAGCCTTTTTTGTGATCCAATCTATTAAGAATCTTGCTCGGGATGGAAGAACTGTTATCTCCTCAATCCATCAGCCCAGTAGTGAAGTTTTTGCTCTCTTTGATGATCTTTATTTACTATCTGGGGGTGAAACAGTTTATTTTGGGGAAGCTAAGATGGCAATAAAGGTATTATATATGGAATCATCATGTTCTCAAGAAATTCTACTGTGAAGTTCTGCTTTTGTTCAATATAAACTCATAAGGCTGATTCAAAATCTTATCATTGTTCTTCCTAAACATGTGTGAAATTTTTTTAATTATTAGACGTTTTGTTTTCTCTTTTGTTGATTTATGTGTTCATACAATCTGATTCTCAATCTATTGTTTTCCATTTTGATTTTCAGTTTTTTGCCGAAGCAGGGTTTCCCTGTCCAAGTAGGAGAAATCCTTCAGATCATTTCCTGCGGTGCATTAACTCAGACTTTGACATCGTGACAGCCACATTAAGAGGTTCACAAAGACTCCGTGTACGAATCTAATCACAGATTTACTGTCTACATTTATTGTCATCTTCTAGCTTTGAGTTGGCTAATTGAAAACTTCTATGTAATTAATACTATCTAATAGGCTCATGACAATGTTTGATGATTTTAAATACTATCTCCATGCAATCTCAATTATTGGCTGACTTCAGAAAGATTTAAAGAGCATTGGTACCACTCAAATGGCCAATCACACAGTAAATTATAACGTTACCCCTACCAATGAACAGGCTTTCCGTAACTGTATTAGATTTTAGAGCCTCTTGTCTTTCGGCAGTGAATAATATTAATGCATGCTTAACAGTCATATCTTCTTGGGCTCATACTAGCAAATTCGTGGGTATGGCATCTTAAAATAAATATTTCTTTGAAGAATGTAGACTGAAAAAGTCTTGTTCCACCTGATAATGACAGGTAACAGACAAAACATCAGATCCTCTGATGAATTTGGCAACAGCAGATATCAAATCAGTTCTTGTTGAAAAATATAAGCGCTCAGAGTATGCAAGAAAAACAAGATTGAGGATGCGAGAAATCTCCATTGTTGTAAGTAGTCCAAAATTCACCTTCTGTGAATTAGTTGTATCTCCATGTGGCTCTTATTTTATGGTTTTACATCCTCAGCATCTTAATGTAGGCCTTTCAACTCTTTAAGTTTATGCTAATATGCTGCGATAGTAACCTATCTTCTTCATCAGTGATGTCATTTTGTCTTTCATGTTAATATATTCTGGAAACAAATGATCCAGGCTATAAACTATTGAAGGCAACATCTTATCTAGCTTTAAGTTCCCCTAAATAGAGAATATTGTTACAATTTGAGACCAAGGATATTTGTACTTTTAACACATAACACTTCGGGAAGCAAGGCCTTGATTTTATTAAGCTCATGGATTTCAGCAAGGGCTGGAGATTGAATCAATTAAAGGAAGCCAAGCTAGGTGGTGGAAGCAGCTTTTAACATTGACACAGAGATCATTCTTGAATATGTCTAGAGATGTTGGATATTACTGGTCTCGAATAGTCATATACACCATTGTTGCGATATGTGTTGGAACTCTATTCTATGATGTTGGTACGAGTTATACTGCGATATTGGCTAGGGGAGCTTGTGGTGGCTTTGTGACAGGCTTTATGACTTTTATGTCCATTGGAGGATTTCCATCCTTTATTGAAGAAATGAAGGTAAACAATCTCGTGCATGGTTACACAGAAAATTAAATAAAATTTATAATTTTAAGAAAAGCGAAACCAAGGGACAGTAATCATGGATTTTTCTTATTTTTGCTTGACAAACAGGTATTTTATCGAGAAAGGCTTAATGGTTATTATGGCGTTGCTGTGTTTATATTGTCAAACTTCCTCTCTTCCTTTCCATTCTTGGTTGCAGTCTCAGCTATTACTGGCACGATAACATTTTATATGGTGAAATTTCGGTCTGGATTTTCACATTATGTCTTCTTTTGCCTTAATATTTTTGGATGCATTGCTATGGTGGAGAGTGTCATGATGATTGTAGCTTCATTAGTTCCTAACTTCTTGATGGGGATCATAGCTGGGGCTGGAGTTCTTGTAAGTAACTGTTTTAAAGCTTCAAAGATCTGTGTATCACTTCTCGGCTTTGCTTTTCCTTATCGTTGTTTTGTGTTCGTGTAGGGGATTATGATGATGACCGCTGGCTTCTTCCGATTGCTGCCGGATCTTCCCAAGCCAGTTTGGCGCTATCCAATTTCATTCATTGGATATGGTGCATGGTCTTTGCAGGTATTTCCACAATTTTTGAATTTCTAGTTCCTCTTAATTTTCTTTTAGGATACATGTAAAAGGAATAATTATGCAGTGGAAAATGTCGAGCTCACCTAAGTATTTTCATTGGAAGAGGCAGACTTCTGGATAATCAAAATTTAAAAACTTTCACCATAAAATTGTATAGAGACTCTTCCAAATTATACAAATTTGTGAACCATATAGTTTAAATATAATGCCTAATTTCGTAGAGAGAATTAAATTATCTTCAGAAAGGCTGGAGTTTGGGCCTGAAGCAGAAAAAAATTATTTTCAGTATGAAAATGTCTAATTAAGATACAGTAGTGGAAAAGGAAGTGAACGAGTAATTGGAAAAAAAAAGAACTTTTTTTCCAATTGAATCAATGCCTACTGACAAAAATCTTTCAGAGAAGGACATAAATTTTATTTGGCTTAAGTTAATATGTTCCAATGGAAGGATTCAATTGTTGAACTAGCGATCCAATAACCAGTCTGTCTGCCTCCTGTTAATGCAACCTACAAGTCATTCTGATGGCCATCTATAAAGCATAGATCTTCTGCTGTCAGCGTGAGTCTAGGTGCATAATTGTTTTGATGACCATCTTGTGATTTCTTCAAATATCTATACGTGTGCATCTGCATTTCAAATATCCACTTACCTATAACTAGGAATGATTTCCAGAGCTGCTATATAGAAAATCTTTCCCCCATGTGAAGCAACTTTCACATTTGCTAAAATCATTTTGTGGTTGATGGTATCCTACTTCTAACATTTCTTCATAAAATATCTTTTTAACATTTTGTCAATGTCGGCACACTGTTTCTCAAGGCATGGCTTAAGTTTCGTCATGCATACATTAAAACATTTGAAAATTTTCATCATACTAGAAACACAAGGGCAATTTAACTAATCGTACATGTTATGACATTTCTGTTATTGGACCCAATGTGCGCACCAGCACTGTGCCAACCAAATAAACAATTATAACTAGCAGAAACACGTCTAGTGTGGTTCTCTATCATGAGCGAGAGTTGTTATTGGCACTGCAACTTTTACTTGAGGCACTCACTTCCCTTTCATTTATAGTGCATAAAAGAATGCACTAAAAGGGAGTGTTGGAATTGCTCTAGTAAGAATATGGATTGCCAATCATATCCTTTCATGACTTAGCTCTATCTGTTGAACTAATGTAGATCATACTCTATGAAATCCAATGATTGCTAACACCATCGGAATGCAGGGAGGATACAAGAATGACATGCTTGGACTCGTGTTTGATCCTTTGTTCGCTGGTAACTCAAAACTAACTGGCAAGTATGTCTTAAAAAATATGTTTGGAATTCCATTGGATCATTCCAAGTGGTTGGATTTATTTGCACTGTATGTGCTTATCATAGTTTACAGACTTGTCTTCTTCATCATCCTCAAGTTAAAGGAGAGAGCTGCGCCATTTCTCCATTCACTTTATGCCATGAGAACTCTATATCACCTTAAAAAGCAGCCTTCATTCCAAAGGTTACCTTCTCGTCCTTCCAAGAGGCACCATAATGTCCGGTCGCTGTCTTCACAGGAGGGCCTTAGCTCTTCAATCCTCTAGCAGCAGCAATAGGGCAGTACACATATACTAGGCCTTGTTTTAGCAGAGTTGTTTTTAGCAGTTCATGATATATCTGCTTTCAACCCAAATAATAATCCATGCAGCAAAATGACATTGTCGTGATAGATTTTTAGCTAGACAAACACTAGTACTCAGTATGATGCATATAATTATGCTATAGCTGAAGGAATGGGTTGGTTCTACTTTGCATCCTCTAACTCATCCTTTGTGATGCATCCACCCTCAATTCTGTTTCATTAATAAATTTTGCATCATGTTTCATTACTCAATATCACATCAGGAGAGGATGTTTGCGTTAATCCAAATACTGATTGCTAATTTATATTCATTTCAACTGTGCAAGCATTCTTTAATTATGATTAACATGTGAGAGATTATGTTGATAACCAAAGTTCTGTCTTGTTCCAAAAGATTGAGGCCTTGGACAATCTGCAACAGTTTGATCTATCTTTTTTCTTCGGAGTTCTGTTTTGCCACTTACTCTGGTTTTCAGTAAGTACAGATAGGAAAAGTATTCATCAGTATGCAAAATACTAACACCCCCTTTCCAGCTTAATGTTTCTTTATGCATGTATCCCAAGCACCAGCATTAGAAAGACCTTGCGGCTAATGATGCTGTTGCTTATATATTTTTCTGTCCCTTTTCCATTTATTGCTTTTGCTATTGAGTACTTGAAATATTCTTTCTAGAAGCTGAATGTGATTTGAGTACCATGTTGGTTCTCCCTATACTTATAAACGCTCCCCATCCACACCCCCAAGAAAAGAAGAATTTGTATAAGAAATTTTGTTAGTACTGTCTATCATTCTGATAATTGATATATTATTTGCTTAACCAATTTTGTGTGCAAAAATTGTTAGTTATCTCAAAAACCAAAAAGAATATACTCTTTTGATCTCTAACAAACAAATTCTAGAATGCCTCTTAAATGCCTAGATTAACTCAACCTTTGTGTTTCTTCTGCATACTTATGGATCAGTCTAAGCTTGGATAAATGGATACGATTACCTAGATCATGACCTCTGGCTAAACAGATTGTGACTAGATACAGTATTTGAGGACAGATTTTAGTTGAAAATGCATTATTTATCGTATTTATGCAAGAGTTGAGCCTTGACTTGATTGTCCTTATGGTTGAAGACGTGATAAAGGAAAAGGAGGTGGATGATAAGAATGAAATCACTGATTTTTGAATGACACTGCAGCGGACAGTATAGTTATGATTATATCGACTTCTTTTGAAACATTTGACACAGTGAGATAAGTTAGTCACACAAGATTTCATAGTAATTTACCCATTACTTGAAATAGAGCCCTTAAATCTGCTGTATGATATGATATGAAATTATTTCACCGCTATTATTTTGTGTTACCCTTTTATTTTGTTCAAGTTAGTTCTTACATAATTCTGCAGCATTAGCATAAAACTTTTATGCATCAAATTCACTTTTCAAGATATACTCTCAGCATGCAACTGATGTAAAAGGTTTCTTCCCTGATCTATCTAGACCTCAATGTTTCACAAATTAGGTTCGTTAAGATCTTGCAATTTATTGTTCCGTAATAGCAAATTATATGTACTTGCTTGAAGTTAAGTGACACATAAGTTGATATGTCACATCATTAGCAATTACATCTCTGATGTTTACATAAACTCAATTCCCAATTATATTAGGAAACCTTCATTAGTCTAACTCCAGCTAATTGACATTATTTATGAGTTAGGTGTGTACTTATCAATTACTATCAATCTCAACTGACTGGAAATAATGATGATTGTATACTTTGGATTTGGATGTCATTATCACCTTACTGTGGATGCAGGGAGCATACAAGAATGACATGATTGGAATTGTTTTTGATCCTCTAATACCTGGTGATCCAAAAATAAAGGGGGAGGATGTCATAAAGAATATGTTCCGAATATCTTTAGATCATTCCAAGTGGTGGGATTTGTTTGCACTATATGCACTCATAGTATGTTATAGACTCATCTTCTTCATTATTCTCAAGGCAAAAGAGAGAACAGCACCATTTTTCCAGTCACTTTATGCAAAGAGAGCACTGCATCAGTTCAATAAGCGCCCTTCATTTAAGAGGAAGCCATCCTTCTCTTCAAAGAGGTACAATAACCTCCATCCATTGTCTTCTCAAGAAGGTCTAAACTCTCCAATCCCCTAGATGCAACCACCGGCGGTAGCATCTACTCAGTGAGTTTTAGTTGGGAGTTCTGATGTTATCAAAAGGAACTGCTCGTTTACTGGCAAATACTTTCGTTTTCCATTGCCATTTGGTGCTACATCACTAATTAGAAGTTGTGGAGCAATGCAATGTAATAACAAGCACTGTATAACAGTTTGTTTGAGACTTATGTACAAAATATACTTGTTCTTTGTTTCAAATCAATAAAGTGGCTGATAATCTTATTCTTGCCTTGCATTCCCATGACATAAACTGAATATAGATGGATTTGGCTGATACCGTTGCGAACAAGGCTGCTGCTCTTGCCTGTTTGACATCTTTTCTGTTTCCTTGAGAAAGCACTCTTGCAGTCTGAAAGAAAAGCATAAGGAATTTATGAATTGATATGAATTTCCAGCCATTAGCTGGGAACTAGCCTAAAGGGTTTCCTTTTTAATGTTACTATTTTTGAGGTATAGCTGATGAGAACTTTGGTCTGAGAATACAAGATACTGAAGTAGCAGTGGACAATATGCATATCACAATTTCTAGATTTTAGTAATCTCTGCTGTCACAGGCCTACACAGATGAATATTGCTGTCTCTTAGTCACTTTCATTCTGGTGAAGGCATTGACTGTGCAATATAAAGATGGAAGGTAGCCAATGAACTGAAGCAAAGTGTGGTCCATTGGAGGAATACAGAAATGAAGTTTAAATGCAGTATTCATTCTTATCTTACTTTTCTTCACTGATTGCCAATTAGGCTGACTTAGCCATTTATATGATGCTATAATTATGAGAGATTTTCATCCACCAGTCCTAGCCCCAAATAGTTTTTTGTTTTTACCGTCTACCTGACCTCCATTCTAATATTATTTGATCAAATATTTTAATAAAAAATATCAAAAAACCAAAACGCGGCTAATTCATTACAACTAAAAAAAAAATCCGACTAGACGGGATTTGTTTCTGTAAATGCATAATTTACAGAAATGAGATCATAACTTTGAAATTCCATGACCCTCTTCAATTGTACAAGGACTATTAATTAATTTGGTATTTGTAAATATAATGCATAATTTACAATACTTTCAAAATAACCCCCAATTGATTTTTTTTTTTTTTCAAAAATTCATAAAAGATACTAATCATCACTGTCTAGATTGTGAAAGCTGGCGTTAAAGGGGCCCAATGGGCTTGTATTCAAAGCAACGTCAGCGAGTGAATTTCATGGGCCTGTAGAGTAATACATTCCCCGTTACGACGAGACCTGGACTTCATGAATTGGGCCAATAGAGTTTTGAATTCAAATCCCAATTGTTTGTTTAAAATTGTGATCAAAGAAAGGAAATGGAATTGCCGAGCATCCAAACACTCTACAAGCAACCAAATGCTAGAATTGGAATTCCAGGTTCAAAAATTGGAAATGCAATGTTAAGTAATTTCTTTTATTTCCAACTATTAGTACTCTGCAGTTTCATTTCAGATTTCAAAACAAAATACGCTTGTTAAAATGATAATCTATCCAATAATGGGAAAGTTTATTAACCTGAATTAATTGGAATTTGGAAACATTTATTAATTTTGAAGTACTTTTCTGAAGTTAAATTTAGATCCTGTTTGGTACTCGAATTCTACCCACAAAGTGGGCCTTACTTTTAATTTACATGTTAGTGTGCACAGCTGACTTTTGAGTGTGCTGTGCTCACACATTGATGAGCTTCCTGCATGTAGAAAAAGTCCATTATTTGGAAAATTTGCACAAACTTTGGAAAATAAATTTGTTCAAATATATTTGCAAATTAAAATTACATGCAGCTTGACTATTTTTTAAGCGCGGCGAAAAAAAGAGTTTAGTGAAATTTTTAAATATCAGTAATATCAAAATTGTCCGATAATGAAAATGAGCATGATAAGGTAATTAAAAAATTAAACTTTTTTAACTTGTTAATTTTGCAAATTGAACCGAAAGTGTAGTATATTTGGTAACATGGATAGCCTCACCTTTAGAGCCGATCATCGGGTTAAAATTAGACCCGATTCATAATCGAACTGCAGTCAACATGTCGAAAGCCGTTGACCAAAGGTTGTTGGATCAAACCCAAAATCAACTTTTGGGATTAAAGGCTGGTTACAGGTTAGGGGTTTTCCCAACTTGTGAACCCAGCAGGTCCGACCTTTTTTAAAAAAAATTAAAAAAAATGTAGCTAATATTTTTTAAAAAAATTTAAGTGCAATTTTTTTATTAAAATTTAAGTTTAAACTTTAAGGGAGCGATTGGTATAAATGAATGAAATAAGAAATGAATTGAATGAATTTAGGAATTGAATAATAATGGAAAAGGAATAATATGAACATATTATTCCCTATACTTGGTATCTACAAGGAATGGAATAGTCATTCCTTATTTGATTCAAATTATATGATTGGTAAATAGAAATAAATAGTATGAATGAAATAAAATTATTTTTTATGATTAAATTACCCATAGCAATAAAAAAATAAAAAAAAATTATTTATTCAATATATTATTTTTTTTTTATTAAATCTTACCTGCCAATTTTAGTTGAAATTGGATATATCCAATTCATTCAATAGTAGTATATTTTTTTAAAAAATACTTGACATTCAATTTGTATACACAATATACAACTTTTTTTTTAATCACCAACTTTTGAAATTGGTTTTACTACAAACCAAGTCTAATTTCATTTAAAGTAGACTTTCAATCAAATTTTCAAAATAATCTAACCAAACTTGACGTGGTATAGGTCGGGACTGACCTACGTGGCTTAGGTTATAAGTATGAAGCTGGTGCGACCTATGTATGACATATGGACCTGCACAGCTCGGATTACGGGGATGGGAGCTAGATGGACAAAAGCCCGGGCGAGTTCAAGGAGTTGGCCGACCTACAGGTCGGGCGAGTTCAAGGAGTTGGCCGACCTACAGGTCGGGCGAGTTCAAATAGTTGACTGACCTACAGGTCGGTCGAGTTCAAGGAGTTGACTGACCTACAGGTCGGGCGAGTTCACGGAGTTGACTGACCTACAGGTCGGGTAAGTTTAAGGGGATGACTGACCTCCAAGTCGGGCAAGGTCATGAAAATAATGAAGATGAAACGGTTGCGATTAGAAAGCGACAGGGAATCTTTTAGGAGGGTAAATAAGAGAATATGGGCACCATACAGTAATCTGTTATAACAGATTGAGGTTTGAAATCTCTCTTCTATCCTTATTTGGCCACCTATAAATAAGGATATACAAAGCATGACACAGGTTACACTTTTTTTATCTAGAATACACATATCTATCTGCTTTTCATCCTCTCCCAGAGAGCTGCCACTGACTTGAGCGTCGGAGTTCTTACGCTGGGTCACGCCGGCGTTTTGTGCAGGTGTTCCAGCCGGAGAAGGAGAGCAAAAGCAGTGGATTAGGACTTGGTGTGCACCTTCTCCAATTGGTGCATTACAAGTTGGCGCCGTCTGTGGGAACAGTGAGTTAAGACGTGAGATGGCAGGAAAAGGATTGTTGGGCGAAGGAACATCCGGTGAAGCTCCACCACCAGTCGTCAGGCGCAACCATGATCCAGAGGTTCACGAGTGGGGGGAGAATGATAGCCCACCCCCGGTAACACCTGGAGTTCCACTGCGCCAAACCATGCAGGCACCTTGCGTAAATTTGGTGCCGGAATTTGGAGCAGGAAATGCCAGCCAGTTTACTATGGAGCAATTGACAAATCTGATCACAACGGCGGTGGATGTAGCTTTAAGAAGGAGGGATGCTAATCCACCACCACCACCACCACCAGGGCTATCGGAAAAATCACTCCGCCCTGAAAGTTGGAAGAAAGTCATACAGGGGAGTGCCGGAGTAAGATGAAAGAGCCAGATGTATCGGAGAAATTGGAAGATTTACATAATGAACTGAAAGAAATGAAGATGAAAATGGCGGGAAGGAATACAACAACCAAGAGAGGAATTCCATTTACTGAGGAAGTGATGATGGACGACCTACCAGCTAACTTCAGGTCCTTAAATTATGATTATGATGGTACCACTGACCCATGGGAACATCTGTGCAGGTTCGAAAATTCAGCTCTCTTGCACAGGTATTTCGATGGGGTTAAATGTAGAGTATTCCTGACTACCCTGTCAAAATCAGCCCAGCAATGGTTTAGCCAATTGCCCCCTAACTCAATTAGCTCTTTTGAGGAGTTTAGTTCTGCCTTTTTGCATCAATTTGCAAGTTCTCGGAAACACCAAAAAACATCCCTGACTTTATTCAGTATAAAGCAGAAAGACAGCGAGGCTCTACGAAGCTATATAAAAAGATTCACAGGTGCTGCTTTAGAAGTACCCTCAGCTACACAGGAGGTACTCTCCAATGCCCTTGCCCAAGGTTTGCAGGATGGGGAATTCTTTAGGTCGTTGGCTAAGAAATCAGCCAGAAGTTTTGATGACCTGTTAGCCCGAGCTGAAAAATATATTAACATGGAAGAAGCTCAGCGAATGAAAAGAGACGAGGGAGAAAGAAAGAGAGAGAGAAGAGAGCCAGGCAAAGAAGGAGGAGGTTTTGTCAGAAAGCTAAAGATGGAAGAACGACCTCTTTTGCCTATTCCGGGGGAACCTAGGCAATACACTCCCCTGGTTGCCCCAAGGGCACATATCCTGATGGCTATTGCGAAACATAAGGGCTTAAAATGGCCATATAATCACTCAGCAGCTCCAACTAAGCCCAAGTCGAATCTATTCTGCGCATTCCATAATGAATATGGGCATAATACAGAGGAATGTCGGCATCTGAAAGACGAAATAGAGAGGATGATAAGAAAGGGATGGCTGGACGACTGGGTAAAGGAAAAAGAGGAGAAGAAAATGATTGAACGTAAAAAAGCCCGGCCGACCTGGATAGAAAGAGATACTAGAGAAGGGAAAGCTGGAGCTGCCCCTGGAGAAAATCACTACCATGCTCCGAGGGGTTTCATCCAAATGATTCTAGGAGGTCCCACAGATGGAGACTCCAATCGAGCTAGGAAGGCGTACGCCCGATCTACATCAGGAGGATCAAAAGAAGAGGTCCATAAAATTAACGAAGGACCGGTGATCCAATTTGGGCCCCATGATATGGAAGGATTGCAGGCACCACATAATGATGCACTAGTCATCACGGCAACCGTGGCTAACTTTGACGTAGCCAGAATAATGGTAGACACGGGTAGCTCAGTTGACGTCTTATTCTATGAGGCGTACAAGAAGATGAATCTAGATATAACATTGCAGCCAGTAGATACAGCCCTGTTCGGTTTTGGCGGAGGAGTAGTAGATCCAATGGGTCAGGTCGTCCTACCAATATCCTTAGGTACTGAACCCATGCGTAAGACTAGGATGGTTAAGTTTTTGGTAGTTGACTCCTTTTCTGCTTATAACATCATCCTGGGAAGACCTTCGCTCAACACCTTCCAGGCAGTGGTGTCCACTTTTCACATGAAGTTGAAATTTCCTGTGGATAATGGGATAGGAGAGGTAGAAGGAGATCAGTGCTCGGCTAGGAGGTGCTATGTGGAAGCTGTTAGAAAGGCTGAGCAGAAAAAAGCTAAAAGAGAACAAAGTACAAAGGGGAACCCCCACTGAAAGTCATGAAAAGAAGTGAGGCAGAAAGGCCTTCGGATGAGCAAGAACATGTAATGCCAAATGAGGAATTAATCAATATAGAGTTAATACCGGGGGATGGGACCAGAACTACTAGGATTGGCACGCAGTTAAGTCAGGAATTGACAGATGGCATGACCCAGTTCTTGAGAAACAACATCGATATCTTTGCATGGAATGTACGGGACCTGGAAGGAATTGATCCAGGTGTGGCAGTACATCACCTCAATGTTGACCCGACGTACAAACCTGTCAAACAGAAAAAGAGGCATTTTGGGCCTGAAAAAGACAAGGTTATCCAGAAAGAGGTAGAGAAATTACTGGAGGCAGGACACATCAGAGAAATCCAATTCCCAGAATGGTTGTCAAACGTCGTCTTGGTCCCAAAAATAGAAGGAAAGTGGAGAATGTGCATTGATTTTCGAGATTTGAACAAAGCATGTCCTAAAGATCATTACCCGTTACCACGAATAGACCAGTTGGTTGACTCTACCTCGGTTGTGAGCTGTTAAGTATGATGGATGCTTCGCAGGGGTACCATCAGATCATGTTAGCACCTGAAGATCATAAAAAAGTAAGCTTTATAACTTCCACAGGGACTTATTGTTATGTGGTTATGCCTTTTGAACTAAAAAATGCAGGAGCTACATACCAAAGGCTAGTCGATAGAATGTTCAAAGAACAGCTCGGGCGAAACATGGAGGTATACGTGGATGACATGCTGGTAAAGAGTACAAAGGCTGAAGCTCATATTGCTGACTTAACAGAAGCTTTTAGAGTCCTTAGGAGGTATGGTATGAAACTCAACCCTTCTAAATGTGCTTTTGGGGTTAGGTCTGGCAAATTCTTGGGTTATATGGTGACCGAGAGGGGTATAGAGGTGAATCCTGAGAAAGTAAAAGCAGTGCAGAATATGGCTCCTCCAAACAGTATTAACAAGGTGCAACAGCTCACGGGAAGGATAGCAGCTCTAAGTCGATTCATATCTAGATCAGCAGAGAGAAGCTTGCCTTTCTTCAAAATCCTGAGAAAGGCTGACAAGTTTGAATGGACTGAGAAATGTCAGAGGGCTTTTGATGAATTAAAAAACTTTTTAGCCAAGTTGCCCTTGTTGACCAAACCTGTGCAAGGTGAAACATTATATGTGTATCTGTTAGTAGGGACGTCGGCCGTTAGCTCGGTATTGTTAAGAGAAGAAGGAGCTAAGCAGAAACCCATCTACTATGTTAGTAAATTATTGAGAGGGCGGAAATTAAATATCCTGAGATAGAAAAAGGAGGGTTAGCCCTAATAACGACTGCCAGACGACTTCGGCCATACTTCTTATCGCATAAGATAGTGATTCGAACTAACCTACCATTGAGACAGGTGCTAGGTAAACCAGAAACTTCAGGAAGGATGGTGAAATGGGCAGTAGAGATGAGCGAGTATGACATAGATTATCAGCCAAGGGTGGCTGTCAAGGCGCAAGCCTTGGCAGATTTTTTGCAGGAAATGACACCTACAGATGAGATCCCTGAGACATGGTTGCTGCATGTGGATGGCTCAGCTACCATATCCGGTTGTGGGGCAGGCATTATGTTAACCAGTCCAGAGGGGGAAGAGCTGGAATTTGCAGTAAGATTTGAGTTCAAAACATCCAATAATGAAGCTGAATATGAGGCATTGGTGAGAGGATTGAAGATGGCTCTAGAGTTGGGTGTCAGACAGTTAAGTGTCTTTTCTGATTCCAGATTGGTCATGCAACAGGTTAGGGGAGAATTTGTAGCCAAGGAGGAAAGAATGAGGAATTATGTGGAGCAGGTATCCCAGCTAAAAGAGCAGTTTACAAAAATTGATCTAAATCATATACCGCGGGCTGAGAATGTTAAGGCTGATTATCTTTCTAAAATTGCAAGTGCTACCACTGATTGCAAGACCAGGAAAATCACATTGTTAACAGCCTATCAGCACAGTATGGTAATAGAGATAGCCTCTATGGAAGAGAAAGATGACTGGAGGACCAACATCCTGAAATATCTGCGAGAGGGAAAACTGCCACAAAATAAAAGAGAAGCTGTTCGATTCCAGGTACGAGCTACTAGATTTTGTCTAATTGATGGTGTGTTATATAAGCGAGCTTATTCTACACCATACTTAAGATGTTTATCACAAGAGGAAGGAGCCTATGTATTGCGAGAAATTCATGAGGGAGGATGTGGAAGCCATGGTGGAGTCGGGCTCTGGCCTATAAAATGCTCTGACCTTCATTGAAAAAGATGCGCAACATCTGGTTAGAACATGTGAAAAATGCCAGAAGCACGCCTCATTGATACATAAACCAGCAGAAGAGCTGAAGGTCATGAGCTCACCTTGTCCATTTTCTAAATGGGGGATTGATATTGTCGGACCTTTTCCCCTAGCGATAGGACAAAGGAAATTCTTAATAGTGGCAGTAGATTATTTCAGTAAATGGATAGAAGCTGAGCCTGTGGCTAAGATCACAGAGTCACACAGGTCATGAAATTTCTGTGGGGAAGCATAGTATGTAGGTATGGGGTTCCGCGCGACCTGATATCAGATAATGGAACTCAGTTTTAAGGGAAAAAGATCCAGAGCTGGTGCGCTGAGATGAAGATCAAGCAACACTTCACTTCGGTGGCTCATCCTCAAGCCAATGGACAAGTGGAGGTAACCAACCGAATAATACTGCAAGGAATCAAAACCAGACTAGACAGATCTGGTGGAGGTTGGGTGGATGAACTAGATTCGGTATTATGGGCATATCGAACGACGCCGAGGACTACAACTGGAGAAACTCCGTTCAGCTTAGTATATGGAGCAGAGGCTGTTATACCAGCCAAAATCGGAATGAAAACTCACCGAATCCAGAGCTATGATGAAAGGGAAAATAATAAACTCATCAGAGAAGCATTAGATTGGGTTGATGAGAAAAGAGAGAAAGCATACCTCCGCATGGAGGCATACAAAAGCAGAATTCGAGCTGGGTACTCCGAAAGGTCAAAATAAGAAATTTTCAGGTCGGGATCTGGTACTACGGCGAGCAGATGCTTTGAAACAAACTGGCAAGTTGGAAGCAAATTGGGAAGGGCCTTACAAGGTCACTCGAGTGATAGCTGGAGGTGCTTATGAGTTAGAAGATGTGAGAGGAAACAAAATACTGAGACCATGGAATATTTGCCATTTGAAAAGTTCTATATGTAATCTTGAGTTTTTCTTACGAAAGAAATAAAATGAATTTATCTGACATGTTCTGAATTGATTCAAGAAAAAATCCAAAGGCAAGGCCAGTTGAACTGGACCTACCTGGGTTTCTTGGAGGGTTCGCAGAGACCGACCTCCTTGGGGAATGACTCAAGAAAAATCCAAAGGCAAGGCTAGTTGAAGTGGACCTACCTAAGTTTCCTTGGAGGGTTCGCAGAGACCGACCTCCTTGGGAAATGACTTAAGAAAAATCCAAAGGCAAGGCCAGTTGAACTGGACCTACCTGGGTTTCCTTGGAAGGTTCGCAGAGACCGACCTCCTTGGGGAAAGACTTAAGAAAAAATCCTAAGGCCAGTTGAACTGGACCTACCTGATTTCCTTGGAGAGTTCGCAGAGACCGACCTCCTTGGGGAAAGACTTAAGAAAAAATCCTAAGGCCAGTTGAACTGGACCTACCTGATTTCCTTGGAGAGTTCGTAGAGACCGACCTCCTTGGGGAATGATTTAAATATATATGCATATATATATATATGATTAAGACATATAGCTCGATTGTGAAGCTTGGAATGTGCGTCATAAATATTGTAAGAAATATTACTAAAGAAATTGCAAACACGGGAAAAATAAAGACAAGCAACAACAATAAAGATGAAATATTATTATAAACTGTTGCAAAAATATACAGAGCCTATTCTACTCCATAATCGGAAACACTGAGGGGTTCTATAACAGCACCCTCATCATCTAAATTCCCAGAAGGGGAAGAACTATCATCCTCGATGTGGGTGACAAGCTCGGGAGTCGAATCTGGAGGAGCAACAGTTGTAGGAAGAGCAAGAGATGGAGGGGCAGAATGATCTCCCGAAACTGCAGGCGCAACTGATGGCTGTGAAGGACCAGCTACGTCAACAACAGGAGCAGACCTATTGTCAAGAGGGGGAACACTTTCGACAGCACGATCTAGGTCTGGATCTGAACCAGTATACCCTAACTCCTGACTTGGCCAAGGCAGTGCGTGAACCCGTGGATTAAATAATTCAAGGCCCCAGAGGTCAGGTGATCAAGGAATTTTGGGGATTGCAGGAATTTGGCTTTTCCTGGGCCCACTCCGCTCGACCTGCTATAACTCCCGCAGCATGACCTTCAGCTCGAAGATAGAAGCCTCCTCAATGGCCTTTAGCATTTGATTTTCCATGGTGGTTCTATCTTGTTCCACCACGGTTATCCTCTCCTCCAAGGAAGCGTGTTTACCCCGAGCTACCTCGAGGTCTGCTTCCAACTTATGGGTGCGGGCTTGGGAGCGTTGCAGTCGTTGCTGCGTGTCCTCCAGCTGTTGCCTAAGCTCCTCTTCCTCCGAAGAGGGTAATCCAGACCGCAGATCGGCCATTAAGGAGCTCAAGTACAGTATAGCCTAGAAATAGAGGGGGTTAAGCAGGTTGTTGATTGTTAGAATTAAGTGAGAGATGTTAAGAAGGAAGCATTACCTTGGAAGCATGATCGGCAAGGTTGCCTACTCTAGCTTCATAATCCATGGACCCTAAGAGGCGCTGGTCCACGGAGTTAGGTATGCCCTGAAGCCACTCAGCACAGAGTTTTCCATCCCGAGTGTCCAGTACCGAGCTGCTTGTGAAAAAAGAAGCATTCAGAGAAGCAGGGCATTGAGACGAGGACGCTGGGACGGACCTGAACTACCACTGCTTGCAGAAGCTGGGCGTTTTTCCCCTACTTCGGGAAGAAGTGGGGCAGCGGCCGCGGCAGATGGAGAGGCAGATAGGGATGGTGAAGGAACGGCGGATGGAGCTCGGGTTGTGGGCACAGGTTGATGATCCATAGGTGCACTGGTCAGGGGGACTCGGGATTGACCTTCAGGCTGCCCTGACCCTCCTGCGGCTTTTCGAGCTCGGTAGGCTGCCATGATACGGACTCCATCAGTTGCTCTGCACAAAAGATAATATTGTTAGGATTGTAACAAATATGAAGTCAATCAAATAATTAAACAAGATGATACCTATAGATTGAGGGAGTGGAATAGCTTTGGGGCTCAGTTGAAAATGGTGAAGTAAAGGCCAGGAATCAGCTAATAACCCTACGTGGTAGGGACTGTGATTTAGTCGACGAGCTAATGCCTGGGCGGCCGAGTCCAGGGCGGGCGCGCGACCTTGGTGAGGTAAGTCGGTGATCCAATGAGTAGGAAAATTCCAAGGATCAGGAGATGAAATGTAAAAATACTTTTTTTTCCAACCCTTAAGAGAGCTGGGTTTTCCTTGTAGAAATTTAGCTGCTCCCGGGAAGTGAAATAAAATAAGCCTGGGGAAGCAGTTTTGGCATGAAAGAAAGCTCGCCATAATTTATGGGTTGGTTCATACCCAAAGTAGCTAACTACCATCCAAAAACCGACCATGAGTCGGAAGGAGTTAGGGACTAGCTGCATCAGGGGAATACCAAAACTTTTAGAAATGCGGGAGAATAGGTCGGGAATGGGAAACCTAAGGCCGGCCTCTAGTTGATCTACAAAGAAAGTGACATAGCCAGGAGGGGGCATGAGGCCTGTCGCGAGGACCTGGCAGGACCACATTAAATTCCTCAGGTATTCCTGCATTTTCCTAAGGTTTGCTAGGCTCGTTTCAGATAGGGTAGTGGCATGAGTCATATAGGCCGGGTGATTAGCTGGATCAGCCATCTTAAGTTCAGTTGGGTGATAGATAGTTCAAGGGCTAGTTCACGTACGGATACTCCAGGAGGAAGAAAAGAGGAATAAATGACAGAGGTTCTGGAGAGGCAGTAGAAGTGGACATAAAAAAATGCCAAACCAAATATGCAGGAAAAATAAAGATAAATGAGGGGCAGAAATCAGAAGACTTACTTGGTTTGTTGAAGGAAGAGAAGAAGGAAGTTGCCGAAAAAATAACAGAGGATGATCGCTGGAGAAGCAAAATAGTGGAGAGAGAAAAAAGGAGAAAAAATGAAGGGAGAAGGCCTTTTTATAGGGAGGCGGCACTCGAACGGGCAGGAGGAGCCTTAGCCTCAGATGATGAAAAGGGAACACGTGTAGGGCTGGATGAGGATAGTCAGTTGATAGGACTAGCATTTAAGTTGCAGTAATGGGCGCGAAAACCAAAGGGGTGGAATTCGAAAAAAGGCTAACGTCAGCCCTAGTAGTCAAGATATTTTCGTACTCTGTCTGTCCTGCAAAAGCTGCAGGGCAAGCAGAGTAGGGGACTAGCTGATGTGGTATAGGTCGGGACTGACCTACGTGGCTCAGGTCATAAGTATGAAGCTGGTGCGACCTATGTATGACCTATGGACCTGCACAGCTCGAATTACGGGGATGGGAGCTAGATGGACAAAAGCCCGGGCGAGTTCAAGGAGTTGGCCGACCTACAGGTCGGGCGAGTTCAAGGAGTTGACTGACCTACAGGTTGGGCGAGTTCAAGGAGTTGACTGACCTACAGGTCGGACGAGTTCAAGTAGTTGTCGACCTACAGGTCGGGCGAGTTCACGGAGTTGACTGACCTACAGGTCGGGTAAGTTTAAGGGGATGACTGACCTCCAGGTCGGGCAAGATCACGAAAATAATGAAGATGAAACGGTTGCGGTTAGAAAGCGACAGGGAATCTTTTAGGAGGGTAAATCAGAGAATATGGGCACCATACAGTAATCTGTTATAACAGATTGAGGTTTGAAATCTCTCTTCTATCCTTATTTGACACCTATAAATAAGGATATACAAAGCATGACACAGGTTACTTTTTTTTATCTAGAATACACATATATATCTGCTTTTCATCCTCTCCCAAAGAGCTGCCACTGACTTGAGCGTCGGAGTTCTTACGCCGGGTCACGCCGGTATTTTGTGCAGGTGTTCCAACCGAAGAAGGAGAGCAGAAGCAGTGGATTAGGACTTGGTGTGCACCTCCTCCAATTAGTGCATTACAAAACTCTTTTTTGTCAAGAGACATTTGTTGCAATATTAATATACTAATCTCAACATAATATATTATTCAATCATCATGTATCCACAATTATTTATTTCCTCAATGCTGAAGTAAATATTCAACCTAATAAAAATCAAAATTATTCAACTAAATATTAAAATAATCAACATATAACAAGTATCATTCAAACCAAAAATAAAAAACTCAAATAATTTTAGTAATTAATGAACCATAGTTTTGGGAATAGGCATTCATATGGAAATGAGGATTCCTGTCCCTAAAACATACCAATAATGTATTTTGGAATGGATTTGGGAATGACTATTCTATTTTCAATTAATTCTCGCATACCAATCATGACATAAAACTTTAAATTGAGGTATCTTTTTAAAAAATTTTAAATTCATTATAATTAGAATATTAGATAATTTAATTTTTAAAAAAATTTAAGTTCAAAAATTTTTATTCAAAATTTAAGTTTAAAACTTCCAATCTTTTTTTTTTATTTTTCAAAACATAACTTGAAAAAAAAACAAGGGTCGGACTTGGCCCAGACGACGATTAATTGGGTCCGAAACCAAAATCAGCCCGCCAGTCGAAACTGTCAATTCACGACCTGTGGTCAGGTCTACTCACTTGAAAAGAAATTTATCTGGGAAAGGTATTACCACAATTTGTTTTGCCCATCACATATAGAGATAACAATGTAGAGGGTTTGTCAAAACTTAATACCCACCCTACCCCGAATCCACTGTGTTTGGGGTAGACTCATTTTATAATTTTAAAAATATTAAAATATATATATTTTTAAAAATAACACCACTAAAGTTCTTTAAAAAACATATTTAAAATATAATATTACATAAATAGATATATATTAAAATAAAAAATTAAATGGGATGAATTTCAAAATAAAAAATCAAAACTCATCCCCAAAACTTTAAAAACTTGCTCCAAACGAAATGGATACGGTGCTAATCAGAATTTGGACCCGCCCAATCCTATGTCGATGCATATTGCATAACCACAACATCAAGGGAATGTTTGGTTTTCTTTTCGGTTAGAATGTTCATTTCTAGTATTTTCAGTAGAGTTTTATTGGTTTTCGTATGAAATTGAAAATATGTTTGGATAATTATTTTTAAATAGAAAATTTATAATATTAAACATGAAATTATATTTGGTTTATTATTTTTAATGAATCATTTTCAACACATGTGTATATAATATTAAATAATTTGGAAGTGGTATGATCCACAATTAATATTTTATGTGAGATAGATATTTTAGTAGAATAAATTTTAGACGGTGAATCCTATAATAATGATGTAGTTGGTAATAAAAATATATTAAAGAGAGTTAGTGGGTAATTGTGAGTCCCATATTTTTAATGTAGATAGAAATAAAAATATATTAATGAGAGAGTTAGTGTGTAATTATGGGTCCCATTATATATGGTTGGGGAGAAATAAGTTGATTGAAAGAAAAATATTGATTGATATTGTGTAATAATAGGTTTGAAAATGAAGAAAATAGGATTGAGAAGTGTTCTGAGTGGAAAAATTAGAAGATAAATTAAGTTATTTTTAATAAAATTAGATAAAACAATCATAATTTATATATTTAAAATAGTAAAAAGTGGAAAAAAATTCACTGAAAAACAAATGAGCCCCACTGTGCATTGAATGCAGCTTATAGATATTATTACATTCTATATAAGTTGTATTATAAGCATGCTTTGAGTAACGAAATTAAAATCGACATTAATGAGGGAAGCATGCATGTTAGGCCGACCTACCTCAAGTACTCTTTGAGAATCAAATACATTGTTGGGAAATTTCATGCTATTCTTGAATTATTACACAGACATTTATAATGACATTAAAAAATTAAAAGTTAAAGTTATTTAGTATTATCCAATAACTTATAATCTCATTTTAAATTGTGGTTAGCATCTAATAAATCTGAAATATCGTACAACTATGAATTCCACAAAACTTCCTTGATAATAACATGATATCAGCATGTGAGACATTGAAAAATGGCAGTACTCAATTTCTTTTGAATTATATATTCATACTAATTAATTTTAGTTATTTATAGAGAAGGGCCTGAAAAAATTACAATTTATATATAGTAATAAACAAATTTGATTAAAAAAAAAATTACCCTCCTGCAGTTAGTACGCTATTAAAATCCATATATGCAAATATCACCATATTTAAAAAATTATTAGTAAAAATTATATTTCAATTAACTGAATGAATTTGAAAATCCATTGTGAGGTTATTTAAATAAGTGAAGCCACATTGCAACCTGTGTAGATTATGACATTTTAAGAAAACTCCATTTTACCAATATATTTTCACAAAATCAGGATTATTGCAATATAATTGGCAATAATAAAAGCATTCAATGCTTTTTAGTACAAAACTTTCTTCAATTTTTCTGATTTTCTTTGTACTTTAAATTGACATAAATCTCTAGGTTATCAATCAACATTTTAATCAATGTAACAAATAATCCCAAATTTGAACTTGTCGGTGTACTAATTGTATTTGAGGAGATTATAACATAATTTATTGGTTGAAATTTTAATTTTACTTTTTCTACACAATGAGAAAATATAATGAAACAAAAATGCAGTGAATATTAAATGTTTAGCCTCAAAATTATAACTTCAAGTAGTAATTAAGAGATCTCAATATTTTTGTCCTACAATTGACCTTAGCTTGAAGGTATCTGGAAATACGTCCCAAATAGAACTTCTAAATAGAACTTCCACATATGAAAGTTCATTTATAAAAGTATATTGTGTTGGTGATTAATTTTAAATAAATTTTTTAAATAAGTCATATTTTTTAAAATTTATTTTGAAGAAATGTTTTTGAATTCTTTTTCTTATATCGGTCATTTAAATGCATTTCAATCAAATATTTTTATAAGTACTTTTTGAAAAAATTATATTAAAAATTCCATCCCCTAAACAAAAGTGAAACAAAACAGGGTCCTTATTATTTGAGAATTTAACCTTGTTAAAAAGGAGTTTGGGTCGAATAAATTAGATGTGACAGGTAACGACGTAAAGTTAATGGTACAAATAGTGGCAAAGTATAAATCCAAGAAACCATATAGATTGATAATTAACATCTATATGTGGTAATTATATTCCATCATCTTGTCATTTGACAAATTGTACAAACCTTGGATAGATTAATTAGGGAAAACCCATGCTTACATCATCAAACAGTGCCTAATCTTTTCCACATTATTTACAATAAATAGTTAGGAAAACTGAATAATTAAAACGACATTGAAAGATATACTCCTGAGTTGGCCTTGGCCAAATATTTTTGAATCTTCTATCTTAATTTGTATTTTATTGTGTATCGCCGTATTTCATAAATATATGTTAAATATATATAATTTAAAAAAAAATTATAACATGAAACAAAATAATGAAAATACAAGTAACTACCAAGCCAAACTGTGGATAAAAATATATAGTCTTGGTGATACTTTCCATCACTGTCAATAACTCTAAATTGCAACCAAAAGAAAGAACACAAAAAAAAAACCCACATTCAGATTGACCCTCCCAAAACTAGGGGATGGTCTAGAAATATAGTAATATAAATGTCTCCCTTTCTCTCAACCTCTCCCTGCAACGCCATTCATGGCAGCATTTAAGTGTATCTGATAACAATACTTATCTCACTGCAAACTTTGTCAACAGAACTCGAATTAAAAATCCCCAACATGATTACTGTGTTTATGTATTAATAGAAGGGGTTTGTGTGCTCTTTCTTGCGACAAGTTATTGGCTTAACTCAAATGTGGAAGGAGAGTTTGTGAGGGTTGGAGTGTAGAAATGGAGATAGAGATGGCGGCTCCTCAGCTTCATCAGAGTATGAGTGGCGGTGCAGCAGACGTTGAAAATGGCGGCGGCGGAGGGGCTGAGGGTGGTGCAGCATTTTTGGCATGGGAGGACTTAACGGCGGTGCTGCCAAATTTTGGGAATGGGCCTACAAGAAGGTTGATCAATGGGCTAACCGGTTATGCTGTTCCGGGTAGGATCATGGCTGTTATGGGTCCTTCTGGCTCTGGCAAGTCCACTTTTCTAGATTCTTTGGCAGGTCTCTCTCTCTCTCTCTCTGTATGTGCTTTTGGAATGTGTGTGTGTTTTGGTGGGGTGGGGGTGGTGCATGGCCATTTTGCAGACTACCTCAGGCCTCAAGTTTTATCTCCCATGTTCCTTCAAAACCATAATTTCTTGTCTTCTTTATTTGTGTTTTCTGTTGATAAGAGTTCTGATTCTGATAGATACATACATGTAAGAAATGCGTTAAGAATTGATCACTCAGCAGACACAATATTCTTGTCCAAGATCCAATTTTGGTCCAAGTCAATTGTGTAATTGGTTCACTATAGAGTGAATAATCATAAAATAATGAAATGAAATCATACTTATGTCGTTAGATAGGTTGAGTTTGGATTCTATCAAGTATAATTAACTGCTAAGGAATATGAAGAAAACATGTGCATCGAACATATACATCCCTCGTGCATCAGTACTAAGACAATACTCCCACTAGTATCTGAGTTGTGCTGAGAATGGATTCAAGAGAAGAAATATATATACTCCTATTTCTAGGATTTGTTCAATGCATATATTACAAGAACATTAACTTTAGATTGGAGGTTGACAAGGATCATGCATATTAAAGTTACTTTAGTGAGAAATATGTCAATCGGATGTGATATTCACTGCATATTTATATATATTCACACACATATACATATGAATATGTATAAATATATAATAATATATATATATATATATATATATGATACATATGATAGAGTATAGCATACATTAGATCATGTAAGTATTAGGAGTAAAATTATATAGTGCACAAATAAATCATATTATGTGGCATTCACTCCCTTTTTAATTTTATTCCCCAACTTGTTGAAGTGTTGTCAGGGGCGAATGACAAGTACGAGGATTAATTTAATGTGTTGTTATCTGATTTGCTATTCCATGAATAATATATTAAGTATGTGCAAATACCCAATAAACAAAATATAGCAAAGATTTTACCTTTAATGTGGTGCACAATTATATATTGATGACAACAATAATTATTTCATTATCCAATTGTTCGTATTTATCAGAATAATACATAATTATGACAATTATATATTGATGATGGGAATAATTATTCTATAATATGGTATTATTAAAATAAATAGCATACAAGTAGGAAGACACCATCGCACCAATCCATCTGCCCCTTGGAATTAATAACAGACATGTGGCAACAGTAAGCTATTACTGTCACGAATTCTTGAAAAGTCATGCAATGTGCTGTCATGGTACTTAGTACACTTTTCCTGTAGTCTGAGTGGTCTGCACAACATTTATGGCATCTAGCTAACGTTATTTAAGAACCTTACATGGTTGGCAGTTTAGAAGGTTGTGTTACGGATAGAGGTTGTTGAGTTCTGTTTAAGCAATGGATTTGGAAATACTGATATCTTGAAGCTGTGTGTGATCGATCGGTTTTGAATATGAATTATATATGAGACATGAAAACAAGAAAACGTGTCTTGGCAATGAGTTTCATGAAACAGCAGCATTGAAGACGAGTTCTCTTAAACCATTTTCAAAAATCTTGCCTCCTGAATACTCTTTCCACTGTTGTGTTTTTTTTTTTTTTGTTAACTTGCACTCAAAATCCCTACCACCCAAATAAGTTGGAGGCGGTACCACTAGATTGAAAAGCTAGTAGTTCTCTTTCCACAGCGTTTGATACACTTAACTGTAGCTAGTAGTTCTCTTTCCACAAAGTTTGATACACAGCAACTACCCCATTGAATTATTTGGTCCCACTCATTGTCAATAGGATTAGGGTTACTTACAGCAAGAAATATATTGAAGAGTTAGCGCCGGGCTAGGAGAAAATCAAAGTTTATCAGAAATTTGATTTAAATTTTTTGAAAAATTAGTGTTTTTATGATTATACAGGCGATAATGTGGCAAAAGGGGGATTATTAAAGCAAACTCAATGGAGTCTAAAAAAAAAAGTTTAACTTGATTCAAGAGAGTGGGCTTGTTTGGTGGGGGGTGGTGTTGTGCCTTTATTACATCCTTTCGTTCTTGTTGAACCATCCCATGAATAAAATTCTAGTAGATACATGAATGTTGCCTTGCCTAAATCTACCAGAAGGACAAGAAAAAGCGAAGCAGGATAATGGTTAACATGGGCAGTGCATTAATATGACTTTGACTTTGAGAAAGTTTTTCTCCACCTGTATTTATTTTCTGAAAAATAAGTAAGGCTTCGGCTCCACGACCCAGAAAAATAGCTGTGCCACTTGCTTTATATTTATCCCACATGGGTTGTGGTAGTTGTGCAGTTAATATTGCAATCCAATATTATACAGAAGTCATTAACGGGCACTGTGCATTTGCAGGTAGGCTATCAGGCAATGTGGTGATGTCTGGCAATGTTCTTCTTAATGGAAGGAAAAGAAGGCTTCATTACGGTGTCGTTGTAAGTGCTGTTCGTATATTATTGGTAAAAACTACATTTCATGCTTAGTTATAAGAAGAAAGTTCATGAATATGGAGGAAGCGTTATAATTTGGTTATCGATCTTAACTTAGGTGCAAATTTAATACTATCCCTCGCACAGGAATTGTTTAGGAGAACCCTCAGGAAATATTCCAGTTTGAACCAAATGAAGCTGGTTATGCTGCAATAAATTGGTATCTTGAACTTAACTGTCTGACATACTAATATTTGTTATTTCAGAACATGGATAATTAATGCTACGTATGGGTAGTTGATATATCAGAGATTAGCTGTAACATCTTAATACCTATCTCTGTTCCTTCTGTTCCTTCTCTGTCTCTCTCTTTCTCCAAGTATATTTGGACCTTTCTAACCAGTTAATAAAAGGACACTAACATTATGTTTGGATTCAATTTTTAAAAATAATTTGTGTAATATTTTCTGAAAATGTTTAGAAAAAGATTCTTTAAAATTGAGTTTGGATTAATGAGTTGCAAAATTTAACCAGTTGAACTGTGACATTTCATTTTTAAAAAAATCACTTTGAAAATAAACTTGTATATCATTTAAGTTTATTTGGTATATATCATCATCATCAACGCCAACCAACAAAAAAGAGAAAGAAACTCTAAAAGTATAACCCGCAAAATTTGGCCAAAAAAATAAATAAATACGAAACTGATAATATTGATACAGTTTATTTTTCATAAAATCTTACTTCTTGGTAATGTGAATGGACCCCTTTTAACATCAGGTTTTTTATAGAGTATTATGATGTGAAGGTTATTTGAAGTTGATGCTGCAATTGCTTAACGCCTGGTCTCTTTTCTAAATTCTGATACAGTTGCACTTATTTGTGATGGGACTATCAGGCTTATGTAACTCAAGAAGATGTGTTCTTGGGGACACTTACAGTCAGAGAGACCATCACATACTCAGCATTGTTGAGGCTGCCTAGCAACATAACAAGGAATGAGATAAACGAAACAATAGAAAACACAATAACAGAAATGGGACTTCAAGAATGTGCCGATAATGTGATCGGAAACTGGCACTTGAGGGGCATAAGCGGCGGGGAGAAGAAGAGGTTGAGTATTGCGTTGGAGATCATAACACAACCGCATCTTTTGTTTCTTGATGAGCCAACCAGTGGTCTGGACAGTGCCTCGGCATTTTTCGTTATTCAGGCTCTTAAGAATGTTGCACGTAGTGGCAAAACAATTATTTCCTCTATTCACCAGCCTAGCAGTGAAGTTTTTGCCCTCTTTGATGATCTGTTACTGCTATCTTCTGGTGAAACAATTTATTTTGGGGAAGCTGAAATGGCAGTACAGGTATAAAACATCAATGTATAGTCCTACTTATATATATAATCTACAGTAAGATTTTTAACTGTTGTTTACTCCTAACACGAGATTTCAATCCTCTCCACACTGTTTACAGTTCTTTGCTGATGCGGGATTCCCTTGTCCACGCAGAAGGAACCCTTCTGATCATTTTCTTCGTTGTGTTAATTCAGACTTTGATGATGTAAACAACACTTTGATGGGTTCACAAAGAATAAGAGTGAGTAATTTATAGCGGCTTTACTCTATTTGCTATATGATGATAAAGGCTGACCCCAGAACCACTAATCCACAGTTTCTGCATTATCTTTCTTCCTTCTTGCAGGATATAAACGATACTTCTGGTCCAATGATGAATTTAGCAACAGCAGAAATCAGAGCAAGGCTTCTTCAGAAGTATCAAAACTCAAAACTTGCAGCAAGAGTGAGAGCTAGAATCAAAGAGAGCTCAACTACTGTGAGCATTTTACATAGTTCTTGCAGGGTCTATCTATTGATTATTTACAAAACCCCACCTATCAGTTTAATACGATGTCTCTTTCTACTTGATTATTTCTTTATCCATACCATCTTTCTAGAAGAAAATAAGGGGTGTGATCATGGCATTTATAAGATGCTAGTTAATTGATACGCATCAGAAGAATATGGATCTAGGTAGTTATATTAATGAAATTCAACATCTGTGATGGAAAAATAATCTGTTGATCACCAGATGAGAAAGAAATGAACATGTAAGCTCAGATAAATGCATTACAAATGGGGTTTTGTTTTAATTGGCTCAACAAGAAAGCTTGCATAATGCAATGAGATGTAAATTCTTCGAAATTCCCTCTGACGAGAATATATTGCAGGAAGGACTTGTTTTTGAGGAAACAAGTGGGAGCCAGGCAACATGGTTGAAGCAACTTTCAACTTTGACAATGCGATCTTTCACAAACATGTCTAGGGATTTTGGATATTACTGGCTAAGGATCCTAGTCTTTATTGTAGTATCCATTTGCGTTGGTTCTGTCTTTCACGACGTTGGATCCAATTATCATGCAATTCTAGCAAGGGGAGCCTGTGGTGGATTTATATCCGGTTTTATGACATTCATGACAATTGGAGGCTTCCCATCATTCATCGAAGAAATGAAGGTAAATGGTCTCTCTTAGGATGATCAATATTACACTAGAAAAAAGTACAATTCCTACAATAATATCTTGTCTCCCATGCGTTGTGAAAAGTTATTACATTGTCATTTATAAGGCCTCCATTGGCTCCCACTGTAGAAACAAATTTGAGTATTTTCAGTATTTTTCTGTTATAAAACAGAATTCTTATGGCTAGACCAATATCTCTCTCTCTTACCTAATAGATATCAGAATGACCCTAGCAACAGCTAGTCGACTCTGTTAAGACTTTCTCGGAGTTTTAAGGAGTTTGATGCACAATTTTTCTGTTATAAACAGGTCTTTTACAAAGAAAGGCTCAACGGACATTATGGTGTTGGAGTGTTTATTCTTTCTAACTTCATCTCTTCGTTTCCTTTCTTGGTTGTAATGTCGTTTAGTTCAGCATCCATCACTTATTTCATGGTGAAGTATCACCCTGGCCTCTCCCACTTCATGTATGCTGCCCTCGACCTTCTAATCTCCATAGCTGTCGTTGAGAGCTGCATGATGGTTGTGGCTGCAGTTGTTCCCAACTTCATGATGGGGGTCATAATCGGGGCTGGTCTTATTGTAAGTATTCTTTTTTCTTTAATCCAATGCTTATCAGTACTAACAGATGCAAAACACAGAAAGGCGATTTTTTTTATAGAAAGATCAATGGTGACATTTCTATTGACATTGCATGTTAATGCAGGGTATTATGATGGCTACAGCTGGTTTTTTCCGCCTCCTTCCTGACCTTCCCACTGTATTTTGGAAATATCCAGTTTCGTATATCAATTACATGGCATGGGCCTTACAGGTAAGAGTTTAATCGGTCATAAATCTAAACTCTTTGTGAATAGCTACCATATTTCACAAACACAATCGCAGTCTTTCAATCCAAAGTTATCGTTCCAGTCTTGACAACATAATGCCCTGTTTCTGTTCGATGCACTGATTCAAATTCTTCCCTCATTTTTCCCTGAACTTGGTATATATAGGGTGCCTACAAAAACGACATGATCGGGATCGAGTTCGAATCCCTCCAGCCCGACCAGCCAAAACTGAAGGGAGAAGTAGTCCTCACCTCTTTGATAGGCATCTCACTAAGTCACTCAAAATGGTGGGACTTGGCAGCGGTTGCAGCCATTCTCATAGCTTACAGATTGCTATTCTTTTCCATTCTCAAGTTCAAGGAGAGGGCTCTACCAATATTTCGAACTTATTATGCAAAGAGAACACTTCACCATCTCAAGCAGAGGCCTTCGTTCCGAAAGACACCACCTTTTCCTTCTAAGAGACATCATGTTGTCCATTCATTGTCTTCTCAAGAGGGTCTAAACTCTCCATTACATTGAAACCTATAAGGCTTTAAGACAAAATTTTCCAGGTTTATTTCGCTTATACTGTCACATTGCCCGTTTCGACATATATAGATGTATACCTGGCTATTTGGCTTAGTATAATCGATTTAGCAACTGAGGGCAGCAGTTAATGTTGATACTCGTCAAGGATTACAACTCGTAGGCTTTTTTCATGTATTTGAATTGTAACCTTGCATGTGAACTTTATATAATTAATTGTCGAATAAAACTGAGTTTCGGGAGATAAATAAGACATTAATTAGTAGAATTATTAATTGAAAAAATTCATCGCTGGGATAAGACTGCATAAATCCACTTCAGATGCTTAATTCCAATTTGGTATTCATCATATATTTCACGTCATAAATTCAGGTTAATTTTATAAAATATTTACTTAAATATATATACACATATGTGAAGTAAAATACAAAATAAGATATTAAATTAAAACAAAAGATATGAGGTTAATTTTATAAAATATTTACTTAAATATATATACACATATGTGAAGTAAAATACAAAATAAGATATTAAATTAAAACAAAAGATATGAAGTTGTATATAAATCTGGCCCTCTTCTCTTTTTACAATACATGGCATTCACTTTTCATCAAAATGTACCCAAGTCCACTCAGAAAACTTTCTACTTCGGATATTTTGATCCCTTAATTGGTAATTGATTAGTTCATCTAAATGGTTGTATACTTGGCACATTATTCCGGTAATCAACAATCGGATATTTAATTATTTCAGCCATTAGCAATAAGTAGGCCATTAAATTAGATTTAAAAAGATGATCTAATTAATAATTAATTCAGATAATCAAAAGTTGTTAATGTTCATACACACCAAAGTGGATCTTAGTCAAACAAAATAGAAAAGAGCGCATCCATAAAACATGAAAATTTATGCTATTTTTGTTTGAAGTAAAAAAGTGAGAATAAAACAAAAAACCAAACAAGTATAAGTGAATGTATAAGAAAAAAATAATTCAATCATTTGGTTGTAGAAAATAGTTGAAAGTTAGTAAAGAATGATAAGTCAAAACACACAAGAAGAAAAGTTAGTAAAGAATGATAAGTCAAAACACACAAAAATTCTTCGTTTTTTTTATTTTATAATATATATGTACAATCCTTGTTAATGAAAAGCTTTATTTTAAAAAAAAACGAAACTAGTGAATTGGAAAAACAAAGAAAAAATTATGTTTTTCCTTCCAACCTTATTTTCATACAACCAAACAAGGAAAATCCTTAGAGATTTACTTCCGTACGAGTTATACCAGATAACTTGAGGGCAAAGTACTATGGTTGTGATTGCGTATGGAAATTTTCTAGACAATTTTTCTCGACAAACACGTATTTGTTTGTAACTATTTTTTAAAGATTGTTGGAATATATTTTTTCACTTTTCAAGAATATATTTATATTGAAACATCTTTTCATTAAAAAAACATGTCACATCTAGGGCACTTTTTCTCTCATCTATATACTATTTTCAAGAAAAATTCCACATTCTAATATCCTTTTAAAAAAAAAAAAAACATGTTACATTAATTATAATTATTACACTTTAATCTTATATCCAAAGATACTCAAAATTCATTTTTGTTTTATCCAAACTACTTTTTCTCATTATTTTTTTAGAAATGACATCTCAACAATGAAAAGAAAATCAATCAAACCCTTCTTTAACTCTAGTAGTATAGATACTATATCCGATAGTGTACATTAAATATACATCTCATCGTACATTAATCGTACATTAATATGTAAATGTGTGGTGAGATGCACACACCTTTCTCAGCTCTGGAAATATAGATGTTACATCTGATAGTGTACACTAAAAGCACATCTCACCTTACATTTATATTTGAATGTGTGGTGAGATTCACAAATTCACACCTATAGTAGCATCTACTAAACTCTAAGCTCCTTCCATATCTTCCTCCTTGAACCAAACAAAGCATAATTGTAGACATAAATTAATATAATAATCATAGCTAGTGCAAAAGAAATTATATACAAGCAAGTACAATCTAGATCCCAAACTATTCATATAATGGTAATATTATGGAGTAATAATGCAACCTATCACGTACCCAGTGTTCATTACACCGCAATTATTAAATGCTTGATTAAGCCTTTTTATTAAAGGGCAGAAAAAGCATTTAATATAAGTCCAATTTTGCGGACATTAAGAAGGCAACCTTATTACATGCATACCTGGTAAAAATTGAAAAACAATTATATAAAATCATAAATTTAACTTCCTCCATAGCATTGATTATCACTTGAAAGTCTCAATCGGGCTAAGAAAACCACCACCAACAAAGATTATGCAGGGTTATCCACCTTAATTACTCCAACCAAACACCATTAGGAGTATTATTATTCAATTTAGTTACTAAATTAATTCGTGTCGCATTTCATAAATCCTAGTTTATACTAATGAATTCCATACAATATTCTTCCCATCTTGTGGGGAAAACAAGAAAAAAGAAAAAAGAGTCTAGTTCAAATTTAAACAACTGCAGAGAAGCATTTCACAAAAAAAAATCACCATCACATGTTGACCAAAGCCACATAATTAGCAATAATATATTTTTGCATTCTCCTCTTCATCTTCAATATCTCTTCATTCTGGTTAGAACATTGCATTTCAAATTTCACCTTTCAGTTTTCATATGCATTACTACTCTTCTTATTACCTTCTTTTAGTTTTTAGCATAATATAACCAAATGTAATAAAACGGAATTATTACTATTTTTTTTTTTGGTGAAATACTTTACAAGAAGTTTATGCTAAGGCAATAGTACAAAATTACTCACAGAAAAAGAGTACAATTTTGGTAATGTGTTCATCTTTTGGTCTAAATACATGTACAATCCCTAGATTTTCCGAAATTACATCTATCTCATCTAACACTAGCATACACAAACCTTCCTCAAAGTATGTCCAACAGAAAGACATCCCATATGTTCACCAAGTTACAATTATAAGTTTGTCCATTTTTCAATTAGACCCACATGTGGTTTATACCAATGTTTTCCTAATCGAACCAGTAATCAAACATGACTTGAACCTTATCGTCGATTCAACCAATCAGACCGGTTTAACCGCCACTCCAAACAATCTAATAAAAATTGACTATATTTTTTGTTTATAATGTAAAATGATGATGTAACATACTAATTGTTATATTATATACTAAATTTAAAGGTATAAGAAAAAGATAAATAACCAACCAAAATAACATCTAACAAAATCTAAAATCTTAATATCCACATACATATAACCAAACACCAAGTTCAAGCTTCCTAAAAAAAAAAAAAAAACCACTAATTTTGAGTATTTTTTATGGTCAAACAGATCGTACCAACCATTGATTCCCGATTAATCAGGTGGTTTATACAAAAGAAATTATAACATATCTACACAGATATATACCCTTTTTATCATACACAAAGCTAAATGTCCAAATCTAAATTCATATCCATGACATTATGCAAAGATCTAGACCTAGATTTGAACCATTTTTTCTATTCTCCTAATTAGCTAACATCATATTTGTTGTCAAGCCTTACAAAATATGTTACAACTATAATTAGGATTATGGGATATGGGTGGTTGGTTGAAATGGTGTTGGCAGCACTAGCATTTCAGTGATTATTAGCACGGTCACCACATTTCCATGACTGGGATTTTAATGCAAGGCATGAGATTGACTAAGTGGTAGTTGACGGTGGGGAGGTTGACATCGAAATGGTATACATTGGACCAATATTTTTAAAATCGAACCGGATCGGCCGGTTCAACCGAGAACCAGAGGTCGGTCCAATTCGGTTAGGCCCGAAAACTATTTGCCCGGTCAAACCCGCCGAAAACCGGTTTCATCCTTTTTTTTTAAATTTTTTTGTTTTTAATTTTTTATAAAGGTTTAAATTTGATATTTTGTTATATTTATGTGATTATTTGGATTTTGTGTTTTGTTATATATTTTTTTATATAGTTATTTATTTATTTTTACATTTAAAATATATTACATAACAATTAATCTATTATATTATTATTTTACATAATAAAAATAAGAAAATATAATTAATTTTCATTAAATCGATCCGACCGCCGGTTGAACCGATCCAACTAGTTGAACCACTAATTGTAACAAGACTTTGATCACCAATCCAGTTATGAAAACATTGCATTGGACTAGATTCTATGGGGTGGTGAGATTCAAGTAAAACGCTACCCATGACCATAAATAGCAGCGAGTTAGGTTGTGATTTAAGCTTATAAATTTAGGAGGTTGGAAGACGATTTAATTCAAAATTAAATATATAAATCTTCAATGTATTTTTCATACATATATTTTTAATAATTTTTTCTGTCTAATTCTAATTTGTCGTAAAAAGTAAGATGACATTTAAAAAATAGAAATAAGTAAGAAGAAATGAAACAAGGGAGATATGCATAATTACATTTTTCATAAAATACTAATTTAGATTGTGCTAATTCAAATTGTACAATATAATTTCACATTTCATGATAGTTAAAAATATTAAATCTTAGGAGAAGGTAGGGTAAATTGGACAAAAAATAAGAGGATTTGCGTGTATCTGAACAAACTTCGATGGAGTTAAAATTTACCAATTTCACAAAACAACGATGTTAAGGGTAAAATCGAGTTTTTATTTAAAAAATTTCGTTGATGTTGACTTTTTCTGTTACAGAGAGATATGATTGGACCCATACAGCAAGAGAAATGTAAATTCAATAACTTAAAGGGCTCTATTTAGACCAAACCTAAAAGAAAGTTTTCATAACTATCCGGAACATTATATAAAAAAACTAAACGAGAAATTCTCTCTCTTTCTATAATAAATACAAAAGTAGTGTTATATTTTCAAGGATAACCTAAAAAATAAAATCAAAAACTGATGGTAAAAAAGCATACTTTATGGTGATCTAAAGAAAATAAAAGCACATATTTTATTAGAGATGAAGGAAGAATTAAATATTCTCATATCTCAATTCAAATTTACTTTCACTGTCTAATTTTTGCATAACATCCTTGTCTCTCTCATTCTTATGTTTTTTTTTTGCCCAAACCATATATAAAAATAATGATTCAAATTATTTTATATCTTTAAATTGGAGATGTAAAGTTCCACATGTTGTGGCACACATGAAGATTAAAAAGATGCAGAAGAAAGAAATATATTGCAAAATTTGTTACCATATCTTTAAGCCAATAGCCAGGTCAAGCTACAGGTATGGGAAACTCTCCGACCCAAATGGAACCAGATTCAATCCAAATTTATCTAATCGGTGTTAACTAAATGAGATTTCCTCTAAACAAACCTTCACAAGTCCAAATTACCTAAGCTATCTCAATGAGTTTCTGACAAATAAAAATGCATTTTACTACTACATATAACTTCGTGGAAAGATTCAGCTTTACTATTTTTGGTGCACTAGGAAAATAAGATTGAATTATCTCCAACTCTTGCATGGAATGAATGCAATCCAATTGAGGTCAATATCGAAGCAAACTGAACTAGTTTTTTTTTTTTTTCCTAAAATGCAGTTCACCAAACTATTAGACAAACTGTTCTCACAAATTTCAAAACAAAAAGTTTGGCAAAGACTACCCTAAGATACATTTGAGATGGATAGAATTTCGTCTCAAATCACAAGTCAAAAGAACATGTTCAATTTAGATGGAGGAAATACTGTGTTAGTGAATATTACAAAAGAATTCACATATGCGGAAAAGAGAATGCCACAATCCACTGACAAAGCATTCCTCCCAGAATTCAGAACACACCGATTTAAAATGCTACTATAGACATTTAACAGGTTTGGACTCTACAACATGTTTTTAAAAAGAGTACTGTCCTTGCATTTAAACAAAGATTCAGAATTACCCAATCTATTAGGAATATATAACATTATGACAAAATAGAGTAGGACATATAACCAAGTAGCTTTTTATAAATGAAACACTACCAACCTGAGTGTATGCTCAAGCTTAATCAACCATTTCAGCAGCTTTCACAATTTTACTGTTTTCCTCTTTTATCACTTTGAACATAGGGCACATTCTGGTAATATTCCATGGACTACCTGTCATCACAAAGAAAGTTTCTATCATGTTCAGTTCACCATAGAGAAGCATCCCCTCCCCTCTTCTCCTCTAAGAAAATAAGACAGGAAAATCAAGTATTTATAATGGATGAAAAGATGGTGCTTCAGTAACTAATTGTCTGTCATATTCTTATTCTTCAAGCTTTTATTACTTTCCTATGCAGTTTCCTATGCCCCAAGAACTAATAGATTAGAGAATAGTATCCACTCCAACTTCCCATTCACTCCATTCTAATATGAGATAGTTAATAGTTAAGATCGTGCGTCATGATCATAACATTTAGGGCAAAAAGTGCTTCAGATGTTCTATTGTGTAAGCTAAGAGACAATAGTTATATTAAAGAAACAAAAAAAAAACACAAAAAAGGAAAAGACAGTTAGAAGAATAACATATTTCAGGCCATTTCTGTCCAAATGAAAATCATCCAGAAGCATGTTAAAAGGGCATAAGGAAACAATGGGAACAAATGCATCACCAAAAAGTGCTGCAAAATCAAAGGAATGCTAGCTTCAGGGCATTACAGCAATTGATTCAAACAGTTCAAAAAGGCATTAAATAGTTTCTCTAACTCAGCATCTTTATGATGTGTGTGCAGTCAATCGTCAATGCTTTACTTAAAAACATCAAATCTGACTCAATAAAGCATTCTTCTCCACTCTATTGAGGGTAATATGACAACTGTTTTTTCCACTTCACTCAATCTACAGCTACTCCGTTTTTTCATCCACCCTCAATGCAAAAGGCACAAGGAAGTGAGTTTTGCACCTACAAGATAAGTTGAGTTTACAACTAGGTGACTGTTCATATGTCTGAGTCATCAACAGTAATCAAAAAATTACAACGAAATCCAAATTAAATAACATCATGTTCCTATATAATTGATAAATATGGGAACAGATTTTATAGCTACTGATTTTTCTCATTGAACACACCATTCTCAACTCTGCCATCATAACTTTGATATGGAACTTCAATCATAGGTCTTGGGACAGGACGTTCACCAAAGTCTTCTGGAAACCTTTCAAAATCAGGACCAAAATTGAACTTAACAACACAAGTTGGTTGGTTCGGAAGAGTGTACATTGAAGCAGCCGGGTAGTAACGACCACCATAAAGATCTGTGAAAGCAACCCCCTGGCATATTCCATTTTTGAAAAATGATATCTCACTTCCTGCACACCACAAACAATAGTTCATAAACAACTCAATACAGAGTTTTCCCAATACTAGAATTATATGTGTAAAAATTAACCTTCTATGAAAGATAAATATAATGTGTTATATGAACACCAGATTAATTGAAAAAATAACTGTAATGTAAATTTTTTGCAATAACTGCGGCATCGTGGGAAGTATTTCATGCTCAAAATTCAATGGGAAAGGAAATAATAATTGAAATAAAGATGGTTATTCTACTATGTCCAACAAAATTTCCCAATGGCTCTATTTTATATTCTTTGCATAGGTTGCAACCTAGTTAAACTGAAAAACCCAAAAACTGTGATCATCAGTGTGCTCTTGATCACATAAACACATAATAGTCACACAAATTAAACATACTCTAGCTGAAAAGGCATGGCATGTAAGCCAATGTAACCACTAATTCCAATAATCCAGCTACTTGACATGAATTTTACCAGCATACAATGGCACTAGCATATAATAGAGCAGGATACAGCTTTCAGCAGAAGACTTTACTAATTAAATGTTCCAGAAAAATATTTTATCATAAGAATCATTGAGTGGCAGAAAGGGAGAAAACTCTAGTTATATATTCTTTTATATTGATAGGGATCCCTATTCATTCCTAGATTCCCGTCACTAAATATTGATTTTCCCTACTTAACTACATAGAAGTGGTCTAGGGATAGCAATTGCTAGAGCACGGGAGAATGAAGGGTAAAAATTTCAGCAAGTGCAGTAAGAAGGACTACTATTGTGAGTCTAGACTACTAGAGTAGAGTTATGTCAAAAGATATTGTATTCACAAATTTAAGAGTCCATAACAAACTAAGAGTTAATCACAAATATTATGATTCAAAGAATAAATTCACAATTTTTCCATGATTTGAAAATTTCAGCTGATTTGTTCCAACTATTAATTTATTTAATTTAGTCTGCCAACATTTCCTTCCTTTATATAGCTTAGCTTGCTGGAAATCTTCTAGTTATCAGTCAATGAAATTATGTGGTCCAAAACCCAATATTAATATTTGAATGTTTTTCTAAAAGTTTTTAAGATTGAGCTAGAGAAAACCTTCTAGGGTTTTCTTAAAAAAAGGCAACCCCTTCCAAAAAGGTGCGCAAAAAACCTAAAAAACCTTCTAGGGTTTTCCATAAAAATGATTACTGCATATTGCACCTTCCAGAAAAGGCACATAAAAGTGCACGCCTTGGTGAATAAGAGGTGCAAGGCTTACTCCTGCGTCTTGAGCCTTTTACAATGATGGATTGTACATGTGCTCGCACCACTGGGATGATAGAGGCAATGGCCACGGACATTGTCATTTCTTATTGTTAGTCAGATTGCATTTCCAATAATCAAGTACGAGACTTGTTCTCCATATGTAAGGTTTTTCCTTTTCCAAATAGCATTTGCATCATAGAGATTGCATCCACTTAATTAAATAGTTTACTTAAGAAATTGACAGTGATCGCATCAACTTGAAAATAAAACATCAAATGCAGTAAAGTAGACTTTCCACTAATCACTAACTTAAAAGAAATGATTAAGCAATATAACAAGAACAAGGCAATAAGAAGTTGATATTCTTGGACCACAAACCATATCAAAGTATACACCTCAAGCAGAAGACAGTTTATACCTAGAAAAATGATGAAAAATAGCCAGAAAAATGGCATGTATTCATTCGCCCAGCATTTAAGGAGAATGCAATGGTAGAGACCTCTAATCAATTATTAAATTCGTGATTTATCGTATGCTACAATGAGAATTAAGCCAAACAAAAGAGCAAGATATCAATCTCCATAAACAAGTTTAAGAAAGCCCCATACATAAACATAATTAAGCAGTGGAATGAATCAGTCTTCAGCATGTCAAAAATTACACATTCAATTGCATAAGACATTCCATTCCCATAAGCTTAAGTTCTCACTATTATATCTATGAAAGCATAAATACACAATCAAGTATAACCATATATCAAGCACACCTTACAGCAAGCAAAATTAAGTTTACCATCATTCAACCAAGCATTAGAATTGTACGCAAACAACACAAGTCTATAATCCTCCTCAAGAAGATAATATAAGAATGGAACACTAATAGGCATTAGAACAACTTGCATGCTACAAACAATAAAGTACTTACCGAGCACAACTTTTGGGGGATCCTCCTTGGCATCAGGAGCACAAACATACCGCTGCCCCTTGTGCCAAACTAAGCGCGTAGGATTAGGGGCATAGGACTCTCCATCCGGCAAATTGATATAAAACCCTATAACATCACCTTGTTTATAACCTTCATCTCCGTACTTCTCTCTCAATGCCTTGTGCACTTTACTCCCATCAATATCCCTATAACCAAAACTGTTACCATCATATCCTACGGGCGCCTGCAAGTCCCCTTTCTCAGTCGACCACCCCAACCTCGTGTGCCCCGTCTCTCCCAAATGCACTACTTTAATCTCAAAATACCACGCTCCGTCAGTCACACCCCGTGTTGCCCTTACCATTCTATACCCCTTTGTGCTGCCTGCACTCAGTCTATCCTCACTCAATTCAACCTTTTCTGCCTTGTAAACCTTCGAAAGGCATATTTTTAAGTCCGGGCTATCGTCATTTTTGTCTGGAAATCTGGGGATTGGAGCTATCAACACTTTATCTGCGGGTGAGGCATCGCCATTGGTGCCATTCTTGGAATTGTGATTGTTGTTGGATGCATGCTTGGTCTTTTTCTTTCCCTTCCTGGAGGTGGTAGTCCACACGTCCTTATTCTTCTTCTTTGATTTCTTGCCCGTTTTGGCAGTGGGCGGTTTTCCGTTCTGGGGCTGTGGAGCAATTGTATCAGCGGGCGAGGGCATTTCGGTAATTTCAAGTTCGGAGGTCCTAGGTTTGGGCAGGTCGGATAGCTGTTTTTGCTTCTTCGGAGGGGGCTCTTCTTCTTCCTCTCCTTCTTCTTCCACTTCTTCGTCGCCATCTGTTTCCGGGGGGAGATTAGGGGAATTCTCGGGATCATGTTGGTCAATTTGGTCGGTGTCCAGGGCTTGCGGGGTTCCATACAAGGAAGTTTCGTCTGACGAAACATCTTCGGAGGCAGCGGTTTCGAGCTCTTCCTTGATTCCGTTCACTTGATTGTTTTCCGGCAACTCCAGCTTTCTATCCGGTATCACAACGGCGGTAGCGAGAGCGGTACCGGTGGTTCCTCCGTCGAGGGCAGCGGTGGTCGGCGGTGGCGGAGTGGAGTCTTCATTGGTATCGTCGTCCTCATCGTCTCTGTAAGCGGCCTGAAGGGTGTCCATCGGATTGAAAACTGAGAAAGGAAAGAGTAAAAAGGAGGAGTTTATGTAGCGGACTTGAACATATTTTGGGTTAATCAGCAAAGAGACTTGGTGGGCTGGACAAAAAGCCCATTAGAAACAGCTATTGGTCATGAGCTTGGGCCCTTGGGTTTTACAGCTTAGCCCACTGACAATATGACAACTAGCTCCAAAATCACCAAATCCTTTCTGTCAAGATAGTAATTGATAGTATATCAATACCCAATCTTTTCTATCACTAATTTATAGTATATGCCATTTATTTTCTTCTTTTTTATATAGTTTTCATATCCCTAATTATAGAAATTTAGATTTGTTTACTTCTTGAGTTGAGCTTTAGAGGGAGGGAGAAAAACCAACATTGTGAAATTAGTTTAATAACTTTTGTGGTTAGTGAGGCATGCGATCTAAATTAGGCTGATAACATATTATAATTTTCAGTGTTTCATAACTTTTGGAGAATAAGTAGATAATTTAATTTTTTTTTTTTCTTTTCATAGTAAATTGATGTGGGATGCTGAGCAATAGGTTGAGTTACCATACAAGAGTTGTAAATTATAGAATTTATTATTTGACAATTTGGATAATGGGGTTTGGTGAAGATCAAAAGGAGGTCAGTCAATGATAAGTTTGAGTCATTTGGATTAGTGTTCCAATTCAGATGAGTTGATATAGGAAGAAGACTTCATTTTTTTCAACCTTACTTTTAAAGTTTATTGACTTGGAATATCGAATCAATTTGTTATACAATTTTTAATATATAGAAAAACATCTATAACTTAAAGCACATAATTGTAGAAAATTAAAAGTTTTGTCCAAATCTTCGAGTGTGAGTCCACACATGCTATCAACTTCTACGAGGATTTTAAAATGAGTCAACTCTTTTTGTAAACGATTATAATACGAACGAATGGTTAAGAATTTTTGGAATTAGTTTAGAGGTATCTTTTTAACACTCAAATCACTATAGTATTATAATACGAGAAAATAAATGACCAACTATAAATCGACTTCTCGAGCGTCTGTGTATGCAATTTACCTATTTACTTACTCACTCAGAGCTTGTGTTGGGGAGATTCACCCCATATCAATTAATCACACACATGATTTGTGGTTTGTTAGCAAGAGTTTAGTTTCTCTCCCCAAAATGTACCTATTTTTTAGAACAAAATCGTATGACTCTGGTCAAACGGATACTACCCATTCCCTTTTGTATATTATTATCTGCTCCTATTTTCTTTTATTAACTTTCATATATAATAAATGATAATTTTATTTTAAAAAGAAAAATTCAAATTTTGAATATTTTTAATGATTCAAATATAAACATTCCAAGTTGAACAAACATAACTTAACCGGATTTTAACTCTAAACATATCACTAAGATCAACTCAAGATTGGTTAGGTTATCATTCCTAGTGACAAAGACCAACCCAAAAATAATCAATCGCTGATCAAAATTGAACCACTTTTGGGTGAGCCTAGAGGTTATATTGCTAAGGGGCTGATCTTATTTTAAAATTCAATTTGATCAAATCAAATTAATTATATAATAAATTTATATATAGTTTTCAACCAAATCATGCAGTTGGACTAGAATTTGCAGTCCATTATTCCATACTGAATCATTAGAGAGAGAGAGAGAGAGAGCAGTAGAGTTGACCCCCAATAAGCATGTGATGTAAGTACTGACACCACAAAAAAATAACCCAAAAAAATAAAAACTACAAATAAAAAAAGACTAGTAGTAATAGGCAGGTTCTCCACTTCCTTGTCTCTATGTTTCGTTCTGAAGAGGATGATTTCACGGTCCACTACATCCAAGAATTTTAACACTTCCTCCCAATTCTCCTTCTCCAGTCTTCCATGACTACCCACGCGTCTGGTTCGTGGGTCCCACCAGCCCACCCTCCGCCCTTTATCTCTCTAAAAGAAACAACTCCACCGAACTATGCCTACCTAGCGTTTTCCATGTCTTGATGTCTTCAACGCATACATATATATGTAATAAACTAGAGCTCCATTTCTTTCTCTTACTCCCATTTCCTCCCTCTTCTCGTTGCCAATTCTTGATCAGACCTTCACCTCTGTCTCTGTCTCTCTCTCTCTCACACACACAGAGAGGGTGTGTTTGTGTGTGTTGTATACTTACACAGAAATATATGTATAAGAGAGAGAGCCCCATGACTTCAAGCAACTCCACCTCCGCCAATGTACGTACTTTAGTTCATTTCCAAGCAAATTCTTGATTTTAAGGGCTCTCAAGATTCTCTGTTTTAGTTGATTAGTTTTACTGATGAATTCTTGTATTGGTTTCTTAAATTCTTGATTGGTTGAGACTTGTGCTTGTAAATTGACTATCGTTTTGGCGTGCCTTAGGTTCTTGAATTATTGCATCTGCTTCCCTTTTTTTCGGGGATGTTCTTTTAGGTTTTTTAGGTTGGTAGCATTTAGTGTTAACTGCCAACCCCTAACTAGTTCAGAATATAAATATATGTATATATATATATATTTGTTTAATTAATTGTGCTAATTAATTAAGCTATTGTTGTCTTGGATGTGCTTGAGTAACTTGAACCTTTCTTTAAATGGTGCGTGTAGAAAACAGAGTTAATCAAATTAACAAATGGGGTCTTGGAAGGTTCATAATTAGATTGTTACAAATGATGCTATATGTGATACTCCACAATCGTAATCGCTATTTATGAATCAAGCAGTTGTAATTTATGATTTACTGCACTTAACTACAACTGCATGATGTATTTCAAATCAAATAAAAAATTCTGCATTTGGTATTTCTTTGTTGCAAAGTGATATTGAAGACTAATATACTATTTTTGAATAGGGCAATGCTAGTGTGTCACCAGCAGAGAATGGCTTTATTGATTCTTTCTCTGTGTTGAACTCTGAAAAATCAGTCGAGGAACTTATTCAACAGCCTCTTCTCCAGGGAATTGATGATCATCTGATTGAGTTCTCTGAGGCTTTGAGAAGTAAGTCTTTAGATTCTTCATCTTTAGTAATGTTTGCTATACTCAGCGTCTGCACAACATGTTATTAAAAGTTTGGTTAAATGTGTTTTTAGCTGTTGCAAAGGCATTAAGAAGGGTCACCGAAGGTAAGGCTTCTGCTCAAGCTGAGGCTGCTGAATGGAAGCGTAAATATGAACTGGAGAGGGCACGTAATCTGCAGTTGGAGCAAAAAGGTTATTTTTCACTCTATTATATCCTAAATCTGACGTATCTAATTTATGGTCTCATCTAAAACGTGAACTTATGTACACTGTGCATATGCCAGCCTATTTTATTTATTAAGTTCTATCTGATGAGAGGTTGAATGCATTGGTGACCTAGAATTGCGCTATGTCGATGTTGGTTTAGGCTTTTTTGGGAGATGAGGGATCCTATTAATGAAATCTTAAAACAATATTGACCTATTTATTTAGGTTGAGACGCAACCTTTATCTTGTAGAAGGTTCAATAAGACAAACCAAAAATAGAAACAATGACATTATTTGAGATTTCGGTGGTTTGAATACTTCTGTTCCAGCGCATATCCATTTTTTTATGCTCCATTATTCCCATAGAAAGAAGTAAGGGAGTGGATAAGAATCAACCCATATTAATTTAAATGTGATTGTCTGTTTGAATCTCAGTAACAAATGATCAAGTTCTATATCATTTTATTTAGGTACTTCATGTTTGGCAAGTGAGTGGTCCACATCATGTTTGAGGTATGGCAATTTAGAAATTGGTCTCCTAAAGCTAACACATCAACTAAGATTGGTTAGATATTCTTGACGCTAGGGCATTGGATTGAAAGAATTTACACTAAGAATTGTTTAATTATTGTGTATCATTCGCTAAAATCTCATTTTTTTTATACATTTGTCTTGAAATTTCCTTTTGAAGAAAAACATACTTTGCATATAATCAGATATGATTGAGTTGTTGCCACTTCCTTTGTGCTTATGATTGATAAAACCTAGAGATTCTTTCATAGCTCTGTAGGATTCCTCAATGTATGTTTTGTCAATGACGTGGAAAATATGAACTCTTTTCATTTTCCATCTCCCCTGACAGTTAAATTTTGCTGTTAGAATTTTGTACCATAGTTATATATGAAACCTATCTCTTTCTCTACAACATCATTCAGGAGGCAGCTGAAGTTGATTGATTAATATCCTGTTCATCTCATGGTTGTTTTAATTTCCAAAAGCCAGATGTTTATCCCGTTGTGATTCAAATGAAACCCTCTTTTACTTTCTTTGTCAATAATGTTTAGGTCAACTGAGCTTCTGCTCATCACCATGAGGATCGATCGTTGGGCGCATTGTGTTGCCCTCATTTCTCAATTCATTTGCCTTTTTCCTTTTTGTACATTGTTTCATCTTTGAACTTCATCTCTTTATTTTTGTAATGATTATCACCTGCACATATTGTTCATCTGCAAAGATTTTAGCATTTTAGAGTGTTTTGCTGCTATCTGAGTTCTTTGTAGTTAAAACTTATAAAAGAACGAAGAACCTTTAAACTTCAAGTTGCACAGCGAACTCATTATCGCATACATAGACCCTATTAATCTGCTGTTTTCGTGGGGGTTGGCAGTGCAAATCAAGAATGAGGGAGCAGCAAAAATAAGCAGCATCGTTTAATAGCCTACACATGAATCAAATTAAATTGGGTGCTTAGTTTTGAGACTTTCCTCTTATCCAATTTTTACATCAAAATCATCAGTTATACAGGTTGTGTCTCCTCAGGTTTGTGAAAGATATGGTTTGTTGACACCAAATTTCAGGACCAACTTATGATGTGTGCATCCAAGAAGCTGAAAGATTAAAAGAATTCTTTTCTTTTTCTTGTTTACTTTTCTGAAATGAAGTTTTTTTATGAATGCTAAAGTTTTGGTTCGTATCCTTTTGTGATACTATCTGCTGATTGCTTTGCGGTGCTGTCATTAGGAGGGCATTGCAGTGAGTTAAATGTTGAGAGAGCTGGAAACTTGGAAGACCGAACTGTGTTGTCACATGAAAATGGTGATCAATGTGAGTTTTGCAGTGGGAAAGATGATATCTCCGCTCACGAGGTTCTTCGAGATGGTGAATCTGATTCCGACTCCTCTGCCATCTCAAATAAGATGATGCGGAAGGTGTGTCATTGCATCCTAATGTTTATCAAAATTTAGATTCTTGTTTGCTAATTTTTTTTTTTTTAAAAAAATAAATATGTGTTAGTTTCGTTATAGTTTACATAGGTTGAGAATAGTTACTAAGCAACCATGGGGTTGAAATTCTTCAGAAATGAGAAAGAAACAAAGGAAAATATAACATGAGAGAAGAGTAAAAGATCAAACTATAGCAAGGGAACCTGATTAAAATGTATGCTGCGGTCTCCTCTAGAATAATCTTAAGTCATCAATGATGAGGTGAAAGTACAACACAAGACTCAATATAACAAATGAACTTCATGAACATTCATGAGATATTGACTTTTGTGAGCTCCAAACATCATGGTTTTCTTGCTAAAGTACTGAGTTTTGTGTATTTGTGCGGCTTCCTTTTTTCTGTTATTCAGATCACAAAGATAAATGTCAGATGTGCCTTTTCTGGCTATGTTAGTTTTGTTTTTTGTGAGATATTTTCTCCTAGATCAGTAAGTTCACTGAAAATAATTGCAATTTACTATAGCTGGCTACTTGATCTTTAAGAATTGATGTGTTGGCTTGTGGAGATAGGCATCATTTAAGCTATCATGGTACTGCAAGGGTGAAAAATGTAATCGCCACAAACATGACATTGTCTCTTTTGAGAAGGGTAATATAACAACTGCAGAGCGCAGCAGTAAACAGGTATAGCTATTATCTTATGTCACTTTGATTTGATCTCTCATTCTTTGGTTATGAATTCCATTCCTCCAAATTCACTGTTTAAAATGTATTTTTAAGTAATACTGTATAAGCAAACCTTTTTTCCCCCTTAATTTTTGTTTCAGATTTCTTTGAAGTGGGAATCGCCTCCACAAACTGTGCTAATATTGACCAAGCCAAATTCTACTTCTGTCAGCATTCTATGTTTCGAAATTGTCAGGTAGGATGCTTGAAAATCTGAGGATTCAACCATTTTTTTGGTTTCGATACCTGATTGACCTGCGCTTAGTTTTTATAACTTGCTGAATACCAAGAACTGAGAAAATGTAACTGAAGTTGAGCTTTTCAAATTACTCAGCCTTAGTGACAAGCACAGAAAAAACTCAGATGTCATAATGTGTAGATAATAATGGCCTTGAGCAAGAACTGCCGACTGATGATTATCTGCCACATTGCTGATGTATGCAAAGTAAATAGCTCACCAAGAAAATATCATGATCCTGCAGGAAATTTGCTTCTTTTGATGCTTTGGAACCTTTTAAAGTTTGTCTGGAAGGGAAAGGGGCAACGAACCTTTTTGTTTCTTAGTAAAAGAATTCTATAATGTGTATTATATAGCCCCATGACGTTAATTGCTGATAATTTAATGTGCTTGATTTTTCTGGCTTGTGTAAAGAAGGTTTATTATCTGATAGAGGTAACCTATGTGCACAATTTTTACTGTATAGTTTCACCAGAATTCGTTGGTATTGGTTATTGGACTGTGTCTTTTGCTATTATTTTCCATTAGAAACTGTAAGGATGTGTCTAAGACTCTGTATCAGACTTCAACGTTGTAAGAGACTTAAGTTACTGTTTGCTGTGGCCCTAAGAAGTTTGAGCATATTGATCCCAGAAGAACGTTGTGGTCGACGTGTAATAATTTTCCCAGTTCATCTAGATAATGCAAGTTGTTCAATTAGGCGCATACTTTTGTAAAGAAAATATGTATGGGAAAAATGTCAAAGAATCATTGCTATTACCCTAACAGCTTATGAGAACTGATATACATACTATACACAGACACCTTCTAGCTAAGTGGGTTAGGGTTACTAGATATGTAGTTCTCTTATGGGGACTTCTCTTATTTATCTGAAGTTTTGAACCATATGGTGCATAATGTTTATATTACTCCCTCTGTTGCCAACTGATGCTTTTTCAAATGGATTAGTTTCTTGTGCTGTCAATTATTTTGTGATAACATTACACTTGAGGGAGCTTCATGATGCAAAATTATTTTCAGATGATTCATTCGTTAAATGTCAAATTGTAGAATTCTCCGACATGAATACATGTTGCTGGCCAAAATTTGAGATTCAGTTTCTTGTTTGACTTTTGGGAGATGTGAATTTTCTCTCAGGTTTAGATGCCCCCATTTTCAAAATCTTCTGCTATATTCATCTCTTAAATTTATCTCCACATTATTGCTCTCTTTTGATACTAGTTGAACAATGAAAATGTGCTGCTTTATTCAGGGCCTTTACTGAGTTAGTACTTGATAAGTCATATAATGTGTTAAAATTGGGGATTCCTTTATCTCCTTTGCAGATGGTTGAAAGAGGAGAAAAAATTAAAAATATTTGTGGAGCCACGAGTGAAGTCTGAGCTTTTGACAGAATCATCATACTATAGCTTTGTACAAACCTGGCTGGATGGTAAGCTAAATTTCCCTTTTATAGTTCATATTAATTAGATGCTTTTTGATTCCCTTTTTACTACTCTAATTCCAGTGGCTTCTCAATTTACGGTTTATATAGTTTCAGCATGTGATTTGCTTCCTTTTATTGTTTCATATTTTTTCTTTTACCATGTCCAGTTTTGCTTTTCGACATTTGAGGTTTTTTGACATTTCTTGTCTGCGCAATATCTGCTATGTTTTTTACCACTGTAAAGTAGGGAGTACCACTAAATGGGATCATTCCTGTTTATATTATGGGAACTAAATTTAACATTTGGGCAATAGTTTTCTGTCCTCTTTCTCACCTTTCTATTTAGAAATGATATGCTGACACTTCTTTACTTCATTGATGCATGAAATTATCTCATGTATACAAGCTTTATCTCTGCTATAGTACATTAACAATCTAGAATGGTGGCAGTATATGTTCTTTGCTAGTCATGCGCTTGTTAAACTTTCTGCTCCAGTACTCCTGACTGTGCTTGTTTCCACAGACAAGGATGTGCTGCTCCTGCATACAAAGGTTGATCTCATTGTAACTCTGGGGGGAGATGGAACTGTCCTTTGGGTATGTGTGTTTTTGGTCCTTTTAATGAGATTCAGGAGGCCTTTCGTTTATTCTTTTCTTTAAAGTAAATATTGCTTTGTTGTACTTCAATGCCTAGAAACAAAGTTGAGACACATGCAGAGGCTCCAGTACGCCAATTACTGCAGAAGATCTTTTAGATTCCCATTTGAAGTTTTATCAAAATTTTTGGGAAAAGAAACCCAGAAATAGTATGAGATTTTCCTATTGGTATTTCAAATACAATGTAGAATCCATTGCTTTGCGATTCTGCTGGTTCTTGATAAAGACAACGTAATGGCTAAATAATGCTGGGGCAGAAGTGAAAACACTAAGCGAGGCCAATGCTGGACTCTATGAAATTATTCCATGGAACGAGCAATCTCTTTCCTTCACACTGCTTCAACTTCATGATCTGTCTTCCAACAGATGAAGAAAACAAGCTATATTAGACTTACACACCAATTGCAGAATTTTCTATACAGACTACTGTTGAGAAAATTTCTATGATTAATATAAAATAAGATTGAAAAGATGTAGATGCTGATAATTTTTTTGAAACAAACTAACAAATGGCAGATTTGGTTGGAATTTTGTACTTACATTAGGTTAAATATTGGGACAAATGTAAAAGAAATGACCTGAAGATGGTTAGTCCCTCTTCTTTTACGGGTGGTGATTACTAGGTTTTACTTAATGCGAAGCTTAATGCAAAAAATGAAAATTAAATGTGAGCTAAACTCTTTTTTATTGTCTGGCGGAGACTATAATAAATAACTATTCTCATCTTCCAGATAGCAACCATCAATTTCCTGTTACTGTTGGGACAAATCCTAAAATAACCAATCACTTTATTTCACCATGAGTCAAGTAGTGTAACAGAATTTTTTTGCTTTTTGATGAGGACTGACTTCACTTAAGCTGCAGAGTCATTCATGCATTGCGCAAAAGAGAATCTCTTCTATATAGTGCTGTGGCTTTTGTATTGTGTTTATATTGCCTTGAACATTGCTGGTAGTTAGATTGAAGACCAAACAATTTGAGTTTCTTAAAGAGCACAGGAAAAATGTGAAGTGTAGGTTATCTGAGTTAAAGAGAACTTTTTTATCATCAGTGTGTGATACAGCTTCTTGTGGTGCTTTTCTTAAATATGGTATCATTGGAAATTCGTCTGCCTGGGATTTGGTAGTGAGTTTTTTGCGGTTGCCACTATTATTGCATACAAGGGCTCAAGCTTGGAGTGCAGAGCAGTCAATTTCGTATACATTATTGTTGTTTACTGTTCATTGGACTGTAACTGCAACATGTTTGTTTTCTTTTATTTCAAACTAGAAACCGTAAAGATGGAATTTTGAGGTTGATGGCCAATTTCATGACTAGTCGGTCTCCCATGATCTTTATATTGCAGTTTTGGTAATTAAAAGAAAGAACAATTTTTATTTTTGCAGGCTGCATCTATGTTCAAAGGTCCAGTTCCTCCCATCGTGCCATTCTCTTTAGGTTCTCTTGGTTTCATGACCCCATTTTGTATCCTTAATCTTCCTGAAAGGGTTTCTTATTCTGCACATGATTATAGCATATCTATCAAGTATCTCATAGAAAAGCTTCCATCTTCCCTGTCAATTTATCTTTAACAGATTCAGATAGTGAACATTATCGCGAGTATCTTAATTCAATCCTTCGTGGTCCTATAAGTATCACGTTAAGGCATCGACTGCAGTGTCATATCATCCGAGATGAGGCTAAAAGTGAATATGAGAATGAAGGTCCCATGCTTGTCCTAAATGAGGTAACAATTGACCGTGGAATATCATCGTTCCTCACAAATCTGGAATGCTATTGCGACAACTCGTTTGTCACCTGCGTACAAGGGGATGGTCTGATTTTGTCAACGACATCTGGGAGCACAGCATATTCCCTTGCAGCCGGAGGATCAATGGTCCATCCTCAGGTATGTTTTGCACTTTGTTGTTTGATCCATCCTTTTTTTTTTTCAGTACTAGATAGATCAGCTCGGAGAGGATAGAAAACATCATTGTTCTATTGCATATTGGGTCTTGGATTACCTAGATGGGAATTAGCTAGTATGGGAAACAAATCTAGCTATCTAAAGTTGATTGGTTATTAAATGGCACATCGGCTGCAGAAAGGCAAGGAAATACAATGGACTGACCTATCATTGAATTTCATGTTTGTCCATAACTCCAATACATCAGAACTCTTCAGATAGTATTACACGAATAATAATACTATATCCAAAAGTGCATGAAATGATTACCAACCAGTTCCTTTTATCATCTACTTACATTTCTATGAACTTGTCATTACATAAATTTAAAATTTAAACTGATTCAACTGAAAGCTATGCTATTTCATTTATACGTCCATAGTGGGGTAATGAAGATGATCGACCACACCTATGCTCAGTAGTCGCAAATAACTCAATAGATGTTTTTCAATTATTCATGGAGCTAGTCCATGAACTTCTCTGTTGCTGTTATTGATGTTTTAGAGTTCCGTATGTCAGTATTTTCCATGTCAGGTGATCTAGGTTTATTTTACAAGACCCACCATTTAAATCCAGTTTGGGGGATTTGCTTCATGTGAACGTGATTTCTGTATTATTTTTTACCCTGCCTGGATCTTTAGAAGTTAGCTCAGCCAAACAAAGATTGAGATCATATTATTAGCTTCATGAGATAACTATTCCTTAATTTATAAACCATATTGACATGCATAGAAAATTTATGGAGTAAAAAGATATAATTTGAAGGGCCCAACCGGGTTCGAACCGGTGACCTCTTGATCTGCAGTCAAATGCTCTACCACTGAGCTATGGACCCATATGTTGGTAAATATGCTCATACAACCTTATTCAATGGTCAAACATTGATGCTCATATAACATATGCTATATGAGGTTAAAAGCAAGCCAAACAACAAATGCCAATTGTTATTTTGGCAGCAAATGATCTTATCTAATGGTGCAAAAAAAAAATGTAATCTGATATCAGACAGTAAGCTGATACCAGATGGCCCTCTTTTGGAATGAGTGTCATGCCGCCTTTGAGGTTCCTGTATCAAATTCTTTTTGTTAACTTCCATTTAAGTCAAACCTTCCAAAAAGAAAGCGGACTCTAAATAGGCAAGAAATCTCTTAGGTAGTCCTCATGTTAATTACTTATTTGTTACTTGCAGGAAAAGGGACATTTTCATGATTCGGCTGTATGAGCCACTGTAGCTGGCCGAAGCTTGGCTTAATACAGTACTGAATTTTTTTAGTCTAAGCTTTGCCCTCTAAAACATATAATTATTGAAAAAGTTTCTCATTAATATGTAAAGCATTGGGCTAATTTCAGGCGGATTGAACTGTTATCAGTATTTTTTATGTTAAAAATTTCCTTTTTCAGTTTTTTTGGTGAATGAAGAATGTTAGAGAAGAAAAACCTTACTGTAGTAGAATTGAGAAAAACCTAATAAACAAGCTTTAGGGTCTCTACGTTATAAAGTATTCTGTCACCCAGATTGATATCATGGCAGAACTCTGTGCCTTCTACTGATAAAATCTTGGTTTCAGTTGAACTAGATAACAATGTTGATGGATAGGATCTTCTGCTATAAAATTCTCCTGATTCTTTCTGTGGGCATGAACACACTAGACTGCACCAATCACCATCCAAAAATCCGAAGTGGAAAAAGTATTTAATCCTCAATTTTTCTCTCCCTTCTGTTACCTGTTTGGGAGTGAAAGGTCACTAATGACATGCATATGTAGTTATTTATAAGTGTGTCTGTATTTCTTTTTCTTTGTTTTCCTTTTTTTTTTTTTTGGGGTGGGGGGGTGGGGGGGGACACGGAAATTGCTAGAGTGAATTTAATTTTTCCATAATTCCAGGTTGATAATAAATAATTCATATTCACTTGACTAAATTCCATGCCTTGTGACTTGCACTTTGTTCATCAGAGCTGATTAGAATTGCCTTTGCCTAGTAGGGCACCTTTATGTTATATATAGCAAAGAAAACAAGAATGGTGTCTATCTAAGAGGAACCTTAGAGAAAGTTTATTGTAGAATGAGACCGTCCATAAACAAGTATTTCTGCTGATTTTAATACGTAACAAGATAATATTGTCGGAAGCCCTCTATCCTTGAATTTTATGTCATCTACGGAAAGACAAAGCGGTTTTGAATTGTATGACATGTCTAGAGTTGACTTTAAATTGGGAACATCTTGTTGAACATGAAAAGTGATGGTTCATATCTGGAGCAGTATCGTTGTACGAGAGTATTTTTTTTCTGCCAAGTTTGAAAAAGAGAATAGTACTTTACTTCTAAATGGTGATACAGCTGATACGTTTTACTCAATTCTTGTATATTTTACAGGTTCCTGCAATTCTTTTTACACCAATCTGCCCCCACTCTCTGTCGTTTCGGCCTCTGATATTGCCGGAGCACGTGACACTTAGAGTGGTGGTACCCTTCAATAGCAGAAGCCACGCTTGGGTGTCATTTGATGGCAAGGGCAGGAAACAGTTGGCCCCTGGAGATGCACTGGTGTGCAGCATGGCCCCTTGGCCTGTTCCTACTGCGTGTCAAGTTGATTCGACTAGTGATTTCCTACGCAGCATCCACGACGGTCTTCACTGGAATTTGAGGAAGACTCAGTCCTTCGATGGCCCTAGTGATCCTTAACTAAATTAATGTTTTCCTCCTCAGAATTAGACAAAGAAATGCTCTTATATTGTGGTAAAGTGTACCTAGTTTTGTTTTACATCCCATAAGATTAGAAGAATGAATAGAGCGTTTGATGAGATACAGGTTATACATGCAGTGAACATGTGAATCTTGGCAGCATATTTTCAGGAATTTAATCAGAATTTTACGATGGAGGCATATATCTAAATATTTGTTATTAAAAACTAGCAATTCAGTGGGTCGTAAAAATGGAAGAAAGCAATGCTAAGGTCAAAAAATATTTAAATTAAACTTTAAGGTTGAATTTTGTTCACCAGTCACCTTAGGCAAAAATGTCAATTTGGCCCACAAGTTTTTCCCAGTCTCTCTTTTTTCTTTTAATGAATCAATTGCATCAATGCATAAAATATATTTATTATAAAAAAATTAAAAGCAATATGCACTATTCATTATTTAATAAGTATTAATAATTTATAATCAATATATTATTATTTATTACTATTAAAATATATAAAATTCACATATATATGGGATTCAATACAAATTTACTTTACCGTTTAAACAATACCTCCTCCACTCCTCTGCCGAATTCTTAAAATTGGCGCCTTATATCTCAATTTTGGCTCGATTGAGGACACCTCTTCATGGCAGGTGACGAATTTGCCAAAATCACACGTGTGCAATGAACGTGATGCCAACTTAGCTGAAATGGAGGGAAAAATTCCCCTATTGCTTCCCCACATTCACCTTTCCACCTTCTATTGCCCTAATTGTTGCTTCCCCTTTTTAAACCGTAATTTCAGATTCAACCCAACACAAATTATTAGCCCAAATGATCAATTTAAAGCCTATACATATAATATGGAGCGATGAATTGCAGAAAATGCATCAGTTTCACAAAATGGGGATGAGGAAATTAGGGTTCGGAAAAGGGAGGGGAAAATTTAAATGTGCAGAAAAGGGGGAGAGAAAATTAAGGTAGACAGTACTTTCAATTGCTCTATTATATTTGGAACGTTGCAATCTCTGGGTTAATACTGAAGGAAAGACTTGATATGAAGTTCCTGGATGCATGTATGTTAGAGTTTGCGACAAATCGTTTATCACCTACGTAAAAGGGAATGGTCTGATTTTGTCAGCGACATCTGGGAGCACAGCATATTTCCTTGCAGTCGGAGGATCAATGATCCATCCTCAGGTATGTTTTGTACTGTTTGTTTTTTGATCCATCCTTTTATTGTCAGTAATAGATAGATCGGCTCGGAGAGGATAGAAGACATTATTATTCATCATTGTTCTATTGCATAGTGATTCTTGGAGTACCTATATTGGAGTTGCTAGTTTGGAAACATATTTAGCTATCTAGAGTTGATTCCTTATTAAATGACACATCGGCTGCAGAAAGGCAAGGAAATACAATGGACTGGCCTATCATTGGATTTCATGTTTGTCTCCCTAAAACCTCTAGAATAATAACACTATATCCAAAAGTGTATGAAATTTTTACCAACCAGTTCCTTTTTATCATCCAGAAATTGCTTGCGTTTTGTATGGCCTTTTCATTACATAAATTTAGAATTAAAACTGATTATTGAAACTATGCTATTTCTTTTGCACAAATCTCTGCTCAGCAGTCTACGATGCAAATAACTCATAGATTTGTTTTAATTATTTCATGGAGCTAGTCCATGAGCTTCTTTCTCTGTTGCTGTTATTGATGTTATAGAGTTGCGTATCTCAGTATTTTCCTTGTCAGGTGATGTAGGTTTATTGTACAAGAACCACCATTTAAATCCAGTTTGGGGGATTTGCTCGATATGAACATTATTTCTGTACTATTGTTTTTTTGCCCTGGATCTTTAGAAGTTAGCCCAGCCAAAGGAAGCTTGAGATCATTTTAGTTAACTAATCTTTTATTGGTAAACCACATTGAGGTGCACAGAATACTTGTGGAGTGAAAAAATATTATTTGAAGGGCCCAACCGGGTTCGAACCGGTGACCTCTTGATCTGCAGTCAAATGCTCTACCACTGAGCTATGGACCCCTTGGTTGATAATTGAGCTCATAGAACTTTATTCAATGGTCAAATATTGATGGCCATATTCCATTTGCTATATGAGGTTAATGGCAATCCAAACAATAAATGCCAATTGTTATTTTGGCAACAAATGACCTTATCTAATGGTGCAAAGTGTATCAAATTCTTTTTGTAAGATTCCATTTAAGTTGAAGCTTCCAATTTGGAAGAGGACTCTATAGGCAAGAAATCTCTTAGATAGTCCTCACATTAATTACTTAGTTGTTTCTTTTTCTTTGTTTTCCAATTTTTATTTTTATTTTTTTGGTTTGTGCGTGTTTGGGGAGTGGGGGAGGGATGGAAATGGCCAGAGTGAATTTAAATTTTCCAATATTTCCAAGTTGTTTGATCAAAATAATTTAAATTCACTTGACTAAAGCCCATGCCTTGCGACTTGCAGTTTGTTCTTCAGGGCTGATTAGAATTACCTTCGCCTTGTAGGGCACCTTTATGTTATATATAGCAAAGGAAAGCAAACCAGAATAGTGTCTATCTAAGAAGTACCTTAGAGAAAGTTTATTGTAGAATGAGACTGTCGCAGGTATTTCTGTTGCTTTTATACTTAACAAGATAATATGGTCGAAAGCCTTCTATCCTTGAATTTTATGTCATCTACAAAAAGACAAAGTGGTTTTGAATTGTATGACATGTCTAGAGTTGACTTTAGATTGGGAACATCTTGTTGAACATGAAAAGTTATGGTTCATATCTGGAGCAGTATCGTTATATGAGTATTGTTTTTGCTAAGCTGGAAAAAGAGAATAGTACTTTACCTTTAAATGGTGACACCTTCATTGAATCCCGTAGGAACCGCCCAAAGGCTGGATATTAATATCATTTTTCGTCAACTATTTATTTGATCAATATCATTTCAGACCCGCAAATATATGTTTTAGTCAATTCTCGTGTATTTTGCAGGTTCCTGGAATTCTTTTTACACCAATCTGCCCCACTCTCTATCCTTTCGGCCTCTGATATTGCCCGAGCACGTGACACTTAAGAGTGGTAGTACCCTTCAATAGCAGAAGCCACGCCTGGGGGGGCACTGGGGTGCAGCATGGCCCCTTGGGCTGTTCCCACTGCATGCCAAGTTGATTCGACTACTGATTTCCTACGCAGCATATATCCACGATGGTCTTCACTGAGTCCTTCCATGGCCTTTGTGATCCTTAACTAAATTAATCATAAGATATTCACTTATGTTGCAGTCTTCAGAAAAAATAAATCAACGTACACTTCATAATATTGCGGCTTCTTTACGAGTTGTAAAGTGTACTTAGTTTTATTTTATACCTTAAAATGAGAAGAATGAATAGAGCTTTTAATAAGATAGAGGTTATACAAGCAGTGAACATGCGAGTCTTGGTGAATTGTATAATAGAAAGCAGAATATTTTGAGGGCATTAATTAGTATTTTACATGGAGGCATGTATCTAAATATTAGTTATAAAAAAAATAGCATTTCAGTGCCTCATAAAATTGAAGAAAGCAATTTTAAGGTAAAAAAATATTTAAATTAAAAGTTAAGGTTTAATTTTTTTCACAAGTCACCATAGACAAAAATACCAATTTGGTCCCCAAGGTATTTCCAATCTATTTACCTTTTTTTTTTTTTTTGAATGAATTTGGTACATTAATACATGAGAAATATGAACCTCAAAAAACTAATAAGAATCTGCAACATTTAATATTAAACAAGTAACAATATAGATCTATAATCAACATATTGACTATTATTAAAATAGATAACCACCCACATACAAGACTTGAAACCAAGAACTCTGGAGTGTTGAAGTCATTTTACCACTTAAATAGTACTTTATTGACTATCTTTAATCTCATTTTGGTCCCCTTCATTACCGAATTCTTTAACTTGGTCCCTTAGTTTTCAGTTTTTGGCCCGATCGAGGACACTGGACACCCCCTTCATCGCAGGTGACGAATTTGCCAAAATCACATTTGTGCAATGCATGTGATGCCAACTTCGCTGAAATAGAAGGAATTTTTTCCCTATTTCTTCCCCAGTTTTCCATTTCCCCCTTTTTGAACCCTAATTTCTTACTCTCTCAAATATCAAAATTATTTATATAGTATGGAGCAATGAGTTGCTGAAAATGCATCAATTTCACAAAACAGGGATGAGGAAATAAGGGTTCGAAAAAGGGAAGGTGAAAATTAGATGTGTAGAAAAGGGGAGGGAAAATTAAGGTATACAGTAATTTTATTGCTCTATTATACTTGCAACATTGCAATCTTTGAGTAATTAACTTGAAAAAATATATTATAATTGGGATTTTGTTTTTGAGTGAATAATTGGGATGTGACTATACTTCATTTAGATGTAGAACTTATATTAATTACCTCTTGTAATATTTGTTGACTTTATTGTAACTATTGAAGCAATAAGTGTGTCACGTTGTTCTAATAGTTTATTTTGGTTACTGAAAAAAAGAAGAAGAAAGAAACGAAAAGATGAAAATGCCTTTTTACGGTAGCTTTTGGCCATGTAGAGTTTTGATTAGGGAAGACACGGGTTTGCAATCTATTTGGTGAAATTTAAAATTCGCTCATCAAGTTTTTTAGGATCTAAATCCGACAGGTTACACACACTAGACATGTTACATCATTTTATTATTTATAAATATTAAAAAAAAATATATTTTTATAAAAATAAAAAATAATTTTTTTTTAAAATATATTTTTTTAAAAAATATCACATAAATATATATAATATATTTTTAAAATAAAAATAAAAATCAAATTGATAATTGGAACATAATGGGTTTGAAATAAAAATTTAAATCTGCCCAAATCTATTTATAATAGTAAATATGCACACCAAATAGAATAAGTTCGACCTTTTATCATCCATAGTTTTGACTTCTTATAATAGACTTAAACAAAATGAAGCAATTATTGAGATTTGTGGGGGTTAGACTAATTCATAATTCATGCATTGGAAGTCCAAAAAGGTATATTATGTGTATCCTCCAATTAATCTAAAGTCTTCTATGAGCAACGAATTCACACATTATTTGTTTGTGTGCTTATGATAATTTGACTTAAGGCTCTGCAAAAGTAAGCATTTTCCATCTGGTTATTTGGTAATTAAGCCAGGGAAAAAGTTATCTTATCTCACGTATTGGCGAAGGCAAAACCCATTTCATTTTTCATCACTGAAGCATGGGATTTTATGTTGTTTTTTAATTAGTGAAGTAGGGAAAAAGCAATGTTCTTTTTTTTGTGATTTCTATTTAATTTCAAAGTAAATTATTTGTTTCTAAAGTAAATAAGTACAATACAAGTGGGCTATTCTTTTTTTATTTTTCTTTTCTTTTTTTGTCATTGTCATTAGTGACAAATAATTCCTACAAAAAATTTATTCTTTAATCTTCACTATGAATTTGTGATTCATCTCTTTTCCTTGTATTTCTAATTAGTTGTCTTATAGTTGGCATGTTGAATTATATACATCGGATGAAAATGGATTTTTTCTCAAAAAAAAACTCTATAAAGTCATTAGAAAAATTAAATATATCTCTTTAAAGCTAAAATAAATAACTTCAAGTTTAAAATATAGTGGACAAGTCAACAATACTTTTAAAGTGAAATTCATGGAAAATAATTTGCGTACATTAATTCCCTGAGTGTGCACCAAGATATAGGTCACATGGATTATCATCTCTTTGAATTAAATGGCATATATATATATGTATGTATATATATGTATATATATATATATATAGTTGATCAGTAATCATGCATGCATCATCTTTGCAACATGTACTATTTCAAGAAATAATATCTGTAATTGCAGCCAAGTTCAATAAAATGAAACCAAGATTTAACTTATGTGGCCAATGCAGAACAGTGCTGATATTAGGCTTGACCCTTTGTTTTATCAGCATTTCCTATACAAACAAACACCTTATCTTTCCTGCTTCCAATTTCTGTTCTCCTCTCCTGAAACCTGCACCATTTTCACAGTCACTTTCCACACAGAAGAATCATTTTTCACAAGAAACAACTACAGATTCTCCGACTAATCTCAGCCACGTTGTATTCGGGCTTATCGGTTCAGAAAAAGCATGGCAACACAGGAAAGCGTACATAGAATCATGGTGGCGGCCGAACGTTACATGGGGATATTTATTTCTGGATAAAGCTCCAGCTGAAGGGCTCCTCCCATGGCCTGAAACTTCTCCTCCATATAGGATATCTGATGACCTCACAGAACTTCTGAACAAATCTGAAATCCGGGCACAAAGAATGGTGCATGGAATAATGGAGGTGTTGAGGGAGCTGGACCATGAAAATCTTAGATGGCTAGTGATGGGGGACGATGATTCGATATTTTTTGTGGATAACATAGTCGATGTTCTTGCGAAATACGATCATACAAAGTACTACTACCTTGGTGGGCATTCTGAATTTATTTTGTCAAATTACCTTTTCTCATTCAACCAGGCTTTTGGTGGAGGTGGAATCATGTTGAGCTATCCTCTCGCAAAAGCTCTGGCGAGAGATATGGAAAATTGTCTCAAGAGATATGCGTTCTTGAATTCTGCCGATAATACCACAAGGGCCTGTATTGCTGACATTGGAGCAAACCTGTCACCCCAAAAAGGAAATCATCAGGTAATTAATGTCTTGTATTCATATAAGTATCCCATTTTTAACAAAATCGAACGCTTTCGCAACCATCGCCTTGCACTGGTGTAACATGTATTGTACCGATTTTTAAGTTAGGGAAGCCTGGAAAATTTTTATTTGCTTCACAAAATATTGATAGACTTATTATCCTTTTCATAAACACATCTTGCAGATTGATTTTCGTGGTGATATTTCGGGTTTCTTATCATCTCACCCACAGTCCCCATTAATGTCCCTTCACCATTTTGACATGGTGGAACCAATATTTCCCTCCTTGGATCGTTTTGAATCCACGCGCCACCTCATGAGGGCGGCGACAGCCGATCAGTCCAGGATGTTACAGCAAACCATTTGCCATCACAGGCAAAGCAACTGGTCTTTTTCCATTTCTTGGGGCTATTCTGCACACATATATGAGACCGTCATGCCCCGGAGCTATTTACAGATCCCCGTCCAAACATTTAAGCCATGGGTAAGGACTCCAAGGCCTCCAAATTATTTGTTCAAAACGCGACGCCGTTCCAGCGATCCCTGTGAAGCTCCTCATGTTTTCTTCGTCGAATCCGTGGAGGAAACAATTGAGAGCCATGAAATTCTTACCAGCTATTCTCGAGCGTGGCCCCGTGCTCTGCCAGCTTGTTCATCAAGTGGCAATCATTCTGCAGACGATATCCACAGAATTCAAGTCTTTTCACCACCTGCAAAGCGCACTGAGGTTAGTTCATTGAAGTATAATAGTTAAACTATAGCACAAAAACAAGAATATAATTCAGCAACACAAAAAGGCATGTCCATTTGAATCAATAAATAAACTCTATCTGTCTATATATATAAGGGACGAAACTAAAAAATGTCAGTAGATAAAAGGTTTTAATTTTTTAGAGGAGGATAAATTTTTAAAATTTAATAATTTTATACATAAAATTTATATTAATTTAAAAATTTTATGGAGTTGAAAGGGCGTCACTATTATCGCTCCTAACTCCGTCCCTCGTATAAATATAGATGATGCAACACTACATGTATAACTTTCTTATCTATTTTTTCTGTTTTCTTTCAGATGGATAGATGTGAGTGTTGTGACATTATACGAGTCGACAGCGTTCAGGCAGAGATCAGATTTAGGGAATGCATGAGAGGTGAAATAATCGCTTAAATATCTGCTTAAAAGAGGATCTCCAGAAGAAATCGGGAGCTTTCTATAATTTTGTGGGATTAATCCTTAATTTTCCACAATTAGTTTGTATATGCTGTTTGTACATGAGATGCCAAGCTCATATGGTGAAGTTGAAAAGTTGAAAGATGTTAGGACAAGTTCTTGCAGTACCCTTCAATTAGGGTAAATGGCAAGTCATCGTCCCAAATTTCACTATTTTATTACTTCAAAAAAATTTACCTCTTCCAATTTATATTCATTGTACCACTTCACCTTTCAATGGAATTTTCAAGTCAAATTTTTGCTGAAAAATTTTTTATTTTCTCCGTCATGTTTCATTTTTTCTCGCTCAAAAGTCAAGCAAAAAATTTTGTGATATATATTAATTAATTACTATCAATTGTACAAGCACGACAAATGATAGTAATACTTTTGTTACAGATAACTTTAGTTGCAGTGTGAGAAAAATATGAATTGATTATGAGTAGTAATTGAAAATAGTGTTAATCGCATTTCAAAATATTAAGAAGCTTTTTGTTTGGATTTTAAGTGGGAAGAGAAAAAAAAGACGCGCGACGAAAAATTTTATGATGAAAATTTAATTTAAAAATATTATTGAAAAGTAAAATAGTACGATGAGTGTAAGTTGCTAAAAATAATTTTAAATTACTTTTAAAAAATAAAGCTTTAAAATAATACAATTTGATAGGGGAGAGGGGATGGGGAATGGGGATCGGGATCGGGATCGGGCTTTGAAGTGCCATCTACCCTTTCAATTATGCTCATGTGAGTCCCAATTATGTCAATTGGTAAGGACCAAGTAGATAAGTAAATAGCATTGGACAAATTGCTTTGGAGTCCAGCTACGCTACTTCTTCTGCTCTAGGGCTCCTACACTAGGTGGGCTGAATCAAAATGAAAACTGTCCTTTCTCTAGAGATATCTTCTGACTTGTACTAAAATTTATCTTGCGACTTTCCCTAGCCAACCGCTAACTTTTCTCTAAAATTATTGCCTTTTTATTTTGTAATAAAGAACTATATTTATTGGTATGTAAAATTATAATTTATAATATTTTCTAACTGGTGTGGAAAAGTCTTAGGTAACTAGAGCATAAATAGTGACTAAGAACATAACATTATAAAATGTTAAATGAATCATACGTCCATTTGCAAAAAAAAGATAAATATTTATAATTGTTTAAATGTGTTTTGAGTGTAAATAGTATTCGATGTGGTAAAACTAATGTACTAATAGACATTATTGGATAAAGCTTTTTTAGATTAATGACCTTAGCTAATTATAGGATCCATCACTAACTTATTATGCATAGTTGCTAAAATTTTATATTCAATTGTATTTAGGCACATCAAATATATATAAAAATAATTAATAACAGCTCAGTCTATAAATAATTTAAAAGCTTCATTGGTACTATTGCGACTAAGCTTATCTCCTTTTTAAATTGGATATTTAAGATCAAATAATTTGACTTTTTGTAACAAATGGTACTTTTATTAATTAATTCCATAAGGAAATTCCATAAGGATTGAGTAGTATATACTATATACTACGTACAACGTGTTTCATCATCTAGATAGAGAAATACATTATTCGGACATGGAGTTGGCAACATATCGAATTGAAATTATTTGGATCCGATCTTATCAATCTACTCAAATCATGACCTAAACTGAGTTATTTAATATTTGTCTCGAATTTGAATTCAATGAGAATAAGAGAAATCCAAATTCAGATCCGGATCCGAAAAATGTTATATAGAAAAATATAATTCTCACTTGAATTTTGGCTTAGAGAAGAAACTATAGAACAAAGCATTAATTATTAGCATGTACGAAGTATTTCTAAATCAAATTAATAAGGTTTAAAATAAATGTATTTACTTTCTATTTTATTAAATATATATAATAAAATATGTTTTTCAATTTTCTCTGTTTTGTTCCCTAATCTCTTGTTTATCTAATTAAATTAATATTTATTTTTTTAGTTTACATATATAATCTGATTTACTCAATAATTTTCTTTCTACTCCCCGAAATTAATTTTGGACTCTTAAAAAAATACATGTTGATCCCTTACATGCTTATTGAATTCATTTGACTAAATTAAGCCAATCAAGTTCTAAAGATTTTTGTATTATAATCAATCAAAATTTAGTCCACATATTATTTTAATTTTCATAATTTTGATATTTTAATGCCACGTTTTTATATACCTTCTTCAATTGTATTTAGTAAATAGTTTTTTTTTTTCGATTCTCAATTGCTATATATTGAATAAATCTTTTCTATAATTCACTAAATGTCAAACTTAAACATAAACCATTCTATTTTTATATTAATATTATAGTTTTCTTGAATTTCGTGTATCGGGCGGGGTTTAGACTAATAATTGTTTTAACCCAATGTATGTGTATTCCTTCGAGTGAGCAAATTAATGACTAATTATTTTTTTTTATTTTTTGGTTAAAAAAATAATACCTTGGGAAATCATACCCAGAGAAATGGAGTATTATATTTTGTATGAATTTAGTAAAATAATATTTTTCTGACCAACCACGTACAGTTAAATAACGTGTATAAATTTAATAAAACAATATGTTTTAAATTAATTGGAGAATAAAAAAATTCATAGTTGAGGATTAGTAGCTAACAGCATAAACTCTTCTGTCATTTGCGAGACAAACAATATATATAAAATAGAAGCTTCCTGAGTATTGTGTTAGGATTCACCAGTTGGTGCATCTTAGTGGCCAGGATGTCGGCCGTTGGATTAATAAAATACGATTCCATTATTTGACCTATTGATGTAACACTTATATTGTCATTATTTGAATTGAGGAATCAGTAAAAAAAAATTAAAAAAAAAATCATTTCTTGATTTAATATTAAAATATATAATTAATTTAGATACAATCAAATATTTTAGTACCCAAAAATAGTGCGTTACTAATAATTAAATTAATTTTAATTTAATTTTAATTCTCAACATTAGTTCGTAGTTTGAGCCCCATTGAAGAACGCTTCATTTGCGTACTTAAATTAATACAATAATAAACTCTTGAAGTAAATGAAATAATGTTATTGAAAAAATTGGAGAAAGAAAACATGATAGAAGAGAGAAGTGAGAGACCAATTGTTAATTTTTTAGATTTCGATCGATTTAGTTATATTTTTTTGGAAAATGATTAATTATATTATTTATCAAGATGTTCAGTTATTTTATTTTTTAGAGTAACAATTACAATATTTATCATGATGTTCAGTGCAATTTTCAAAGACTAAGCAAGAACAATCAACAATTCTCAATCAGCAGACATACAAAAAATACATATAAGTGAGACTTGAATTCATTTTTTTTTTAAAAAAAATAAATTATGAAGTGAAACTACTTAATTTTTTCAACAATTTATCAAATTAATTCTTTGACAATTTCAACAGCATGAAATTTTTAAATCTTAATATTTGCTATATGATACAATATTACTCATTTGATTTAATAAAAAAAATAGATTAATTTTTACTATTGGACTTAAAAAAATAATAAAATCAGTTAACAGCAATATATATCCCGATTTTGGGACAAAGATAATAGTATTTGAGTATATTGTTGATAAATTATAATTTTTAACTGAATTGAAGAAAATGCTAGGTTGAACAGATTTTTTACAATCTAAAGGAACTATCAATTATGCAGGACTCCTTCCATTTCAAAAGAAAAAAAAAAAAGAAAAAACACTCTTATTAAAGTCGATGGATCGATTTGACTATTTATATCTGCACGTTAACAAATAACATATTCAGATTTTTTGAAAACTAACTTAAGAAAATGGAACAAATATTAACAAAGTTTTATAACATCAAAATCATCAAACAAATTTATACGACAAAAAATGTTTAACTTTGTAATAGTATTTTTAATAATTGGATCGATGATCAAATCGATTTATAGTTGGTCCGAATTACCGATCCAACCATTCTAATAAAATTGATTATAATTTTTTATTATATTATATAAAATAATAATGTAATATATTAATTATTAATTAATAAATCTTAAAAAAATAATAATTAACTAAAAAATATATTTAATAAAATACAAAATTTAAATAATCATATATATATAATAAAATATAAAGTTTAAACTTTCTTAAAAAAATTAATCCGTTCGTGACTGATTCTTGGCCGATTTGATCAATTTTTTGACTGATTTAATCAAAAATGTGGTTAATTAAAGTCAACGAACTGACCAAGCATTGATTCTCGGGTAAACCGATTGAACCAATCGATTCAATCTAATTTCTAAAAATAGTGCTTTGTATTATAGTAATTTAGTGAATAATTATTTTAGAATAGCAAAGTATTAAATTCCAACACACAATTATCAAAGTAGACCCTTTCGACTTGTGTTGTGACCAAATCGATCTTACTTATGATTAGAGGTTCAATCGGTCGAACCGCTATAATAAAAATTGATTATATTTTTTTATTATATTATATAAAATGATAATATAATAGACTAATTGTTATATAATATATTTTTTAAAAAAAAAAGATAAATAATTACCTAAAAAAATATCTAACAAACATACAAAATTTAAATAACCACATAAATATAATAAAATATTAAATTTAAATTTTTTTAAAAAATAAAAATCTATCAAACCATTTTCATCAATTTTAATCGGTCAAATCGAAAATTCAATTTTATATCCTTAAAAACCAGACCGACATCTAATTTTTGATTAAATAGATTGAACCGATCAATTCCATTCAATTTTCAAAAGAATGATTTTGGCCTTACCTCTTCTGTTAATAAACCATACATATATACAAGGTCGGGAGACGCTGTAGGTTTATGACTACGCAAAGCTGTTTAATATTTGTTTATTTATGAAGCTTATAATTTGTGTTATACGCAAAGCAGTTTAATATTTTTCACTAATAAATTAAACTTTTTTTTTCCATAACATATACTTATGTCTCTTTGCCTGTGCCTTAGATGACTGTGCATCATTACTTCAGTAAAATTTGGTAGATTGCTACTACATAAAGTTATTAGCTTTGAAAACTGTGAAATCTGCGAATTAATTGCACATAAATCTTATGTTTCTCTATCTAGAACTGAATGTTCTAATACACACTTGGGATATTTTATTTTTTGGCCTAGTTTATATAGATTCTTTAATAGTTTAGATATTATAATATTTTTTTTAAATATGATATAGAAATATGTTTACGTTAACTAAATTGTTCTTTATTAAAATTTGAAAAAGAAATAATTAAGCCATACGCATTACATAAGTATTAATGAAACATTCATTTTTAGACAGACGTAGGTCAATCCAAAGATATTGCAAATTGAAGGATAGTCGTCGGTAGAAGTTAGTCTGTGTCCTTATTTTTAATTAAATGAAAGATAAATATTTTGCCAAAATTCGAACGATATATAACTTTCCGATTTAAATTGCATTTAACTAGTTTTTCTTTTTCTTTTTACCTCATTATAAAATGAAAAATCTAAGCATATTTTAAATTACTTAGATCTTCAGGTAGTTATGATTGTATTTAACTGAAATAGAATATTAGATAAAAATACACGAGTTGTTTTTTTTTTTTCTTGTTATTTGTAATATATTCATATTATTAGAACTAAAAACAGAAATTTTAATACACATATGTTTCATTTAATTTGCGGCCTGTCTCCTCCCTGTCATTGTAAAACAGGTAGCATGTATGAAAGTTACAGTAATCTTCTCTCCCCAAATATGGAAATTATGACAGGTTTAATTGTTTTTCCCAAAAAAGAACTTTAAAATACAGTAAGCTGGCACTTATTACATGAACATTCTTAGTTCCCATGGGGTGAACAGCATGTATTATTCACATGTATAAGCAATCCCCCTTGGAGTTGAAAACAATTTGTGCCATAAAAAAAAAATAGTATTCTTAGTCTTATGACTTGTAAGTCTCCATAATCTGAAAACCTGGACTGACTCTATCAAAAGTTTCTCAACACAATACTCTCCCTCAATCCCATTTCCATTTCCATTTCAATTACAATGGCTTCTGCATTTTCCAAAGATTTCTTCTCAGCAAGCAGCTTCTGGAAAACCCTGTTGGCTTTAGGCCTGGTTCTCTATTTGATCCTGATTCCCCTTTCCAACACTCAAAATCCCTCTCTCTTCTTGATGAAATGGGCTTCACCGTCATCAGAACCCGTCATCTCAAGCGATTCTCGAACCAATCTCAGCCACATAGCTTTCGGGCTTCTGGGCTCAGTAAAAACATGGCCTCACAGAAGGGGATACCTGGAAGCCTGGTGGAGACCAAACAAGACCCGGGGCTACGTCTATTTAGACAGACCCCCGACACCAGATCTCCTCCCATGGCCTCAAACTGCTCCTCCTTACAGAATAGTCGATAACCTGTCTGAATTATTCCGAGAAACCAAGCCCCGTTTCGAGCTCATGCCACGGATGGTGCATGGGATCCTGGAGCTGTTCAGGGAGGAACACGACAACATGAGATGGATAGTCATGGGAGATGACGATTCGATATTTTTCGTGGATAACATAGTTGATGTTCTTGCGGAATATGATCACACGAAGTATTATTATCTTGGTTGGCATTCGGAAAGCGTTATATCGAATTACTGGTTCTCGTTCGACCAGGCGTTTGGCGGGGGTGGGATCGTGTTGAGCTACCCGTTGGCGAAAGCCCTGGTGAAGGACATGGATGGTTGTCTGATTAGATATGCACAGAGTACTTCTGCTGATCTGATTACGATGACTTGTATTGCTGATATTGGAGTCAACCTCACTCCTCACAAAGGAATTCATCAGGTTAGTAGTACTCATAAGCACTTGCCTTCTATATAATTCTCATATTAATTACATTTCTTGGTAAGGGATGGAGAAATCAGCCCTATTTGGTTGTTTCAGGAACATTTTAGTATCAATTCTCGACGAAAATAGTGTTATTTTAGGAAACGGTGGAATATATATTAATTATTACATCTGAATTTAACTCATTAAGCACAAACAGTTATATCGTCCAATATTGATAATGAGTTTTGTAAAGAGATTTTTGTAGTGTGTTTTCCTATGTTGGTATGCTTCGATGAGAAACATTGAATTTGAAAGTAAAGAGGGGAAATTAAGGAAACTTCATGATTCGATTCAAGATAGGATTTGGAATTGGATTTGGATTTTTGAAATCGTATTTTGGCACCATTAGACCATTTTAAGAATTGAATTAATTATTTACTTTTTTTGCCTCGAATGTTTTAAAAGATAAGGACAATATTTTAAAAATACATCTTCTCCTTAATTACAAATGCAAATCCCCTAAATTCCCATCATTCTATGGAGGATTTCACTTAATACTATCACATTTTCAGCTAAATTTCATCAATTCGAACCACTTCAATTATTTTATTTATTCCAAACAATTAAACCTGGATTTCCAAATCCAAATCCCGTCAAATCCGATGAAAGTCTCTCTTGCAAAACCCACTGTTCAAACTATAATATCTGAAAACGCCTCATTTCTATAGATGTTTCTAAGAATTGGGAAATAAAAAATGACCATTAGATGATCAAAAATGGGTTTCTCTCACACATGGCCGACCAAAAATCCACTTTTTTCGTGATAAAATTAAAAGCATAACAAAATTAGGGGTGATCATCCATAAATGGTCTCACAAATCTTTCATTTAGAGCAGTATATAATTAGCTCTTTTCTTTTGATTACAACTTGTGACACCTCATATGTGTGTGTATCAGATTAGTTTTTCTTTGAACTTCTTGCATGTACTTTCCATGCCCAATTTTTTATTAAGATTGATTCCTTAGTCAACTAGCGCTAATCGAAATTAAGATCAGATATTTTTTTAGTGAAACTTCTTGGTCAAATAGCCTCGGGTTGCGTCTAACCCACGTTCTTCTGCATTCAACCTTCTGCTAGCTCATCTAATTTGTGCATTTTATTCAACTAGTTAATTATGTAATCAAACAAGTTGGTGATTCATTAGTGAGAAAATTCTGGTATATAATTGTTGTGGCACGAGATGCCAAACATTCGTACAAAAGCTATTATTCGCTTTATTTAAGTCTTGCGATTTTGACATTCGCATGCTCATTTGTCATGAGATGAATTCCTCTTTAATATAAAATTCTAATAAGTGGGTGAACTATGTGTACGGTATGTCAATGCAACTTTCCACAAACGGCGCCAAACTAATATAACACGGGATCACAAGCATCCACCCAAAATATATTATTCGTTTTGGTCGATGGTTTTATCTTGAAAAATGCACTTCTATGGGATGAATTTCTCCTTAATATAAAATCCCAATAGATAGGTGAGCTATGTGTGCGATGTGTCAATGCAACTTTCCATAGAGGGAGCCAAACTAATATGACACGGGTTGGCAAGCTTCCACCCAAAATATATTATTCACTTTTTTCGACGATTTTATCTTGAAAAATACGCTTCTATGGGGAAAAAGGTTGACCCGTTGTTTATAAACCACAATGCACCCACGTGCTCATTCGATATGAAATAAATCCCTTATCCATAATACTTTATTTGTCTAATAAATCTAACTATTTAAATGACAAGCGAAATTATATAGATATTTATGATTGATTACTCTCTTTGACGTCCATCCACTTACGTGCAAAATGTAAAACCACTTATCTTGTGATTTGTTTGTGTCCAGTGCAGCCTTGAATAATGATAATGTACTTCCTTTCGTGACGAAATTTATTGATTTGCATTTTCCTACTTATCTATTCTATTTTATTTTTTAATGTGAATTAACTTTTAATTTTTTAGCTAGGATTGAAAAAAGGTGACGCGTATATTGATAGACAGGTAGAGGACTGACTGCAAAAATCTAAAGGAGCAATTGCACTTGTATTATTGCAGGTGGATTTACATGGCGACTTCTCAGGTTATCTATCAGCCCACCCAAAAGCTCCCCTCATGACCTTCCATCACTTTGATGCAATGGATCCCATATTTCCCTCCATGGACCGTATGGAATCCACGCGCCACCTCATGAAGGCGGCGAACGCCGACCAGTCCCGCCTGTTGCAGCAAAACATCTGCTACCAGAGGCAGAACAACTGGTCTTTTTCCATTTCTTGGGGCTATTCTGCACAAATATACGAGAGAATTATGCCTCGAAGCTACCTGCAAATGCCCATTGAAACGTTTAAGCCATGGGCAAGGGGCCCCAAGCCACCATTTTACATGTTCAATACGCGGCCGCTGTCTAACGATCCTTGTGAAGCCCCTCATTTTTTCTTCCTTGAATCCGTTTACAAGAGTATCTCAGGTGATGAAATCATTACCAGCTATTTACGGGCCCGGCCGCGGGGTTTGCCGGCTTGTTCTTCCAGTGGCAATCATTCTGCTGATTCTATCTCCAAGATTCAAGTCTTTTCACCCTCAAAAAAGCGTCTTCAGGTATGTTAATAACTAATAGTAATGCCATAGAGCTAGTTTTACTACATTTTCAAAGAATACATTTTTTAATTTTGATTATTTGAAATTTAAAAAAAATATATTTACTTTATTTATTTTTATAAAAAATATTCTTATTTTTAAAATTTTTGATCAAAAATAAAAATAAAAATATGATTACTAAAAATATTTCACGTCTTTTTTTCAAAAAATAAATAGTAAAATAAATATATTTTTATTTTTTAAACATATATAGTCAACATCAAAATATAATTAATCAAAACATATTTTTATTTTTATACAAAAATCTAGCGAACATATTTTCAACACTGAAAATATGAAAACTAGTTTGAAAATAAAACCAAACGAGCTTTATATAACACTGGCTAATCTTTAATTGTTTTTCAAAAATTTATTTGATTTTTTTTTTCTTCTTCTTCTAGATTGATAGATGCGAATGTTGTGACATCGTTCGAGTGGGTGATGCCAAGGCGGAAGTTAAATTTAGGGAGTGCAAGATAGGTGAGATCATTGCTTAAATTTTGCACATTGTCGGAGAATTTAAATTTAGGTTTCAAGAACTGTAGACTTCTTGTCAACTAAAGTCTTTTTCTTCACTAGAGCATACATGCAGTGTGCTATTCTTGTATCACAAGGACCCGCGATTTAGTGCTAGTTAATGTAGATTGAAGTGCAAAATATTCAATTTGCTATTTTCTTTCTTAATTTTTAGCATATATTGCAGCAATAAATACCCAAAGTGTAATAGGAATGAACTCTTATTCAATCAAAGATTGAATTATAATTGAAATAGACCGAAATACTATATTTGGGGTTTATATCAAGGCTCAGGTATGTATTACATTCAATACATCATTTTTTAGATTACTTTGAGAATCGATTTTATTTTGTTAGGTCAAAATTCAATACCTTTAACACTTATTTTGACACGCATAATATCCAATTCGAAAATTTTAAATTATTTTATTTTATTTTTTTGGTAATAATGAGTGTTAATGACTTATTTATGATACTATTTCTTTTTTGTAGGTGAAGTTGCAATTTAAAATAAAATTATGATGTTGATATATCTTTTCCAATACAAAAGTGATAATTGAAATCGTTTTTTTCCGAAATAATAATTTGGATTCTCAATTTTTCACCAAGTTCCCATTTGAGTAAAATCCTAATTAACGATCCACTTGGATCCAAATTTGGATAAAAGTGTTGATTAGTAGAATTAACAGTCAGACAAATTCAACTCAAATCAAACTAATCGGCAATCCTAATTTTTCATTATGAATTTCTCTCTTGATGACAGAAACACAATAACATACTACTCATAATCCTTAAAACAAACTAATAAAAAGTTTCATTTGTATATTATAAAGTCAAATTATTTACTTTCTATTAGTTTATTGAATCAATTTTCAAATATAATTTGAAATTATAAAACACTAATATATTATACTTGCTGGTGTTAAATTACTGTTATAATCTTTAAATTACTAAATTACTCAAGTGATCAATAAATCAATGAAACTTTTATTTCTAGAAGAAGGTACTGTTAGTTATATTCATATATTTCATATATGTATTTATTTGTAATGTTTATTTTAGCAATATAACGTAGATGTAAGTCAAGAAAGACTAATAAAAATATATACGTAATTACTTCTTATATACAAACAATTAAAATTACTATTAGAAAAATAATCAATAACTTTATAAAAAAACAATTAAAACTACTATTAGAAAAATAATCAACAACTTTATAAAAAAAGCTAAGGGCTGCTTTGGTTAGGGTGTTGATTGTAACAAGATAAATATTGTGGTCAAGAATCGAGAGTTGGATTTCTGTTGAGACTAGATTCCAATATCCAATCACCTGTCTTCCTTGAATTTCCAACTCCACGTCAGATTTGGGTTTTGTTTCATAAACCAATTCCCGTTAGAATTTCTCTTCTATTATAAGTATGTTACAAACTGTTTTCGGCATTGCCTTTTATATATATATATATATATATATATATATATGTAGCCTCTGCTCTTCATTATTCCCATTATCAGATTCTTGAGTTGGGTTTCGGTCCACACAAAAATTCTTGCATCTGTTTTGGTACATAGGTTCTTTCATACATTGACCGGTACAGAAATCATGGCAAAGCGAGAAATTATTCTTGTTTGATGATGGTTCTTCAATGAAAGAAACGAAAGACACAAAAACTGAAAATTTGGTGGGAGTTAATGATTCTGAATTCTACAATCTGATCGAAGATCCCTTTGACATGTTCGTTAACGCAAGCTGTCTGAGGAAACAAGTTCGTGACAAAAGAAGTGATTGCGGAAAAAGAAATATTGAAGAGCAGCTGATGAAGTTTGAAAAAAAGGTGGTGGAGTCTGAAAGCTACTGTCTGTTGGGTTGTAAAGCGGCCGGGTTGTCTATGTGTTTTGGTTGTGACAAATACAGCACTTGACTTGTTGCAAAACAATAGAGCTAAGATAGATTCATTGGTTGCTGCAGACTAAATATCAAAACAATTGGAGGGGAAAAGAGTAAAGATATTTTGCAAAGAGTGAAGATATTTTACCTCATCAATTTTAGAAGTATTTGCTCTTCAAAGTTAGTAAGGATTTGCACTTCGAAGTTAGTAATACGTATGAGTGTTAGGTTTTTCTTCTAGCCTCAAATGTTTAGGCTATATTCTTTATTTTAAAAATAAATTCAAGATCCAATTTCTTTTATAACATTGATCTTCTGATACTTAACTTTATTTATCTTTTGAATTTGGTATTTATGATTGTTGTCTTACAGATTTTTGATACCATTTAATGCGGTTAGGATCCGGATTATTGAAATTTTAATAATTTTGCACTGTTGTACTTTTCTGTAAATAATGAGCATTAATCAGCTATTAGTTTGTGACATTGTTTCTTGTAAGTAAAATTTATTTTTTGATTTTTGAACATTATGTCTTTTCCAATGCAACAGTTACTTGCACGTACATATTAAGCTTAGTTTGTTGGGGGAGTTACGAAAATTTAATGAATAGGTAAGACTCATGGACTTGAAAAAGTGAAGGCTTCGCCAAGGTTACAAATGAGTCGATCTGAATTATTTATCATAACTTATAAATAAGGTTTAGTGGATGATTCAAAAGAAACCAGATATCTCGAGGGCAGCATCTATTTGACATATGTCCTGGATCATAATTATGATAAGAATGGAATCTTATTCAATAAGAAGTTGAATTATAATTAAAATATAACAAAATACTACTACTTCATGTCAAGGTTCATTTATGTATCTTTCTAAACTAAAAACCAATACCCCTGACATTTGTTTTGTAGGAATTCTCGATGAGTGCTTGAGATCTTCATTAGGACAAGTTGTGCTGTGAGGGGTGTTGTTTGAGTAGCATCAAATTTGATTCCAGAAATTTAAATGGTTTTATTATACTTTTTTTTATGTTCTCCTTTTTAGGTAATATTGAGTGTTAATGACTTATTTACGATATTATTTCTTTTTTAAAGGTGAAGTTGCAATTTAAAACAAAGAATAAATTATAAAAATCATCTTAATTACAAAAAAATTCAACAAAATTTTAAAATTATAAAATCTACATTTAAAATTTGCATTTGTCTTACATTTTGCACCAATTGTTAGTTGACCTAACTATAATTGTTGATATCATTAAAAAAATTACTGTGAAAATTGAAGTTTGTTTATGTTATACTTTTCACGAATGTATTGAAACAAAAATGCCCTTGGGTTATTTGTAATATTTTATATCTTACAAGAATATAAGTATTATAGTTTTTATATTCATTAAATATCACAATTTGAGTAACATTTTAATTCCTTTTACATATTTTTCATGATTTTTTTAATTTTTTTTTTATCAAAATATACTTATTTTACTGTCCAAAACTTCCTTTAATATATTTTCATGATTTCTATTTTTCACTAATGTTTGAACATTAATAATTTGAGCAAAGTTTTAGACTTAAAGTTTGTTCATATTATATATCTAATGAAATAAACTTAAAATTAAAAAAAATTTATTTTTAAAGAATAAAAGATATATTTGAAATCAAAATTTAAATAAACAAAATTTTGAAAAATAGATATATGTATATATATATATATCAAAATTATTTTAAATTGATAAAATTTAAAAAAATATTTTTTTTTTCAAAAAAAGGGTAAATTGCTTAACACAATTTTGGTAATAAAATAGAAAAATAATTTAGATAACATATATAAATTATTTTTAAAAGTGGCAAAACTTTCAAAACATGAAGATATCAAAAAATTTAAAAAAAAATTACTTTTCATCTTCTTTCTCAATTAGGTTAAATTTTAGAAATAATTTTTATAATTTACCTTAAATTAAAAGCATGATAATATATCCTTTTCAATACAAGAAATGATAATTGAACCGGTTTTTTGATATAATAATAGGGATTCTCATATTCTTACCAAATTCCCATTTGATTAAAATTTTAATTAACAATATAGTGGGATCCTAATTTGGATAGAAGTGTTGATTAGTTGAATTTGTTGGGTTTGCAAAGTCACGGGATGCATTGCATATGTAGCATAAATTTAAATTTTTTTAATAATTTAAAATAAAAATATACATCACATGTATTAAAAGGCAAATTTTGAATTCAATACGATTTTTGATTTGCGCTGATTGCTTGTATAATAAAATAAATAATTTAATTTCGTAATTGTACCTTTCAAGCAATCTGATTGATAAGGGTACGAAGGAATTCAGATTCCTCAAAATTCCACGAACTCTATTACAAGATTCTCAAAAACATTCACAAAAAACTTCAAGTATGGTTCATCCAACGATATCCATGCTTCGAGGAAATCAACAAGCACTAAATCCTTGCTAGTGAATTTAATGTTCTTATTTTTAATCTAATTTGAGAGTAAAGAATAACTTTTAAATCAACTAGTAATTAAAAAAATTGATCTTTAATCAAAAAGGCTAGAATCTTTTGATGGAATAAGATTTTATTTTGGAAAGAAAAAATAAAACTTAAACTAAAGGAGATAGAGGGAGGAGGACGAAATTTCTTGTTGCACCAAAGTTAGAAATTTCAAGCAATTTATGATGGGAGACATTAGTTGTTTGAATGAGAAGATTGATTGACATTTTAAAAGAGTATGTTTGAAAATGATAGAAATAGGGTTGAAAAATATTTTGAATGAAAATAAGAAAAGATAAAATTGAATAAAACATACATAATTTTTGCATTTAAAACAATAAAAAGTGAAAAGTATCCACTCAGATAAAAAAAAGAGGCATTAATTTTGGGCTTTCACATAGATGACCAAACACAATGCACGTACTATTCATAATCCTTCTGCAAATTAATAAAATTCCACTTTTACAGTATAAAGTCAAATTATTTATTTTTTATTATTTTGTTGAATCAGATTTCAAATAGATTTTGAAATTATATAACTCTCAAATATTATACTTGTTCTGATGTTTTATTTCTGAAATATACTTTAAGTAATTAAACTAGTCAAGTGATCAATAAACCAATGACGTTTTTATTTCTAGAAGAAGTTATTATTAGTTATATATATATATATATATGTAATATGCAATTACATATACATTTAAAAACAGGTTGCAAAGCCTCAGGGTGGTGTGACAAATATATTATATGAACTTGATATGCTGTAAAAATTGTAGGCAAGAGAAAAGAGATCCGATGATTTTTACAAACTTGTGATGCACGGATTATTATCTATTATCAATTTTATTCGTGATTCTATTGTTTGATTTTTGCCTGAAAGTTTGTTTTGACTTATTCAACTCGATTTCAACTTAAATTTTCCCGAGTTCAACTAGTCTAATCCCTGGCATAGACAATTTATTAATTCTGACACTCAAATTTTCACTGTACAATCAACCAGTTTATACAACTTAAAGATGGTTGATTCTATTTAAAAATCCTTGGTCAAATAGCCTTACTTCTCAATATTCTATTCCAATACATATGTGTTATAGACATTAAATGCAAGTACAACTGAAAAAATAAGTTTGATTGTGAGCAGGAAAAGCTAAGACCGAGGGGAAAGAAGCTGGTATATTTTACCTTGGATTGAGCCTGTTAGTTATTGAGTAGTTTTGTTCTTATGCACAAATTACCAAACACATTAAACTCTTTCCATCCTAGTTTTGGTGTGCCTATATGGATATCTCTTATTTTTACCAAATCCATAATTCACTAACAAATGAGGCTTCAACTGTTCTTACTACAATTTGAAAGGGTAATTGAAGAATCAGTTAATATCTTCTTTTAAAAAAAATATATTATTCTTGGGTCGAACCTTCTTTCAAGATTTTCATTTATCTATGATGCTCTGCAACTCTTCCTCCAAAGGCAGAAGTTATCACGTGACGTACTCGAAAAAAGGACTGAATGTGCAAAAAGAAATTTGAAACTCGGGATCAAAACCAAAATTTTATAATGTTCAGGATAAAAGTAAAATAGACATATTTTACAGGACCAAATATATAATTTGGCTTACACGGAAAGTATGTTCTTTAATACAATATTGATGTTGCATACTATCATGGCTGGAAGTTGTAAATACATTGAAGTTTCCATATGCACATGATTTTCACTTAATAGTATTACAAATTACATTGAACCCTTATGATGTTTTGCGACTGTACTGTAAGAAACAATTCCAAAAAGTTCGTGTTAATTAAGATGTACTTATCTAAGTTAAAATGTCCTCAGTCCATAGTTGACTTTTATCCACTAGTTTTATTATAGCGTGCAAAAATAGCTTCCAGTGGCGACTTTTGAAAAAGTACTAATTGTTACGTACTTAGAAAGAGTCTCACATAAATGTAAAATTTGAAAGAAACCATGTGACTAGGGGCTAGCTTTGCCAAACAATTAATTTATGCATAATGTGCGATTTAAGGATTGATAATCTTGGACAAATAACACTTCATCTAACCACATTAATTGTTTAGTTTACTATAGTAGGAAGCCAAATTATCTGAATTTTTTTATTAATGTACTTATTTCTTTAATTTTGATGTCGTAAAATTTTCCCTTTTTATAGTATTTTAACACAGTGCCGTTTCCTGAAATTTTATCCACCTGAGTTGGCATGAGCCATTGATTATTTATGTATATGATGATGTTATAAAATAAAATAATGGATTGAGTCATTCCCAATAATACTAGCAACAAATTCTGTGTATAAAGAAGTTAGGTGATAGCAGTAAATTTTAATCCCTACTCCTAAACTTTCGATACGGTCGATAATATAGCTACATACCGGTTGATGATAATATACATGCTTAAATATATATTTCATACTTAGAAAAATTTTCAAGCTTCCTAATAACTTAAAGAAGCTGACAATTTCATGTGCACAATGCAGTAATCATGGTATTAGCTCACATGATTAAAGTAATCTCAGTGAAGCAAACTCCATGTTACCAAATACTAGTAATCTGTATATATTGAAGCTAAACCCAGCTCTCTTCTAATTTTGTTTAGCTCCAAAAAAATATCAAGAAATGGTGTCATCTCCAAAAATGGAGGTTTTGGGTAGCCCATGCAGAACCCTTCTGATTTTAGTTGTACTCTTTTATTTTGCCTTCATTTACCTCTCCAATCAGTATCCTAATTGTCCAGCTTCTGACTTCTTTGCTCCTTTTCTGAAAAGGGCACCATTTTCGGCCTCAACTTCGACAGACACAACAGTAACAGAAACAGAAACAACATCTACGGCTTCTCCGACGAATCTAAGCCACCTTGTATTTGGCCTGGTTGGCTCAGAAAAAGCGTGGTATCACAGGAAAGCATACATAGAATCATGGTGGCGGCCGAATGTTACACGAGGGTTTCTGTTTCTGGATAAAGCCCCGACAGAAGGGCTCCTCCCCTGGTCTCCAGCTTCTCCTTCTTACAAAGTGTCTGATGATCTGACGAAATTTCTTGACAAAACCGACGTTACGGCTCAAAGGATAATACATGCGATAATGGAGGTGTACAGAGAAGACCATGAGAATCTTAGATGGCTAGTTATGGGGGACGACGATTCGATATTTTTCCTTGACAACATAGTTGATGTTCTTGGGCAGTATGATCATACGAAGTATTATTACCTTGGTGGGCATTCGGAGTTTATCTTGTCGAATTATTGGTACTCGTTCAGCCAAGGATTCGGCGGGGCTGGATTCATTTTGAGTTACCCTTTGGCGAAAGCCCTGGCCGGAGATATGGAGAATTGCCTGAGAAGATATAGACATCTGAAGGCTGCTGATCTTACTACAATGTCGTGTATTGCTGATATTGGAGTAAGCCTAACGCCCCTCAAAGGAATTCACCAGGTAATTATATTTAATTACTGTGCCTCGCATTTATATTCCACCTTTCTTTTTAAATTTTCACTTTGAATCTTCTATTTTAATTTATTCACTTCATATACATACATGTAAGTATACAAAATATTTTTTTAAATATACATTTGGTATAAATTATATACATATATGAAATACATTATGAGATGCAATATTGAACAAAAGATGAAAGTACTTTTAAACTTCGTATTAGTACTGGAAGATATATTTACTTGACAAGCAAAATTTATCCTTAACATTATGTTTAGATTGAAGTATTTTGAATTTAATGGAAGAATTAAAATTTTAATTAACTTCAATATTAAGTGATCTCAAATCTATCTTAATAAAAAAAAAAAAAAACTCAATTTGATTACTAAAATATCTGAAATACATAGTAATTAAAAATTATTCAAATAAATGTAAATAATTTATTATTATAAATTTAAAATTATTAATTCTATAATTTTTCAATTCAAACGAAGCCTAAAAGTTTTGCGTTATAGATTGAATAGATCGAACTTTAGTGAATTTGTCAGTGTTTAACAAAGCCAACATTGTTAGGATTATTAGTTCATACTTTAGTTAGTTCTTTTGCAAGAATGTTGTGTCCAAGGAAGAAACATGACATGAATGGAAATTGAATCTGAAACCAACATTTTAATCATTGGCTAATCTTGGTTTTCAGTGAAACGTTTTAATTTGTTCGAAAATCAATTTAAACATAACAAATTTTGCCCAACATCACTCGAGGGATATTCATAAACTTGGAACTATAAAGAGATTAATTGATGTCACGCCCTTCTCAGTTCGAGACTCATTGCTTTAGAATAAAGACTGTCTCTCCTTGTTTCATTTTTTTAAAGGGTGTTTGGCTAAATATATATAAAATATTTTATATACATCTTAAAAGCTCATATATCTTATAAGATATTTTTAGAATTTATAAAATATTAAATTTTATTTTAAAATATAAGTTTTTAAAGTGTTTGGATAATATAAAATCATGGAAGTTTTAAATTGTTACTAATATAATTTTAAAATTAATATGGTCAAAATTAAAAAAAAATTTAAAATCTTAAAAATAAATTAAAATTTTTTTATTTTATTTTTTAAAAATTTATAAGATCATAACATCTAATTTAGGAGATTAAAAGCTTTTCTCCTAATATATTTATTAAACATGCTACGGCATCCTAAAACGATAGGTAAAGTACAATCTGGGCCATATGAACTAACCACTTTAAGACACACCACTTATTCAAGGTGGGATAATAATCAGTGATTACTATTTCAAACTACTACTCAAAAAAACTCTAGGATATATAACTTATATTGGGTAGCTTGAAGTTGTTGGTTCTTTAATTTATATGAGATTCAAAATTTACATATTAAGAGAGCTGTCACAAATTTAAATACTAAAACTTTTTCTAAAAAAATGTTATGAATAAGTTTTCACTCTTTTCCAAACTTATGTCTTTTTCGGTCTCCTCAATGCTACACCCTAGTGCAATGTACCGGGTATAGCATTCATATTTCATATAGACATCGTGTGTATAAATGAAGAGCGAATCTCTATGAGGTGAAATATGCATTTGATCGTTTTTTCCTAAAGGTTATTATCTAATTTATTTTCAGCGTGGGATAACTCATTTAAGATTTAATATAATTTTTCCTATCTTCAATTTTTTTGTAGGAAGGCAATTAAGATTTGATTGAAATTCGCTGATAATTCAAGTATATATTTAAAAAAAAAAAATGATGTCAAATATAGTGTGCACAAGGATAATGTGAATTCTACTCTAAAAGCCACGCTCTCCGTAGACCATACCATACCTCAAATAGTTCTTGTTTTAACTCTACATTATCATATTTTTTACTCCCGCCGCACTACTAAAAATAGCTATTTTTTAAAAAACTGATTGAGAAATATCAAATAATATAACAAGTATTAAAATTTAAAAGTTTGGTGATATCAAAATAGACAAAAATGTTAGCACAAATTACCCACCAAATGAATAATTGTTAAGGTATATATGTTACAAATATATGGATTTGTGAATTGCAAAAAATGCATCTAAATTAGAGACCGAAAATGGGAAAAAGAAAAAGGGGAAGGGTAGAAATGGGGAGTTTTTTTTCAAATAAAACCATTAAGCTTCGCATGTAGTTTTCCGTCGGCCATGGGGAAGTGTCCTCAATTGGATAAAAGTTAAAACATAGGGGATCGATTTTCAGAAGTGGTAGTGAGTGGAACCAAAATGGGATTAAAGGTCATTCATGGGACCAAATTGGCATTTTTGCTTTATAGTTATCAAAAAATTAACTTTATTAAATTAATAAAAAAATAATTTTACTTTCATATTGTAGAAGAAACAGCAATTATTTTGGAACAGATGAGCACATGTTGCTTGTGTCAAAAATAAATAAATAAATAAACAAAAAGATATTTGAAAATACTAATTAAATAAAAAAAAAGTGAAAAAAAAACAATAAGAAAAATTTTGAACAAAAATCAATTTAATGAAAGGATTGGAAAGAGAATTTAATCTAAACTAAAATGATATTTAAAGAAAAAAATAAAATAAATATTTTATCAACCAAATTATGTGTGTTTTTATATTTTAAAATAATTTTTTGCAACAATTTATCATCAAACTATACATTTTTGTATGTTTCTACATATGATCGAATTTCAATAAAATATTTTATTGAGATTCCATCATAATTTGCAAAGTACATTTTTAAAATTAGTATAGTTAATCAAGGTCAAGTTTTGTCCTAAATGATAAAAGTCTCAATAATATAAGGTCCAAATGGCGATACTACTCTTAAGAATATCTCGTACAAATAATATGAGGGAATCCGACTGAATATTTCAATTGAATTTAAGTCATATATGGCAATGTGTAAAAAATGTGCATATGACAAAATATTACAAAAAAATATTTATGTTTTGTAATGCAAAATATTTTTTTCTCAAAAAAAAAAAGTTAGAGGGAGAAAGAGAAGGAAAATGTATGTGAGAAATAAATATGAGAGAGAATGTAATATACAAGAGATGGACAAAAATATAAAAAAATAAAAACCATACCAGAATTATCAACCAAGTTATTATTCATCCCTCTTCAATTCTCGATATTGATTATTCAAATGTAATGCTGGCTTGGATAATGTCACAGATTGATCTGCGTGGCGACATATCTGGTTTCTTATCATCTCACCCCAAATTCCCACTAATGTCCCTTCACCATTTCGACATGGTGGCGCCAATATTTCCCTCCATGAACCGTTCTGAGTCCACGCGCCACCTCATGAAGGCGGCGGCCGCCGACCATTCCCGCATGTTGCAGCAAACCATCTGCTATCACAGGCCAAGCAACTGGTCTTTTTCCATTTCTTGGGGCTATTCTGCACACATATACGAGAGGATTATGCCTCGGAGCTACTTACAGTACCCGATCGAAACATTTAAAACTTGGGGAAGGAGCCCGCGTCCGCCGCATTACATGTTCAACACGCGCAGCCCCTCCGGCGATCCTTGTGAAGCCCCTCATATTTTCTTCTATGAAACCATAGATAAGACGCCGGAGAACGAGATTTTGACGAGTTTTTCTCGAGCTTGGCCCCGGGGTTTGCCGGCTTGTTCATTCAGTGGGAACCATTCTGCTGATCCTATTTCCAGAATTCAGGTTTATTCACCTGCCACAAAGCGCTTTCAGGTATATATGCCTTTAAAGTATATAATCTTTATTCATCTATTTTATTTTTTAAATGGAGAATATATAAATATATTTATATAATATTTGGCAAACTTCAGCTCATTTTGACCTGAAATAATTTAAATGAAGAAAAATAAAAAATAAAAAATAAATAAAATTTTATTTATATATTAAAACTTTTTAAAGTAATTGAATCCCATATTAGAAAAAAAAAAAAAGAAATGACAAGAATATATAGATTAATAAATGCTCATATTAAATCTAGGCAAAAAATTGTTTCTGTTTTCTCTAAACCAAGAAAAATATTTTATTTTATCAAATCCAATACTGAAATGCCATGCCAATCAATCTTTTTAAAATAATTTTTATTTGGTACCAGTTTTGAGCTGATCTCTAATCTATATTTCATTTTTTTTTTTCTTTTTTGGTTTCAGATTGATAGAGCAGAATGTTGTGACATTGTTCGAGTAGATGGAAACAAAGCAGATGTTAAATTTAGGGAGTGTGCCACAGACGAGATCATTGCTTAATGGAAAATTTTTCATGCTATTCAGAAGAAAAAAATTATTGTAGGGTTTGGGAAACTTCTGAACCTGCTTTACCAAGTATCCTCTTAATTAGTTCACTAAGAATTTGATTTGTATAATTATAGCTATTTAGCTCATGTAAACTATCTTATCTACTGATTTCATGTTAAATTTTCAATTGATTTGTTCAACTTATGAAGTTAGTTTTCTCAAAATACAAGTGACAAAAACTATTTCATCTTAAAAAGAGGAAAATGAAGGAAGCAGATGAAACCAAAAATACTGCAAGTTTATATGCCCCTCATAATGCAAATTGATAGGTATTTAAAAAATAAAATGAATAAATTATATGATTGGACCTATAATTTAGTTAGCTTATCCCAAGCCATGGGACATCATGAAGACTATTTCAACCAAAAATAAAGTCAAAAAGTATAAATAAAAGAAAAAAATAATTAAGTGTATGAAGACTAAAATAACAAATAAAAATTCCAAGCAATTTGGACAACCTGGGAAAGACCTAACAGGTACAGGTGTGTGTGTGTGTGTGTGTGTGTGTGTTATATTAATTACTACAAGGCCAACCTTTGACATATTGGAGTAAATTAGTTTGAATTTCCTCAATGGCAAAAGAAATGCATATTGAATTATTGCTAGCAAAATAAACGGGTTTGGTAGATCCATGCATCGCGCTATTATCAAGAAAGTTTGTAAAATTCAAAAGCAATGTTGTACATCATTTTTTTTATTTTTTTATTTTTTTATTTTTTTATTTTTTTATTTTTTTATTTTTAGTAAGATTCTATAACAATTAATTTATTTAGAATGATTTAATCAGTCAATAACGAGGAGTTAAAAAAAAAAAAAAGAATAAAGGACTGGCTGGTAATATATAATAATTTTCAAAATTCAATGTGTTGCCAACACCAAATTATATAAGGGTAAGTTGACTTTTAAATTAATAATGGCTTAAACAGGCTCATTGATCGTGCATGCATATAAGTGTTGTTTAATTCTACTTAATTGTGTAAATTAACTCATGCTTGTTGTTAATTAGTGATTTTTGATATGTTTAAAAAATAAATCAAACTATTCAATATTTCATTGAATTGAAATTAATTACAAAAAACTTGTTTTAACTTAATTTTGTTATACATAATAAATTAAATTTTGACATATTTTTTCGTTTGATAAAATATATGTAAAAATTTCAAGTTACTCAAACTTGATACGTGTTTGATTCAATTAAAATTTGTTCAAACTCAATTCAATTAATAAATAAATTAAACTCAAATATAATTTTTAAAAATTGATAACAATTCATACATATTTAAACGGTAATATTTTTCGGCTTGACTCAATTCAATTATGCTTCTAATTTTTTAATATCAATACCATGAATAATGAAATATTTTGAGATTTACCATTCACGTGGCATGATTCGAAAATATCAATTTAATTATAAAAATACTCTGAGTTAGTGTGATTTGTCATGACTCTAAAGGTGGGAAGTTGAGTGAGAATCTTAGTGGTGTACATATTAGCAAAATAAATCAAATCAAATGATAGAAGTTACCATAAACTGATGAAAGTATAAAACAGTAGTGTAACATATATTTTTCAAACAATAGAACAAGATCTAGCCACACTCGAGCAACGGTGTTTATTGACTGGAAAAAAAAAATGTCTACTTTTGGAGCAGCAAAATTTCCAATTCTTTAAGTTGATATTGGAATATTTAAAAAAAAAAATTAGTGATGAATCATGTTTTTCTAACCAATAAACATATACAAAAATACGAAGGTTAAAGGGGTAAAAAAGTTTAACCGAATTTAATTTCTACGCCAGTACAACAAATGGTTCACACTCCCAAGCAGTCTACACAATCTCTCGATCAGTGCATCACCCAATTCAATAAAAGTTAATTATATTTTTTTATTAAATTATATAAAATAATAATATAATAAATTAATTATTATGTATTAAAATTATCAACTAAAAAACACATTCAATAAAGTTCAAAATCTAAATAACCACATACACATAACCAAATACAAAATTTAAACTTTTTGAAAAAATACAAAAATATACAAAGAAAAATAAAAAATCCGATTCTAACCGGTTCAATCTCATTTCTAATTTTTGGTAGCTACGGATCGACCATCGATTCCAGGTTGAACTGGATGGTCTGATCCAATTTTAAAAACACTGCTTAATTGTTCTATTTAATTACCTGCTAAAGTCTTTAATGCATTTAAATGCACGTCACGGATATATGATTAATTTTAAATATATATTTAAAAAAATATTTTATGCACGTGATGTGTATGTGAGTCTTATCGATGTTACATCTAGTAATCTGCATTGAATGTGTATTTCACCATACATTCATACATACATACATACATACATACATACATGTGAAAATATGTAAAATGTGTAGTGAAATACATATTCAGTGCACATTACTGAATATAACATTTCTTACACTCATACATATATGATATATAATACAAAATATAATATAAAATTATAATAAAAATCCAAACTAATATAATCCACTTATTCATGTTTGATCCATTTTTTACTTTGCGGTTCGTTCTAACTCTGTCAATTAACAAATGCCATGAGCAGCTATTATAAGTTTGGAATGGAGTCGTTGTGGGCACCAAGTTCCAGATTCTTTGGGTGAATCGGTCAATTGAGATATATTTCACGATTTATTTCATCCTTTCAGCTCCAAAAATAGAGTGGAGAGGGCTTTCGTGATGGAGTGTTATTAAAAAAAATAAAATAGACTGTGAAAAGTCAAATACCTATTTCTACAATAAAAATGAGAAATACACAAACCATGTGTGTAAGGCCTATGATGCATCCACTCACTTGTAAAACTTTTCTCTTTTTGTGATCAATCCTTTTGCTAGAGTTAAACTTAATTTGCCCCCCTATCAAATAGAAAAATAGTTAAAAAAAACTCTATATTACACATGGTGTTGTATTATACATGGTTATGGTGTTTTAACTAGATTAGTATTCATTTCATCTCCATTTGTATCAACTGTTTGATCTTTTTAATGAAGATTAACGACCTAACTTTAATATCTTATAAAATATATCACTTAAATAAAATAATTCCCATATACATATATTTATATGAATAAAACATATATAGCATACATATAATTCTAGTGGGCTGGAGGGTGAGGGTAGGGTGGGACGAGTCTCAAATTTGACCAAACTCGCCCATTGTCATCTTTAAACATGATAAAAAATAAAAAAAATAGAAAAGAAAAAAAAATAGAAAAACAATGGGAAAGAAGGAAAAATTAAACATAAAATGAAAAAGAAAAAAAAAAGAAGAAACAAAACAGAAGAATTAAAATTAGTCTCAAAATATACGATGTGAGTAAGGAGATTTTAATATTTTTAAATTACAAGTTACAATTAATTTGAGTGGGAGCAGTTTGGATATTTTTTTTAAAGCATACCAAAGCTAATTGACTTTGTAGAGAAATTTTTTCCATTTCTATATTTCAGAATTAAACTGCATTTATCCCCACTTTGCTATCATGTGCTATATATTACAGCTGACAGTTCAGAAACAGACAACCCTCTAAGTACATCTCATGTACATATTAGCAACCCCTAAGAATGAAACAATCTCAATACTAAAAGCATTCTTGTGAGCAGGCTCCATCCGAAAACGTTGGACATGCCCAAGAAATATCTTGAAATTAATAACATTCAGAGTCTACAATCTTCTGTTTTTTTGGTTTCTTGACTCCTTTTTCCATAGTTTTGATTCAACAATCCCGAAATGGGTTCTCCATTTTCATCTGGTAATCTATGCAAAACCCTGCTGATTTTAGGCCTGGTGATATATTTGATCTTCATTTCCCTTCACCCCAACTGCTCAGCTCTTGATTTCTTTTCTCCTTTCAAGAAAAGACCACCATCAGATCAGACAACCTCTTTCTTGTCAACCATGATTTATGATTCTTCACAAGCAAAGTCGCCAACCAATCTTAGCCACCTTGTGTTTGGGCTTCTGGGCTCCGAAAGGGCGTGGCATCATAGAAAAGCATACATAGAATCGTGGTGGAGACCAGATGTGACTCGTGGATTTCTATATTTAGACAAAGCCCCGACTGGGGACCTCCTGCCTTGGTCCAAGGCCTCGCCGCCTTATAGAGTTTCCGATGACCTCACAAAATTCTTGCAAGAGATCAAAGCTCGTGCGCCAGTAATGATTCGAATGGTTCATGGCATGATGGAGGTGTTCAGAGAGTTAGACCATGAAAATCTTAGGTGGCTGGTAATGGGAGACGACGACTCTGTATTTTTTGTGGATAACATAGTCGATGTTCTTGCACAGTATGATCATACAAAGTACTATTACCTTGGCGGGCAGTCGGAGTTTATCATGTCGAATTATTGGTTCTCATTCAACCAAGGATTTGGTGGGGCTGGATTCATGTTGAGTTACCCTCTGGCAAAAGCCCTGGCAAAAGATATGGAAAATTGTCTCAGGAGACATGCTCAGTTGAGATCTGCTGATCTGATAACAATGGTCTGCATTGCTGATATAGGAGTCAACCTGTCTCCCCAGAAGGGAATTCACCAGGCAATTAATCCTATGCTTTTATTGTTAACAATGTTTTTCTTTCTTTCTTTTGCTACATTACATTTATATATCATGAATTCACATTGTTCGTCTAAAGTTATTGTTCCAATATCCTCTTCAATTCACTCTTGCTATCTCGATCTCCCATTACTTGAGGATGAAATTAGATTTTTAGCGTGTTCATCTATTACGTGTGTTCGTAAAACGAAATATAATCAGTCAAAATTAACCTGCCGTGACCCATGAACACATTCTATCAGGTTAAGTTTTTCTAATTAGAAACTTGTAAGAGTTAAACAAGTAATGCAATAAAATAATGGCTGCGTTCAAGACGTGCACGATTTTTGCATCTATATTCTACAGCAAATAATGGAATCCGAGTGATATCCCGGCAGCGGGGATTAGAAAATCATGCCATGTCCCATTATTCTTCTTCAACTAGTTGTTAATTGATTAATGAGAATATCACCCGTTTTGCAGATTGATTTACGTGGCGATATCTCGGGATTCTTGTCATCTCACCCAAAATTCCCACTAATGTCCCTCCACCATTTGGACATGGTGGAGCCAATATTTCCCACCATGGACCGTTTTGAATCCACGCGCCACCTCATGAAGGCGGCGGCCGCCGACCAGTCCCGTATGTTGCAGCAAACCATCTGCCATCACAGGCAAAGCAACTGGTCATTTTCCATTTCTTGGGGCTACTCCTCACACATATACGAGAGAATCATGCCCAGGAGTTATCTGCAGAACCCCATTGAAACGTTCAAACCTTGGTCAAGCACTCCAAGGCCGCCGCCGCAGTACATGTTCAATACGAGGTTGCCCTCCAATGATCCCTGTGAAGCTCCCCATGTTTTCTTCTTTAAAAGAGTGGAGAAGGTCTCGACGGGGATTCTTACCACCTATTCTCGAGCGGCGCCTCGTGGGTTGCCGCCGTGTTTGTGGAGTGGGAATCATACTGCGGATTTTGTCTCCGAGATTCATGTCTTTTCCCCGGCAACAAAGCGGAAAGAGGTAATCATGCTCAATAATTCATAACTTGGAAGACGGAAAAACAATTTAAATCCCATATTCAACTTTACAAAATATTTTCTTAATAATATATTTTATATAAAAAAATACAAAATAAAATATTAAATTAAAATAGAAAATCTAAATTGCAAAATCCATCCAAAATCATAGTTTTCCTTAAGTCCAGATTGAAATCCTTAGCCCAATTCAGTAGGGTTGAGCTATAAAAAATGGGCAGCATAGCATCCTTCCCCGGCAAACAACAGACTTGGCTTGAAAATATACAATAAAAATGACATACCAAAAAATTGGAAACTAAGCAAAAAAAATCTCTTTTTTTTTGTTGTAAGAAAAAAAATCAATTTTTTATTCTGTTTTCTCAGATGGATCGATGCGAATGCTGCGACATTGTTGGTGTTGGTGGCGCCAAGGCGGAGCTCAAATTTAGGGAGTGCTTGATTGATGAGATCATTGCTTAACCATATAATGACATCAAAATTATTATTGGGAGAGTCAATTGTTTTTATTTCTAACTTGTAATGCTTTTCAAGTTTAATTTTAGTTAAACAAATCAAGAATTCAATATCTGAAAAAATTGCCGCGATCAAAATATAGGAACATAATTAACATTATATGTTCTTACTTCTTAATGTCATGAACTCATGATCTTCTTACCAATTCATTTATAGTCTCTGGGGGTAAAGGGTAGAATTGCCAATTAACCTTGTTGTTTTGTTTGATTTCTTTAATATAAATATAATTTGAAAAGGGGAAATTACACTTTACCCTGTCGTTACACTTTAACCCCATCAAATGTGGCAATATTAACAAAAAGTCCTCTTGAACTATCAGTTAATTACACTAACATTCTTATTTACAAAAATTTATTAAATTCATATATATCTTGTGTATGAAATTATAAGTGCTATACATGATTTTAGACAACTACTTGATTTGATTAAATCTCCTTAATTAAGATTGGAGACAAATTAACACAATTTATTGCAAACAAGGATATTTCTTAGTTCATTTTAAGTTGATTGAAACAATGGATGTATTCTGTGCATGAATATCAAAGAAATCACCATTTTTACTCCAAAAAATATCTCAATCCAAAAATATAATTTAAAGCATGAAAAACTTGCATGGGAAACTACTGTTATAAAACCATATTTCTTAAAAAAAAGTCCTCTAAAATAAATATATATATTGAACTTTATTATAATAATTATAGTTAATAATAAAGATATATAACAATAATCAAAACCATAGCAATTATATGTTAAAAAATAATTAAAAAAATCACGTGAGGTACTTAGGCAAGACGTATCTTATTTCTGATTATCGGATAGTCAATATTTGAAATAGCAAAAAGTTTTTTTTCAGCATTTATTATTTGCTACATTTTTTACTAGTTATTCAACACATTCCTCTTCCATAAAGTTCAAAAAGCAATTCTTTGTGATAGAATCAGCAGCAGAAATTACTTGTTTAGTTCTGATGTCTCTCTCGTACTCTGTAGTTGCTGAGAAAATAAAATTGCCTAGAAATATTGGAAGATATTGATGAATGTATAAAAACAAATTAAAAACTGTTTCGCCGTTGTCAATTTCAACACACCAATCATACATATTCGTATGAATATCCAGATAACCTAACTACGCCAAGCTGCATAGGCCCCGTATGCTCAGTCTCCAGTAAACTGCTGTTATGATAAGCCAAGTAACAGGTAAGACTGACATTCAATTACTGGACCTCAGCATGGAGCCAAGATTTTCAACTTATGACTCTAGATCTTGAGCCTTTTGGATTCCTATAAAACGAGCATAATCGACCCACCTGCAGAACAATTTCGAAAGAGTTTACTAGTTTATGCTGTGATGGCCAACAAGAAATAAGGGGAAATGTAACAAAAAGGGGAAGAACTCACAATAATGAACCCAAGAACGTGTTGCCTGTTCGGACAGCAAAGCAAATAGCACTCAAGAATAACTTGTGTTGATGAAGCAAGGGTTCTAAAATCCGTTGTTCAATAACACCAGCCAACACCTGGTATCTGTTGGAGAAAAAAGAAAGTTCAACACAGAAATATGGTGATCAAAGAACTTTTAAATTGTTTCAGTCTTGTTCAATCTAAGATGTAGTATGAGAAGTAATGATACTTCATCACTGGAAGTCTTCATCAGAATATTCATTTAAGTTGAACAGATATTTTATAGTTGATGGGCAAATGCAATCTAAAAAAATCATCTGTCAGTGGCAATCTGCATTAGGTAATCAAAGAGAGCTAAAGTTCCAATTGAAACAATTCCAATCAGAAAAGTTCACTATTTTAGTCACAAATTTTGTCTGCACCACTAGGGAAAATGAATGCCTCAAACAAGCCATTATTCTGTGATAAATAATCATGCATGGATATGCCCAGATACTTAATATATGACGTCAAAGAAATAGAGCAGATTAATTTGAACTTCTGTTACTGCTAGAAATCAGCATGAGTAGGCAATCTTTGATGACATTCTCAAGTTGAAAACAGAGACATTTTACAGGTACCAGATTTTACACACTTCTTCTTTACACAAACCAAATGAAAACTAGGCATGGGTATATTAAAGTTTCATAATCCCAAGTTTCAAAATGTCTAGACAAACTGATAGCTTGATTTATGGGCAGTACAGAAAGGCGGAGGGAATACCAACAGGACCATAATAGGAAGAGATTATTGTTACAATCATTTTGTCAACCAGTCTTGGTTATACACACAGGTAGATGTGAGAAGCAGTTGCAAGATTTTTCCGCTTATTTTCCAACGAATTTCATTTAGAAATTTTCACTATTTACAAAGGCAAATACGCAAATATTTGTTTTGTGGAAGGAGGAACAAATAAGGATAAAAACCCCAAATTATATGTTAACTTAATTACATAAGCAATAGGTACACTTCTCTTTATCTTTTTGGTCCGACAACTACACATGATTTAACAAAAAATTCACATTTCTAGTCAACATTTCCTGTTTTCCTATCATCATAAAGAAAAGTAAAAGACCAGATATGGTAATATGTAAGCCTTTAAGATTATAAATTTAGGAGAGAAAACGCCACAAAATAGGTTTTTTTTTTTTTAATAAAAGTTTACATACCGAAGATTGCTCGACACTGCCATATAGACACCATAGGCAACACTTGTTGATAGTACAGGAACATTATCCACCTCATCTGCAGCAGAGTGGTCAACAGCTTTACGAGCATTTATCAATGCATTTGTCACAACAGTACCAACCTAGACATGAATAAATCATTGTTAGGTTCAGTTTTATCCAACTTCTCAAAAACAAAAATAAATAAATAAGATATAGAGGTGACACGAAATTTGTGATCATATATCTGTAGGCCTTTATTGGAAATTCATCTAAATGGATACCTTTTCCTTGCATGTAACATTCAGGTAATTGATAAATTTAACAAGAAAAGAAATTAGTGATGCTTAATGTAGTTAACAGCAAAAGAGGAACCTTTTTGTTTTTTGGGGGGCATCTTTAGAAGCCGGCATATAAAAGAACATATTAAACGATATTACAAAAAGTCATTGCATATTTATCAGGAATAATCGCACTTGCACTTCAAAAGGAGAAGACCGCTAATACATTTTTAAGGTAAACATCCTCAGCAGATGACATTATCTAAAATTTCAGGGATTGAATGTGTTCTTACAGTAATTTCTAAATAACTCTTATAAACAGATCTAAGATAGTAAGATAAGCACAAGAAAGAATTCTATGGATGCTGGCCAGCTGAAGAAATAAGAATAATGAACTAGAGGCAAAGAATACAATGCTGAGCTAATAACTGGAAAAGGACAAACTTGTCTAACAGATCATGGATCATAAACTCATAATACATTTACGGGGAAAAAAAATAGAAGGATTATCTATGATGAACACCAGGACCTCAACTTGTTATATATTAAAATCCCCCATAATGAGAAATTACCAGAGACGAAGTAGTGCCAACGGCAAACAGCTTTGCACCATTCCGCTGCCAAAAAAGGTCGTGAAATTATGAGATCGAATCCAAAGTTTTTGCTTTAAAATTTACTTCACAACAAGTGAGAGATCTCCTTACCACCATAGCCCCTACTCTCTGTAACAATGAAAATGAGGTTCCAGACAAAGCAATCTGCATATGAGATTTAAACCAAGATTTCATCAATTAGATCATATTGCAACTAATAATGAAGCAACAGACATTTATTGAAACTTACCTGGAATGCATTATCTGGACAACTGTAAAAAAACTTAGCAAGGCGTCCTGCATCGAGCGCAAGAGGGGGGCGGAGAGAAACGGTTGGAGCAGGAAGGTAGACAAGCATAAAATCTGCTATTATGGCCATCACCTGAGCACAAGACAAACTGAAAATATAAATAAGATTCAAGTGTAATTAAATTTGTGCGGACCTTAATGCTAGGGAAAGTAGGTTGCTAAATACGGAATAAGAGGCATGTTTGGGGTATTGACAAGTCCCAATTGCATTAATTTCACCAATTATTATTGGTTCCCCCTAATTAAAAGGTACATCAATATGCCGACAGTCAGTTGAGAATTCTTACATAGTGGTCCCTTCAGCTTTCAATGAAAGGTGGATGGTGCAGCTAGAGGGTATGTACTAAACATTGTTTTAGAGGTATTAATACCAATTTTAAACCCAGTGCCAAAGCTCAGGCAACTATCGCACTTATCGCGATTAGGGGAAAGATTGAATCATTGTCAGACAATTCACCATTTAATAAAGCTATAAAGAAAATTGACATCTGTTTGCACCTTCAGTCTTTAAATTTGACACATTAACATTCCTTAAGCTGTGGTGCCATGGTATAGTTAATCAAATAGTTCCATGGGTCTCTTCAAGGGTTAAAAAAGTTTTAGCACCATTAGCGCTTTTGATCAAGTTTTTCCACTTTAACATACGATGGGATTCTTATTAGGATGTACGTTTGGAAAGTTAATTCACCAAAAACCAATCTTTGACCTTAAAACATAAATGTGAGTGAATTGACTTTTCAATTTACTGATATCCATATTTTAATGAAGTATATTAATAAACATGTGATGTTTTTCACAGACACTCTGTGGTGCTCACACCATGCAACTCTCAAGTTGACACTCTCACGCAACGACACCCTTACCTGAATCTGCACCTGCTCAGCAAACTCGAGACTTAAGCGCAAATGAATTGTGGATGTCTATTGAGCCATGGCATTTGTTATGACCGATTTTAGTGTGTGTGATGTGAAGGACAGCTACGGCTTTTGCTAAAATAATGGAGAAGAAAGGGCATCGAGTGACTTCACTATATGGTCAGGTGCTGGAGACAAAGAGGGTTGCAAAAGCTTTGAAAGGTTAAGAGAAAGCAATTCTGATAAGTAGATAAATAACTCTTCCCTTATTGTTATGGAGTACCAGTTCACTTCAACTGGTATAAATTCATAGATGAGTTTCTGACATAGAATGGGATAGACTTTGTCAAAACATGTGAGTATCAAAAAACCATATGGATAAGCTGGTCTCGACATACAGTCAAGGATGCATATGCAAATTAACAAAAAAAAGATACCCTCACTAACTGGATCCTGAATTTATTTGGGAAATCTTGTTATATTATCCCAAGGTGGAGCTTATTCCTGTCTCCAATATGAAGTTTTACAACTTTGAGAGAAAGCAGAGGACTAGAGATTGAAGATCAATTTGTGAGGACAACTTGACTCTCACCCAGGGCTTTGGATATATGGATGGCAACCCATATAATGTAAAAGAATTAACTTGGTATGCACTTAGTAATATAATAGCCTTTCCAGAAGTCATCACTATGTCTAGGTAACTGACAATTAGTCTAGTTAATGGTTTCACAAAAATCATTTCCTCATGCATTTCTGCCTAGCAGAGGCCCAAAGCTGGTGGCAAGCCTGCTCCTGTTCTTTTACCTAGTTGAGATCAAGGTCCACCAAATCCTTTTTAATAGAACTAATGTTACAAAAATCATAACAAAAGAATGAGCTAAGCTAAAAGTATCTCCATGTGGCATACAAAAATGAAGGTCAGGCAATTCACATATCATAACAGATAAACCTTTCATCATAACAGATAGGGAAAGCAATCCAATTTTGCATGCAAAAACCTAAATGAAGCAAAAAAATTATAAATATGCAAGATAAGAAACCACAATACCACATCAGCAAATACAATTTCCAGCTCATTGAAAAAGTTTTCCTTGCGACGCTGGTATTCTGCAGCAGTCTGGAAAAGAAAAATAAATGACAATGACTAGACAAGTCAAAACAACATTCGAAAAAACCAATATAAAAGACAAGGTGTAAACATTTGACTCACAGGATGTATCAAGCAAAGTGCAAAACAAAAATATTCCACTAATGAAATTAAAGGAGAAATTCTGTTTCTTTTCAATTCCTAAATTGTACAAGACAATATTTGTCATGATTTATATCAAGATACAACCTTTGAAGCAAAACCTTGCAGCAGACAAACAATGTACCACATGCATCCATTCTTTATCTCCCTCTCAACCCCATTTTCACCATGAAAACTAGTAATTGAGTTTATTAACATTATTATTTAACCAAACATGTGGAATGTCCATTTTTTATACAAGTATTGATATCACGCATAGAAAAACAAGAACATCACAAAGATTTCATCACTTTCCCCAGCTATTAAAAAAAGGTAGGGCACACCAAACATCTTCTACCTCAGTTTCATACATTAATTTCGTCAAAGTGAAAATATCAGATAATTAACACATGCTTCATTTCAAGTTAAGGGGAAAACCAAAAACGGCCTACAATCAATTAAAAATTGCAAAACACAAGAACAACAAAGGTTAAAAGAAGTCCATACGTATTGTGAGCATTAGAGCTAAAGAATTCACTTATTGATGAACCCAAGTACCTTGGTGAACATTCCAACGCCGCATTCAATTCCAACTTTAGCCAAGAAGAGATCATCAGCCAACAACCTCTCCTTGAATCCACCAAACTTCATAAGCCAGGATAAAAATCCAGATTTTTCGAGATCGAAATACCTCAAAACAATCGATCCGGGTATTCTGCCGTCTTCTATGGCAGCTTTTAAATCCTTAGGCAAGCTCTCGAGACTCCTCCCGGCCTCGGCCAACGCCATCAAAGCTTCGTCCTTGTTCCTCTTCTTGTTCTTATCGTCATTCCCTTCATTTCCGTCGTTATTATCTCCGCCTCCTCCTCCGCCACCACTGCTGCCTCCGGTTCCTCCGCTGCCGCCGTCAGTTGAGAATTTGGTGTTGATTTCGCTGTTGGTGGCGGCGGCATTTGTGGAGAAGGCTATGAACAAGGGGCGGTGGTATGGATTTAGGATAAGAGACACAGTGTTGGTGGTTTGGGGGGCGAAGGAGACGGACGTAGGTGAGAAGAAGGGGTTGGAAATGGGGTGGTGGTGCAGAGACAGAGACCGCGGTGGTGATGGGGTGAAGTTGAGGGTGGTGGAAATTGACATTGCAGCGGTGCAGGAGGAGGCTGCCGTGTTGGCGGCGGCGGCGGCTCAGGCCTCTCTCTCTCTCTCTCTCCCCTTCTTCTCCTCTGTGTGAGAGAGTGTTGATCGGTGTATTTATTGGTGTATGGAGGTGGTGGCGCTGGCGGAGTCTTTTTGAGTTAATTCTTTTAACTGATGTTTGTAGGTTGGTGGGTTTAGGGATAGCAAATTTTTGTAGCGTGTGCGAGGTGCAGCTGAGCCTCGATTTGTCAGTGGTACATATTGAGGGACATTTTGGGCACAGGGCTTATATGATTTGATTGAAGGATTTTATGGTATAATTTTTAGGTAAGATGAATTATAAAAATTATTTTTGAAGTTTGAATTATATATAAAGATTTTATTTAAGATTATAAATTATAAATATTTATTTAATTTTTTTTTTATAAATTATACTTACTAAAGAAGGTATTTCTAAAATAAACACAAATTTTAATGGATATTTATAATACCTTGGGGTTATTTTAATTTTAAAAGATAATTAATTTTTTTATGATTAAACTAAATTTTAGAAATAATTTTTATAATTTATCATTTTATTTATTACTAATGAAAGGTGAGTCATTGAATATTTGTATGCAAAATATTGACATAATAGCAATCAAGTAGGTAGAATCTTATCACCATATCAAAAAATACCAAATCAAAAATTATTTGGAGGAACAATTTCTATATTTAACGAGGAATATTAACATATTCCTCGTTAAATTCAAAATGAACATTTAATTATCTAATTTTTCCCAAAAAAATAAATTTATATGAAATTTGACTCTAAGAATTCCAATGCAAAAATTGTATAATCATCGTTGTAAAGAAGAACCATGCATAACAACAGTACAATTCACAACTGTGTCTTTCTTGAATTAAAGCTAATTTCATTAATTATTCCACTTTAATTTTCTAATTTTCCCCAAAGGTTTATGTCATTGCTATAGAACTTCTAAGTGTCCACATATTAAATTTTAGATTGGACCTAATCTATTCAATTATTTTTAGATTAAAAGAGAATAGATGGTGAATCACCATCCCTTCATAATTCAATAATAATAAAAAATAACGTACATAATTCATTGTAAAATAATCCAGAATGAGAATTCTAATCACAAAAGCTTAAAAAAAATTATATTGACAAAGACGAAATTAGGGGTCGTCCCTCGACTTCATAAATTTTTTAAATTATTATAAATTTCAGGTAATTATTAAATTTTAAAATTTTGTACCCTAAAAATTTATAAAACACTTCTTTTATATAATATTCCTTAAAAAAAACATTTCACTCCTTCAATATCCGTTTTGTGACTCAGTCTACTGCCAAGAAGAGTACATCCAACTTCCAAGTATTCTGGTGGACTGTAGAGTACTAAATTAACACTTCCAAGGTTGTCATTGTGGTGCAGAGTGCAGACATCTGATTTCACACTCTACGAATTTAACTTTTCTTTTTCTAAAGAATTGTGTCCTGTACTTTTGTCTGGTTTTATTTATATATACATATATGTGTGTGTGTGTGTGTGTGTGTGTGTGTGAAGCCCGGTGGGGTGAGGGTGCAGGGTGGACTTCTACTCATAGTTTGTTTGGCCATGCGTTTTCAATGGAAAGGGAGGGACTACTGCAGAAAACTCTTTTTATGCATTAACATAATAAAAACTAGTTCAAATTGTAATTGTGTCACTATATCTATATATTAAAAATAAAAATGAAATTGACCTATTTTCAAATAGAGATAATTGGAGCATAGATTACTTTTATAAATAGATTGTAACATTTTATGAGATGCAAATGTAATGTCCTACCCTATTAAACTATCACCTTTATAACTTAAATCTTCAAATATTAATTTCAGTTTAATTCTTTAAAATCACGCATGGTGCACCTAATTTATAAATTTTTACTAGTTGAGGAGATAATTATGTGAATTTGTAAGTGCACGATTATTATTATCATAGAAATCTAAATTCAAACAAAAGATGACACATATTTCAAGATCGAAATTATAAAAAAATGTCTAAAAAACTAATGAAGAACACAAAAATATTTGGAAAAAAAATCAACCTTATTCCATGAAGCACAAGAAAATGAGAGCAAATGTAGGAATCGTTTCAGGGCTTAAAAATAAATCAAATTATTCAATATTCAATTCGAATGAATCGCTAAAAGTTGGTTTTAGTTCGATTTATTTACCTAACAAACCAAACTTAGATGCATATTTTCATTCGATAACATGTGAAACTTGCTTTGAACTCGACCTGATTAATAAAAATAATAATAAATTATGTTTAAAAAATCAAACATTCAAATTTGATTCGTGTTTGATTTAATTAAATTTCAATTCGATTAACAATCAAATTAATTTTAATAAAAATTTAAATTAAATAATAACATATTTGACTCGACTTAATTTTAAGTATATTTTTTAAAAATTAATAAAAATTTAAATTAAATAATAACATATTTGACTTGACTCAAACTCGCCAGCATTCTTAATTGCCTTGGTTAAAATGTGATCCCACATGATACATGCATATAAAGGTCAACACTTGTAGGTGGGTGTTGGTGTGATTACAAGGGCAACGCCGTAGGGTAAAGAAACTCGGGGTCAAGGTTCAAATGGCCCGCGAATGTAATTTTTCTCTTTTTTCTTTTTTTTATTCTCTATTTCTTCTCCGTGACGTTTTGGGTTTTGACAAGGGAGATTTTAATTCAATTCTATTTTGATATAATTAAGTGATAAAACAAATACTTGTGACTAATCATAGAAAACCCAAAAAACTGAATTTCTTTTGAGTTGGTATGATGCTTAGATAAGAACTGAAAAAATGATTATTTTTTTATATATTTTTTACTATTGTTTGTAATGATGGGATTAGAAGCAAATAATATCATATTATTACTTTAATTGATATTATAATTTTATAAAGAGAATTTTATTAAAAAATAAAACTTAAATATTGGACGTCTAAAAAAAACAATAATAATGAATTTAAGATATGAGGATATAATTGGATCTAATAACATTTAACTTGCATTAGAATCTTTTATTCCGTAATTTCGACTTTTTCTTTCTTAAATTTATAGTTTTAATTTTTTTTAGTTTCTTAAAATATGATTCTATTTTTTAAAATAATAATTAATTTTTCAAAAATATTCTCTCATGTCAGATGACATTATGATAATACTTATTTTTAATTATTTTTGAAAAAATAATAAGATAAAAATATATAAAAAAAAAATCATTTTTTTCAATTCATAGCTCCAACTACATTGGTTAGGTGAAGTTAGACTTCATTAAACCGAGACTTCGAATTCTCCGTCATCATTAAAACACGTGTCAAGACTCAAGACTGGGTGCGGGGCTTAGTTTTTTTTTTTTTTTTTGGTGGTGGGGTGGGCGTGGGGTGGGGTGGGAGTATCGCTACTTTTGTCGTGCACGTGCATTGTTTGCTTGGTTGGATCTTACTTTTTGTTTGTTTGCCCAAATTTTGCCATTATTTGTACGCTTAGTCCTTCGTTTTTCATATTATTGTCAATCTGACCCACTCTGTTGTAATTTTCTTGCCTGCCCAAAAGGGGAAAATATTCTGAAAATGTGATGGTCTACTAGAGAATTGAAGTGAAAGTAGAATCAAAATTTATCCTAAAAAAATGTTTCATATTATCACACACTAAAAGTTATAACAAGGATTAGAAATAATCATGTTGGAATTTTTATAGACTATGTAATAATTTTTAATCTTTATACGTGTGACATGTATTAAGTTATTCATTAGTATGCAAAATAAAATTATATTGAAGTTCATAACTTTCAATGATATCATAGTTTGTCGTTAATTCAAGTAGTATTATTGAGTGATAATTTTAAAATTATCACTAAAATGAATAGTTTTTGTTTTGTAATAATAATAATTTTCAAAATTTATTAATGATGAAAAATGTGTTTAAATTGTTACAATTGATAATTAACAACATATATATAATATCACTATGAAAAAAAAAATATTGATAATGACTTTGTAATATTAATTTGTTTATCATTTGGTTGTTGATAGTGCTACTAAATTTATGATTTTTTTTGTTATGCAATAAAAATTCATGTCACTTAATATACTTATTCAATTACAATTTCAATATTGTCACCTATACTCTCCTTTTTTTCAAAATTAAGTATTTGATTCGACTCGACATAAAATTTTAAACAAGAGTTGAAAAAGTGAAACTTTTAAATATATTTACAATTCTATTCTTAAAAATTATGGTTGAAAATTAGTAGTGTCATATCACTATTTTAAAAAAGAGGGTATTTGTGGAAAAAAATATTTTAAAATTTTTAATCTTATTTTAAAACATTTCGAGAAGAAAATAAGAGCTATAAATTTAAGATAAGACGAGTTATATTTTTTTCCAGAGATGATCAATTGAATTATAGTTGAAAACTTTCCACAATTTTGAGGAGAAAAATCAATATGTGTGAAAGCACAAGGGTACAAGTGCAAAACTCCATTATTAATTGACAGCAGCAGAAGAAGCTGGCAACCATGGTAGGTAACGTTGGATTCAACTTCCGAAGACTTGGGGGCCTCTGTCGGTTTCATTCAAACCTTAAGAGTTTAGATCTTTGAACAATTCTAATACTAAAAAATTCCTGTCCAGCCGCCCATGCTCTCCTATAATATAAATAACCGACTTGAAGTATTTTGAAGTTGTACAGTGGTAAAAGATTTGGACATAACTTGAATAATAGGCAGTTAAATTTTTTTGTGAGTGAGTGTACTTGATGCTCGGCGAGCTTTTAAACCTTCGTTTGAGTTCCATGTGAAGTGAGTGATTGTACCATACAAAAATCAACATATCGAATATTTATTATAAGTGTGTATAAATTGATACCACGACAGTATTTATCAGATAGTCAAATCAGGATAATATCGTTCATTTCCAAAATTAGCTAAGTCAAACGTCGGCACTTGAGTTATCAAAAATAAAAATAAAAAATAATTATTTCCTTGAGGGAAAATTCTTAATTCAATAATCACATAAAACCGTAAAAATATTTATTTTATAATTGGTCTTTTTTTTTTTAAAATGTGAAAGAATTACAAAATAAGTGTAATTAGATTTTGTTTAACGAAATTCAATCTGAACTAGAATTTATCGTGATTTCTCTACATACGTTTCAAAGTTAAAAACAAAATAAATCGAAATAACCGGCTACGAAAACATTTGGGGTGAGAATTTGTGAATTGGGCTTTTTCGATTGATCAATTTGATTTGCACTGAACAGAGTTGACAAGGCCCACCACACCTGGTAATATGATCCATTAGTCTAACTTAATGGACCAAGCGGGCTATGTTCAGCTGGGCCTTGTGAAGAGATCATCGGGGCCTATAACCTTTTAGACCACCATCATTTAAGCTTGAATTTATAAGCCAATATATATTCATTGGTGTTAATATGAGTAATATAGGCATGAAAAAAATACAATATCGGAAAAAATAAAAAAATAGGAAGAATAATATTTGATCTAAGTCTGTTCTTATTACATTGAATATGTAACTCACGGGCCCAATTTTAGTAGTAAAGACGAACGGGTAAGTGACTGTGTGAAAAAATCCATTAAAAACATAAGGTGCAAATATAATGCTCGAAAACTATAATAATCCTTAATTGTCTTTATATTTACTGTCTCGTTCCATTAAAAACACTACTTACCCTTACAAAGAAAAAGGTGAACCAATCAAACATATTAGAAAAAAATTAATCTTTCCTTCTCAATTTATTTTCATTATGCAAACAATAGGAAATATTAGACATTTGCATTTTTTTCTAGTGAAAATACCAAGCACAAGAAGAAATACTGCACAACCCATATATAATGTAAATTCTATTTCCTTTTCCACTTCCAATTTTTCTTTCCCTTTTTTCTCATCCATTGTTGAACTGATTTAATATATGCTACATTCAATAACTAGCATTCAATATTTATTTATATATAAATACATACTTATATGGGTGTATATAAATAAGTAAATGATAAATGCTACACTTAAAACACAATATTACATCTACTACACCTAATGAACCTAACAAAATCATTATCTCATTTTACTTATTGAACCAAACAAGATCGTTACATGTAGAATCGAACCAACAATATAAGCAAACTACCTCACACAAATCCTAAAACAGATCATTCATACATAGAAAAAGACAAACTAAACAGTCTGTTCGTCTGTTGTAGGATCAATTTTTGGGCGGGAAATCACATCCTTTTGTAACGCTGACACACTTGAATGGTGTATTTATTTAAATAAGATGACAATAAAATGATAAAATGAATGAAGAAAATAAAATGATACAAATACTTACGTGGGTCGGCTAATAACAAGCCTACGTTCATAGATATGGAGCGATTCCACTATAATAAAAATAACTCGAAAATTTACAATAGTTAGAAAAAAATATTATCTAATTAATCACAATACCCAAGAAAATAATATCACTATTCACTCAATATAATTATCTATCAAATATTTTTCAACTTTCTATTTTCAATCCTTTCAAACTCTCTATTATTTCCACTCCAAATTGTGTGTCTGTTCCCCACAAAATTCATGCCGAATGAATACAACAATGCATGTATTTATAGAGGTGAAATAAACTGCAAACAATTCCTTTACTCCATTTTACTTTGGCCGAAAGATATCCACAATTTTCCATGTATTCACACAAAGGCTTTCTTGTAAATTGTAGAGATGACGTCGTCTGTTTATTTGTCAAATAAACTTAATGCTTTCATATATTTAAGGCACCAAGCCACTATGCGACAATAGCCACAAAAATTCCATACAAAATTTATTTTCAACTAAAGAAATTTTATCTACTAAGTGCTCACGACAATGTAGGTGATAATGCCTGTACTAAAATTCAAGTCATGCTTTTCATCACTTTCATATGTAAGAATACCCAATTTCACGTAAGGAAAATAATGACCATTTACTGACCCTTTCTGTCAGAGATTTCCTAAAATCAATGAAGGATATGGGAAACACTTTGTGTATTATTTTTAAAGAGGACAAATTTGGATTTTCAGCCAACCTTGTCCAATCAGTTAATGAATAGGGAAAAACAAGATTAATTTGTATCTAAAACATCAAATTGAACCTAAACTAATTTTAATTTGACTTAGTTACAATTTAATGCAATATCTTATCAATTAATAAAGAGGTTAAGACTTTACTGAAATTTGACATTTTATCAGCCACATTTCCTTTATGAGCCAAACCACAGTCAATTTGCTCATATATTGAATTAACATGGAGGATGAGAATTGGGACAACATTGTTTTGTTGCACTACATTTGGATCTAAAATTCAACGAAAATTAAATATGAAAAAATAAATTCCCTCACCTTTTCATTTTGAACAAAAAAATAATTATCATTTTTAAATGCATAGAGAATGTAATCAATATCAGGAAAAATTAATTGAAATAAATTTATAGATTAATAAATTCTTTTTGTACGCACAAATATTTCATTCATAATTTTCGTCAAAACCAAAAGGAATAGAATATTTTTTCTCTGTCATTTTTTTTTTCCAGTAAAATCTGATATCCAAACATAGTCATACTGAAATTCTCACGAGCATGAGTGACCAACGCAACAAAAGAAGAATTTTTTATTTTTTTTGTTTCTCTAAAATATTTTCACTCTCTTTGTTTTTTTTTTTTTTAAAAAAAAAACCTAACATATATACATTCTCAAATACATTTTCCTTCTAATATATCACATTTTTCAATATATTCTCCCAAAATACATTCTCCAAAATACTTTCCCCAAAACATTCAAAATTAATCCAATTTTTTTGAAGGGATAAATAGTAATTATACAAGCACTTAATGAATCACCTAACTTTTTATATATTTACAGCAGATTGAACGAACTTAGGTTTGGGAACTTTCTTCTGACCTTACAAGGAAACCAAAAATGCATGAAAAGGGAATTTGTAATGGACAGAAAGAGATCAGATAACTACAGGCACATTACATGGAAGTGGAATCGCCACCACTACAACCACACCTAAACCAGTTCCAACTTAGCTCTAGCATATTTGATCACTTGTTCAAAGTAGTGGGCCGTGTCCGGCGGATGCGACTCGATCCGTGGCCGCTCCGGCAGCACCCACCGCCCGTCGCTAGTCCTCACCATCCCCTTGTGCTCATCTTGCCACCAATTTGGTGGCACACCATAGTCACCTTTCAAGAAGTGACAACTCTTGTTCACAAGGGCTATATCCCTCTTTGAGACCAAGCAAAACTTTTTATTCTTGCCATGGTATCCATCCAGTAAGTGCAAATGGGCCTCAAGATTATGTGAACACCTAATATCACTTGTGGTTTTGAGAAAGGGAGAATGGGTATGATCCAGGGCCAACTCCACCCCAACATGGGCATAGCTCCAGGGGAAAGATATTGCATCTTCTATGTACTTTTGATATTGGAATTTCTCGTTTGTGATGATTCCAGGCACAGTTGGAACCTTATCGTGCACGTTGATAACTCTCAAAACCTTAACTCCTAACTCGTCACACCTTTCTTTGAACTTCAGATTTCCAACCCTGGGGCCCGAAAACGAAAAGACTGTAATAGGAATTTTGCTTAGGACTTCCTGTCCATCATCTATGACGTTCAATTTCATCTCAGCTATGTCGTAAGCACTCAACAATGCCAGGGCTGCTCCAAGGCTGTGCCCCGTAATTGTGATGCTCAAGTTTTCACCCCTGTAACGGTGAATAATCCGCCTGAGTTCAGCTAGAACCTGTTCGCGGGCCGAAAACGAGCAATACTTGCATGTTTTTTCCTTTGAAGTGTACAACTCAAAGAATCCGGATTCGATCTTGATGGATGGATCGTCCCGGAAATGGGCCGGCTGGAGTATATCCTTGAGGTCATGGATCCATTCCAGGTAAGTCACCGTGCCCCGCCACGCGATGACGATGTCGCGGCGGCCAAGCCGCCGTATCTCGTCTTCATCGGTTACCACCGCCACGTAGCCCATCCAGTTGGCGTGCTGGCTCCAGACACTGCTCACCTTGGATTTCTGGAAGAAATTCGGCAAGTTGATGTTGGATGTTGCGTACAAGTATCGGGTCAGGGTGTAGCCTCGATCCGCCATGCCGAGTCTTTCGAAGAAATGGGTGCCCTGGTATTTGCAGGTGCCGCAGTATTTCGAGTGTGGGTCGAAATCGAATGAATCGTAGCAGGCCTGTGCCATTTCCCCGTAGCTAATGATTTGTCTCCGGAGATGAGAATTCATGGGGTCTAGCAGGTTTTCCCAGTTATTGCCGCCCTGGATTTCTCTCCACATTTCGCTAAGGGGTCTGAGATCTTCAGTGCTGAGTTCTTGATCAGTTTCTTGAATTTCTAAGCTGGATAGAGTTGAACATTTTATTGCAATCCAACGTTTCGACGGGAAAGTACTTCTTTTGTTCGAAAAGAACAGATTTGTGGTTCTTTTGGTGTTGTTCCATGATGACAGGAATTGTTGGGAAGTTTGGATTTTGTGTGTAGAATTGTTGAAAGATGACTGTAAGGAAGCCATGGGAGTGGAGAAAAATTTCTTTAATTCCAATGAAATATTATGGGAAATGCAAAACTGGTCGGGGCTATGAGGGAGATAGAGTGGGAATTTGATTAGACACTGGACACGAACATATATTTCCTTATGAAAATAGAGTTTGTGGTGTGGTCGATATTATATAATCAAACGGTCTATATTGAGTGATGGTGGAAAAATCTAATTAATTGGGAAAATTATAAATCTAAAAAAAACAAATAAGAATATACTAGACAGAATCAAATAAACACAATCCTAAGAAATATTTAAGCATGAGGATTTCCTGGAGGGGAAAAGAAAATAAAAATAAATATTGTGGACAGATGAGCACAATAGATAGCCAAATGGTCTCAATGGTAAAATCTTTTTCTTTTGAAAAAGGCAATGCATGTTTTTGCATTTATAGAGGTTGATGAAGAAATTATAGGTTTGGTGCATGTGTGGGCCGGGGGCCGCCTGTGTAATGTGTACAACTGCCCTGGTAGGGGGCCAATTGCGCTTCATTAACGATCCACGTTTTCCATAAATTCAGCGTTTCATATAAAATTGAGCAGCATGTACATGAACTTAACTTTATAAATGGAATTTACTTTCTTTTTTTTGGTTGTTTGACTTCATTTTCTTTTTACTTCAGGAGATTATTAGTTTGTGTTTTTTTTCTCTTTTTTTTTTCTTGCATAAATTTTAACTCACAAATGATATTTATTGGTGGGAGAAATTTTTTGCACGTAAATTCACAACAACTATATAATATATATAGTTATAAACTACCCATCACAATCTCATCCTTATATGGGTGAGGTTAGGGTTCAATCCACATTTTGCCTCCCCTCCACTCCCCTTAGACGGTAAAAAAAAAGAACTTACATAACGAGAGCGATCAATTTAATATAAGTAAAAATTATAATTATCATGTAATTAACTTGATCTAATCAAATTAAATATAAACACTATAGAAAACGGTAGACATCAGGAATTTCAGTATTGAGTGAATTGGTATTTTCATGTGGATCGATTGTTTCTAATACATCGTGCATTCCTACTTTTACATGTTAAAAATTCTTCCTCGTCATGAATTGAGCCCACCGTAAAATATATCTAGAAAAGTGCCAGTAGATCTCTTGTTTGTAGTTCACAACAACCGTCTAATCTTTACCAGAACTAGCTTTGACATGAGGAATTATATCCTCTCCATAGTGCTAGCTCCATTAACTACCAACTTATCCCAACTACTTTAGCGACCAGAAAGTTTGAAAAGGAGAGGAATGGGATGATTACTGGACGGAAAAGGGGTTGATATTTCATTTCATGGCGTGCATGTAGGAAAAGTTTCTGGCTTTTCACTTTTCCTTGTCGTCTTCAAATGGAATGTTACTGCAAATACTTCAAATTTTTACCTTTGTAAAATGGTAAATTGGTAATGTGTAATAAAATAGTCCTCCTGTATAGTGAGAGCCACCCAAAATTAAGCAAGATTTCTGTGGATACTGGATATGAAGCGGCAAAGACCAACCAGTGATTGATTATTTTAGTTATGATTATTAATTATTCTTCCAATGTGGTACAAAAACATAATCAAAAGAGGATCACTAACACTTAATTTGGATCTTGAAACATATATATATATATATATATATATTCTCGGATTTTAATGCTTTAATTTTTTCACTGAAATTCAGGTCCAAACATAGCCAAGTATTAACATACTTGAAATTCTTGGGGAGCGTTATTTCCCACAAAGTACGAAATCTTACCAAAAAAATATACTAAAGTATATTAATCTATAAACATTGTTTCAAAAATGCAAATAAAATATAATTGACTATTGTTTTAACCAGGGACGGGATGGGCTGAGGGGAGCAGTCCCTCAACTGTTAACCCCCTCAAATCTATATAAACTTATATATTATATATAAATTTAATAAAAAAATAAAGTTTTAATTAAAAGTGACGAATTATCCTTCAAAATATCTCTTTGTCCATCATCATTAAAAATAAATAAATTAATTTCATTCCCCAAATTAAAATCCTAACTGCATCCCTAATTTCCTGAAAAGTATAATTAGAATATTAGACCAAGAACAAGTAAGTCCTCAAGGTGATCAGAACAAAGTAGAATTTGAGTAATTTTTTCCTAAGTAATTTTTTCTTCACCTGTTTTATTTAAGATGAGAAGTCTTCTGTTTCAATGATAGGTGTGCCATGGCATTGGCCAGTAATTATTAATCCTGTTGTAATAAAGTGCAGCATCAAATGGACAGATTTGGTCTGGTGGTAACTTCATTTCACCACATATTTTTACCTCGTACAAAATTAAATCATGAGACTTGTTTTTAAGGCAAAAGATTTGCCACGTTTGAATCTTCAAATCAGGTCTAGTCTTTTGATCAATTGATGTTTCCTGTAAATTCTTTTTTTTTTTTTCAAAGTCCTCAAAATTGGGCTTAATTGATAAATAGCCATGAATTCCAATTAAAAATTTATAGGTTTAATTCATATGAGTGGTCTTTGTCAGGTGACAAATAAATCTTTAAGAGCCCTTCCTCGTATCGTTTTTGTGTACATAAAAAAAAAAAAAATTCTAATGTAATGCCATATAAGAAATTATACAAGAAACCGAAAAATAAATCGCATTTTTTTGTATCTCTAAAATATATCATTTACATTATTTAGGACCTAAACAATTGTATATACCAGAATTTGGCGAACAATTTTTCTATATTTACTTTTCTAACCATAAACATCAACATTAATCTCAATTAAATGCTAAAATTGGTTCTTGTGGCCACTACTTAATGGAAATGCCGACTATCCTTGTATGAATGAACAGTTACCTAAAACTTACAGGTACAAATTTTTAATTGTCCTGCAGCCATTTTTATTTTTGTTTTTGTTTTTACTGTAACTTGAAGCAAAACCAGATTGGCAATATAACTTGTTTTACGTGCAAGTATGAAATTATAATTCCTGTTTATTGAAGGCCTCTTAAATTAGTTGATTTTGGAATAGTATATATGTACAAATTAAGTACTAACTAGATAGGGCTGTTTTTAAATTTAATAATGTTACAGCATTGAACAATCACTTAGTTACACCATTGTATTAGGAGTCCAAAAGTTTTTACATATGATCATGGAAATGTTTCAAGTTCTTTGATACCACCATGAAGTCACAAATGTGAATCTATTTGTTACAATTTATTTGTTACGTTACAATCAATTACTTTTATTGTGAAACTGTAGTGTAGATGTTTTAATTTGACTGATATTTTGATGAAAGTGTAATAATTATTCTCGTTTTTTACAGTAACTATAGTTTAATTCAAACATTCCACAAGAATGGAAAACTCCTATAATCAAGTTATAAAAAGAATTACTACGATGTTGGCCGTCTCCTTTTTTATTTTAAAAAAAAAAGTCATGTGATTCATCGTGTCTTAACTCTTGACCGAACCATGTGAAATGCGTGCATTATTTTGGTCTAGGGGATCAATGATCAGATTATGGTCCTCAAATTTGAAGAATGTGCAGTGGAAGAAACTACACAAAATTGGAACTTGGAAGTTTAATGAAGTAAAAGGAGAGTAGGGTTCACCACCTTCATCATGTGTCTGAGAATTGACATCAACTGGGAACTTGCTCATACAATTTTTAGGTTTTCCCTTGGACTCTTTCAAGGCTTAGAAAGGTACAAAGTTGTTTTGGGCCAAATTGTGAAACCAATTGCATCAAGTTGTTGTCCCTTTTTTTTTTGGTCCAAAAAATTGTGTGACTATAAGAGACATTATAGTACCATGTCGTCAAATTTAAATCTTTTATCATCGATCTATCAATTTAATTGGTTTATAGAGGACGTTGGATGGTTAGCAGTTGGATAGGACAAGTTATTATCATGTTTGAACCATGGAATTATAATAAAATAAATATAAAATATATGAAATTAGGATATAAATTTGCATTTTTTTTATCACACATTTAAGTAAAAATTAAATCTCATGATTTTGAGTGGTTTTTTGAACTTAATCTGCCACGTAGAAATATGATTGAGTGGTGAGTTTATGAGTTGGATAGTTGTGATGGGGATGGGGCTTAGTCTTTTTCATCATTATTCTGGTATGAATTAGGATGAAGGTGTCAAACCATAGTGTAGAACTCATTTTCTATTTTAATTGAAATGTTGATTTTAACTCTATTTCTCTCTATTTTCCCCCAATAAGATGTTTAATTACAAGACAATGATCAAACCCCTCTTTATTTGAAATAGTCATCAAAATTTTCAAAAATTAATTCAAGTGTTACCTTCCCTAAATTTTTAGGCAATTAGGGTTGCAAGAGACCTAAATTTTTGTCACTCTTAGTAGGCACAACAAAATATTTGACTTATTCTCATTAAAAAGTAAATGAAAAAGTAAACATATCCTAGTTTTTCTGACCATATTAATCCATCATCTCAAATAGACAAGACATGAGATAAGGACATAGGTAATCCATCAGGGCGGCCCCAACCATCACATTTTTTTATATTTTGTTTGATTTAATATAAAAATTTAAATAAGTAAAAATAATATATTTTTATGTTATTATTTTAAAAAATAGTGAGTGTCACATTATTATTTTTAAGAAAGAGCTTATATTTAAGATTTTTTTTTTTGTAAAAGTACGGTAACAAATGCTAATGCGTTCTAAGTTTACTTTTATCTTATGAAGGAATCAATTCAAATTATGCAAAAAGTCTTTTTTGCTATTAAAATAAAAAAATAAGTAAAGCAAAGGACTCCCAAGATCACAAATCGTCGAACAAGTGCCCTCATGATTTTCTGACTAAGTAAATAAAACTCCAATATGAAATGATACAATTCCTTCACGTTTGGAATGAGTAAGTGTCAATTCCATATAAAGTATCATTTTATATAAAGTAAGGTTATGATGCCGTTGACAACCACTATATTTATATACTGATATATAGTAATGTTTAAATATTTACGTTTCAATTTTTATTAAAATATCTTAAGGAGAGTAAATAAATTTGACTCTATGTTCTTATAAACATGTCCAATATTTTTTTGCTATTGGCATGTCCCCATATGCCTATTGTGTTGTATTATTAGCATTAACATGTCCGAGTTAGTGAAACATATAGAAATTTTTTGGAATCAATTAATGATTTTTATTATAATAATAATAATAATAATAATAATAATAATAATAATAGGTTCACTACGTTAATGTCATAATAATAAGCATCATTTCATAATTATATTTATCTTATAGAATTGACTTTTCACTCAAACTCTCCGCTTTATTATAAATAATTTATTTTTTCTTTTTTTATTGAAATTTGCAATAAAATGTGGCCAATGACAAAAGTATGGTCAATTTTCAAGAATGTGCCTTATACTTGTTCACTGCACTTTACTTTTTTGAGGCCCAAACTGCTGAAGTGTTCTGGGCTGCACTTGGAGCCCATTACAGGCTAATCAGGCCTACCTTTCGTTTTGTTGATGACTTTTTGTTGTACTTTCTTAGAAAGAATTCTTGCCCATGGCCCAGCAATTGTGATCCGTTCTTTTGGGTCGATGGCCTATTTTTTATTTAAATATGATGATTGACTACACAATAAGAGTGAAAAGTAAACACCTTTTATTGAAAGAAAATGAAAGTATAAAAAAAAAAAAAAAAGCATTAGAATTAAAGAATCCTGTTTGTATTAGTAGGATTGAATTATTCTTAATCATGTAATTATGGATCTTGAGATAAGGATATACGTAGGGCCCACTAATTGTAATATGTAATTATTTATGATTATTTCAGAACTTAGAGTTTCAGCTTTCTTTAAAAATTGTGCTATTTAAGTAATTTAATGTAACAAAATTTTTCAAAATCAAGTTTATATCGTACCCTAAATATATTGTTCGAGACTTGGGAGGTGAAATTTTCAATATTATAGATATAGAGTTAATATAAAAAAATTTGATGCAACATGTAATATGTCATCCTTGTCCCTTGGATCCTTAAAGAACGTTAATCAAATATTTATACCTATTAGAAAATTTTAAATGTTAATTAAGGAGGGAATTACCTCAATAAAAGGAAATTAATAAATTGAAAATATATTCCTAATTAAAGTAGTTACATGTCGAATCTAAGCACATCTAATCTTCAGATCGCCTAGGAACTTTGGGAATGTTATTTGTCTCTTGTACCACATTATTATGCCTCAAAAATACTTCTCCGCTACTTTTGGATCCAGATTAGGAAATATTATTATGTTTTCTGTCACTGGAAAATGTCTATGTATGTTTTAGTTTTACTAATGTTTAGACTTATTTTTTTTAAATATTTTAGAAACAATACCGATTTTGAAATCTCTTTTTTAAAAAATAACTTATTTATTATAGGGTTGAAACAAACAAAATTAATATTAGTAAATATCAATTCAACTTAACAATTCACTATTTTTAACATATTTTGGTTTTTGTATACAAACGAAATAACAATATTCTTAAACTCTGCATACATAATCGACAAAATATATATATAAATATTGATGGGCCATAATTCAAAAATATCCAATTTACTTAGTTCAATATATTTATTCAAATTATGGGAAGAGTCCACTTATATTAAATGGGTTAGGTCCATGTAATTTATTAATTATTGAGTTAGATGATATGATCGTAAAATTCAAATTCATAAAAATTATAAAATCAACATTATAAAGATTCTCAACTCTCGTTGTTAAAAGATATAAAAAATATTAAACATTAATTTACTTTTAAGTTTTCTAAATTTTATATGTTTCAAATCTAATTTGAGTATTTATTGAACAAATTCCCAACACAATGAACAACCCACGTAATAATTTATTTTTTTTTCAAAAATACGATCCATGATACTACATAAATATATATATATATATATATATATATATATATTCTTTTAAAAGCAGACACATACATCAAAGTAAAATGACATGAATAAAACCAATACAAAAGTATAATACTCTTGTAAGTTGGGTGCACTTGTACTAATATGGCCCGTAATTTGGCACGATTCCCCCAACATGGACAAGTCCAATACGGCAATACCTATGGTGGGATCGTATGATAACTTAGAATGTACAAAATATTATCTGAGAATGTGATTCTTTTGCTTGATGTTCAAATGACATGAAGAAAAGTTGGCACACGTGGGGAGTGAGGACTAATATAATAATGCAAAACCAGAGCATATAACGTCTTACCGGTCCACCTCTTGTCATAACCTCACTCTCACTCACTACTACACACAGTAAAAGACTCGGAGAAGAGTGAAGAGTCCCTTGTGGGTGACGATGAAGACAGTGTGTGTAACAGGAGCATCTGGCTATATTGCTTCTTGGCTTGTCAAGTTCTTGCTCCAGCGCGGTTACACTGTCAAAGCATCTGTTCGCGACACCGGTTCAGTTCCTCCACTCTCTTAAGAAAATAATATTATACTCGGGCTGAATTATGATTCTTTTTCTTGCCCGAGTAAAACTTTCTAAATCTTTGCTTCAATATTTAGGAACCCAAATATGTTTTTTTTTTTTTTTTTCAGTAAATCGTTACCAACTAACAGAACTTGGTTCTTGGGGTCTTGAATTTGATAATGAACTTCTGAGTTTTCGTGCAGATGAAGAGTTTGAAAGGGGATGAGCCCTTTGGACAAGGGAAAAAACAATCTAACAACGTTTTCATTTTTAATTTTCTGAAATGACTGGGATACAACTCCCGCATAAAACAGAGACCATCTTCTGTAATTTTGCACGGCATTCATATTTTGTCAAGTACAGGAAAGTGACTGAATGCAAGAAATTCTTGAATTTTAGACCAGAGAGATTTATCTTACTGAATTGTGATATTTACATTGAAATTGCTCTTATATTAATGTTAATCTTAAGAAAGTAGAGGGCAGAACGAAGATGGGGAACACTAATTTGAATATTCCTGGGCAAATATCTAAAGTAATGTTGGGCATATCTATTCCCCTGTTTAGTCCAATTTCATTTGGGACCGTGATTTTTCAATCCCTTCAATTCCATCAAATCCATGTAGAACAGAAAATATGAGTTGCCAAGGACAACTTCCAAGCATGTTAGTAACACAAAGCTGTTTTTGCCCCTCCAAACTTTTCTGATCGTTCTTTGATGAAAAGCTTTCCTTCACCTGGAAAAGTTATTTATGTTTGATTGTAGTGCATTTTTACTATATTTAAAATATCATTGAACTAAATTTTGTAAAAATTTTATAGTTGCATTGACCTGAATATCCTTGGTAGTTTCAAGAGGAATATGACCTAAAATTTGATGTTAAAATCTAATTTTACCACTACTTTGGTACTACTGTATGTGTTCTTTCCATCATTTGTTGAGAGAAAAATGACCATATCCTCCACCTCCCACTTTTATGACAAAATATGAGGCTGACAATTAGACGTTGCAAATATTACTTTCTGACATTACCGTCGGCTTCTGACAGACTGTGGAATTGTCTGCAGATGATCCAAAGAAGACGCAGCACTTGCTCGTACTTGATGGAGCCAAGGAGAGGCTTCATTTGATAAAAGCAAATCTACTGGAAGAAGGGTCATTTGATGCTGCAATTGACGGCTGTGATGGTGTTTTTCACACTGCATCTCCTTTTCACGATCCAGGCGACGATCCACAGGTTTGTGCCTCATTTTATTTCTTCTTTTATACAAGGTTTCTCTTAATTTCCGACTTCATTTACTAACAGCCAGAATGGATTCAAGAGGATGCATATAGCTCTTGAAATTTTTTTAACTTAAAATGCGGATTATGCACATATATTCATATTACTGTTATGGTGTGATGCATGGTTAAAGTTACCAGTATTAACTGCCCCCCCCCCCCCCCCCCCCAAAACCCAACATACGCAAAAAGGACAAAAAATTAAATAAATAAAAAAAGTATTTTATGTAAGTATTTTTGTTACAGTTACTATTACAAATAAAGAGTTATTCTTCTGCCATGAGGAAAAAAAAATCCCTGCACTGTCAACCCAAGCTTAAGCTTTGCCAACTTCTGTTCTATTAGTGGGTATTGAAAAGTGTAGAAGGCTCCCATATGCTTTTAAGCTATGAATTCTGAGAGAGGTTATGATTGTTGAACCCATGTAGGGAGATGATTTGGGTTTAGTCGACAGAGTTGGCCTACAATTTCTTTTTCTTAATTTTTGTGCTTGCTGGAGTTCTTTCTCATTGCTCGTCTTTCTCAGATTTACTTTCCTCCATTTGTCTGATAGACCTTCTGAATAGGTAGTCTGACCTTTGTGAGATAACTTTGACCTTCCTCTTAGCTTATAGATCAGTCGATCTGTCATGTCTCCATGCAGTATACAGTATCAATCCCTCGACATGTGTCTATATCCTCTCTCTAAACATTGTTGTTTCCCTTCTCTTTGCCAAAAGTTCTGTAAATCTGATGCAAGGTGAAAGTCATTGAAGAGCTGCTATAAACTGGATGAATGAAGAGAGAGTGCATTTTTTTAATGAAGAGAAGTAGGCTTCCAAGTTTTAGTGAGATCCAAGAGAACTCAAAAATTGTTCATTTGACTGTGAAGAACTGAAATAAGCTGCTGGTTCAAAATGCTAAGGAACTATGCATAATTATCCGAAATAACCACTTTGAATCCCTGGGACTGAAGAGGGGAGAGAGACTGAAAAACTTCAGAAAAATGAGATAACAATTCTAAGAATTTATTATATTAAAAGTTGAGATCATGATCAAAACCGTGAAGTATCACTGACAATTCCTTTGATAGCCTACCTAGCTAACACCTTTTAGCTAGTAAATTTAAAGGCAACTATTACAACCCTTTTCATACAAAAACCTAAATAATAATTGCAAACAAAATCAATAGCCCAAATTATAGCAAGCTCATCAAAAGCTTACCGCTTTACGGATCCTTCTAATTTCTTGCATCGAGATAATTAAGTACAAGGTTGAGCCTACATACCATGATGGGTGTGGTTTATGTGTATCTTACCACCTTTGCTACTTTCGGTAATAATCTGTATGGGTCAAAATAGATTCTGTATGTGTTTTCTGTCTATTTACATACTTCACCAAGCTTAGCCAGCATTAGTGACAAAAATTTGCCTCTCTTTTTTTCAGGGAGAATTGATTGATCCTGCACTAAAAGGGACACTGAATGTTCTTGGATCATGTGCAAAAGCACCATCTGTTAAAAGGGTGGTGTTGACATCATCGGTGGCTTCAGTTTATTTTAATGGCAAGACTCTAGCACCTGAAGTGGTAATCGATGAGAAATGGTGGTCCGATGTGGAGTTCTGCAGACGAACTCAGGTGTGTATCATATTCCTCTTCTTTTCTTAATGATCTAATGGAGCGAAAGTGAGTAAACCTTGGAAAATTTTAAGAACATATTAAGTTTTAAGAATGAGGGAAGTCTTTTTAGATCTATAACAATGCAACATTAGTTAATAATTATAAAATAGTTTTGACACCACTGACATAGATGCTATTAAATGATCTCCAGGCCTAGAGGGGTTGAAAAATGTCAGAGGAAGGACACAGAAAATAACAAATATTGAACGAAAAATTATTTTACACATAATTCATTGATAAAATAAAGACGCATGAGATCAGGTAAAGTTTTAAAAAAATATATAAAAGTGGCTGGACAATGGTTGTAACGACTGAAATTTGACTCGAAATTTTGGCTCTATATGGAAAAATATGTGATAACTATCTTAGAGCTCGGAAATAGCTTTGTGTACATATGCTATTCTTTGGGTAACTCCTCATGGATCAACAAACAAATTCATCTCCCTTTATGCTTGTGACATTCCAAACTCTTCGAAATGCATTTTCGTCTTGGTGTATATCATGATACTCCTAATGAGAAATGTCAAACATTTAAATTGAGGCACAGGATCCCAACATGGCTTTTTTGTGTCTGTGACTAGTATATTAGTATCTAAAATTGCATAACTTGTTTTGTCCTTCTACTTGGGCATTAATGAATTAGTCTATCACAGATGCTGTATTTTAGATATTAAGTACCCGCAGGCTTTCATTCCACCCAATTAATGGGAAACACTGAAGATATTTGTAATGATATAAGTGGCTTTTGTAATGATATTTGTATGTTTTTCAGCTTGAAATATTCTTCATCAAAGTGGAAACAAACGTGATTTCAAAGGATAAATAATGTTCTCGGACAAAACACGCATTCCTTTTTGGCCAGCCCTAAAAAATAGCTTCTTCTAGAGATCATTTCAGCATATCTAAAACTGATGTTCTGCTCCTTTTACTACTCCTAGCCAAGATAGTCATTTTAAAAAAAAAAAAATCCTCTTCCGTAATATGGCATCTTCTCTTCTTTGGGGAACTTGTGTGTTTCAAATTTATTCTAGAGAGAACTACAGGCATATGAGAATATTACTATTTTACAGAGGTCCCACTAGCACTCTGGTCCTCTAGCTCACTAATTTATCACTTGGAGCCTGATAGAACTCCACTTAGCCTTTGACATAGAAAATTAGTGTCAGGATCCATGTCTCAGCATCTTGCTTCATTTCACTTTTCTTCACTATTTATCATGACACACAACTGTACCTTTTGAGTGCTTCAACGTCAAGTTCAGTGAAATGATAGAAGTCCTTCCATTTCTTGATATATGAAAATAATCAGAAGGAAAAGTTTACAAACTATTATACAAGCTCTCATATTTCAGCTTAGGATGGCATTTTAGAGGAATCCATGGTCTTCTATTGTTGATATTATAGTGTTTTTCTTACTTTATCCTGCAGTGTTAGTGTTATTCTATTGATAAACTTCAATATCCCCTCATCAAGTACTTTTCTATATGAATGTGACCAATGCAAATAAAATATTGAAGCCAGTGGCATTTGATCTTCTATTTGTAATTATAAATATATTTCTGCTAAAACATTTGGTACCAAAATCACCTCCCTGTAATTACATGGAGTAAAATATTACTGCCAAAACATTCTGTATCCCCCACCCCAAAAAAGAAAAGAACAGGGGCAATTGTCTGTTTAAGGAGGGATCAAATTTAAAATATTAGAGCTTGTTTGATTGGACAAAATACTTACCTGTGGTCAGTAAACTAGGCGATTGACTGCTAATATCTGTCATTATAGGAAATAGCTGTGGATCAACCACACTAAGTGTCACTTTATTCCCTTCTGTTTTTTTTAAAATTTCTTCTACCAGCAATGGTATGTGCTTTCAAAGACATTGGCTGAGGATGCTGCCTGGAAGTTTGCAAAAGAGAAAGGCATTGACTTGGTTGTCATAAACCCAGCACTGGTTATTGGTCCACTATTGCAGCCGACACTTAACACAAGTTCGGCTGTAATGTTGAACTTGCTAAATGGTAGGTTCTACTTACTGAGTGCTCAGATTATTGAACTTGTGCCTTGTTTGCTAACACCATTATTTTTATTCAAGTCACATAGCTGGTTGGTGCTAATATCACTGTATGTTTCTTTTGCTCTATATCATTTCGTCGAAAAGGTTTGATCTGTTCCTTGCAACATGTTTTCTCTTCATATTCCTGTTCTTTCATTGCCTACTTAAACATACATAGAAATTATAGCCCATTAAAACCACTTTTGATTTGGAAATCAGATTAAATTTTTTTGGCACTGGTAAGAAACATATATGCTGAAATTGGAAGTATTTTTTGTAATCATTGGTTTTGAATTTCAATGATAAGAACTTCTCCTTTATCACTTTCTCTACTCCTTTCTCGGAATACGCAGGTTCAGAAACATTCCTGAATGCTACCTACGGATTTGTAAACGTCAAAGATGTCGCCAATGCACATATACTGGCATTTGAGAATCCTTCAGCTAATGGAAGATACATTATGGTTGAGAGTGTTGCACACTTCTCAGAGATCGTGAAAATGTTGCGTGAATTGTACCCTACTATTCCAGTTGCCGAAAAGTAAGTTTTTTGTTATCATTAACTATTGGTTGCTATGGTTATTTGAAGTTAGATGAAGAAGCATGAGGCTGTCTTTGCCTGTTCGATTCAGCTTAAATCCTTTATGATCCTCATTTCATTTCGATAGGGGTGTGGAGTTGGGGGCTGGAAATCCTCTTTAGCTGAACCTAGAGCATATGATCTATTATGTAGTGTCTGATGCGAACTGTAGGTCTTACAACAAATCTCATTTGCATCCTATTGATTCTTTATGACGAATTTTGTTCTGTAAATGAGATTTTCTGCTAATACCCAACTCAAGAATTTTAAGATCTAAAAAATTAAACCTGAATTCCAAATTTGTAACTGTGTTTATTGATTTGAAGATAACGTGTTTGCAGGTGTGCCGATGACAAGCCGTTTGCGCCTATGTACCAAGTCTCCAGTAAAAGAGCAGAAAGCATAGGTGTTGAATTCATTCCTCTCAAAGAAAGCCTCAAGGAAACTGTTGAAAGCTTGATTGAGAAGAACTTCTTGAAAGCCCCTTCAGCTACTTGAATGTATGTACAATCTTAAGAGACAGGAAAAATTTCACAATTGTGTGTTGTGCTTCTAAGAATAATAGCTCAAAAGGTTAATCTGTTTGGATTCCATATTTAGGGAATGTTTGGTTTATGTTTATTCTTCTGATTATCACAAAAATAAAATAAAATAATCAATTTTAAATTAACCAATTTTTCACCACATTGTTTGCTTATCAGCTTGATAAATTATTATTATTATTATTATTATTATTATTTATTTATTTATTTTAACATATAACCAGTTTGGAAGATCAGACAGACTCACCAAATTAAATCTGTGTGTTAATTTTGGAACACTTTAATTTTTTTAGATAAGCAATAATCATATTATTACTTCAGAATAGTACATAGTAGTTAATTTAATGTACTCGTCAATAACAATAAATTATAATAAATAATGTGACATAAACCCACGTAAATATTCAGATAAATTAATCGCTAGAGATTGTTGGTGAAAAACACCTTTGTTTTGGTTCCTTATAATTGAAAAAGAAAAAGTATAAATATATTTCTCTATTCAATTTTAGAATATTTTTATTCAGTTCTTGGAGAAACCAAAAACACCAAATTTTGCTTCTTCTAGATTTCTAAAGTGTTTTTTTCGTTGGCCAATCTATTTTACACTTGAAATTCTTAATACTCTAATTTTGAAACAAAAACTATCCTTGGATTTTTTTCATTTAAATTTTCTGTAGAATTTTTTTTTTTTTAATAGTTAAGAGTAATATGATGCAGCCGAACCTCATGAGTTACGACTTTCTACAAAGATATTTACAAATTCAAATTGAGTAAGTAGTCTATGAATTAGATATTACTTGCAATTTCTAGTGAGCAACAATGGCCAAGCCAATCATTAAATAGTTACAAAAGACTCAAGAACAAGATACATGCTATTTATTTATATATATGGTTGAAATAATTAAAATTATCAATAATATCAATATTTTCATATGTGACATTTGAATTCTAATTACAATTACAGGATTCAAACTCATCTATTTAAGTGGTACAATAAAAAATTTCATAATTCTAGTATCTTCTTAAAATAGTAATTTGACGGATTCAATCTTGAATTTATAATGAATTCGTGAAGCAGATTCATATACGATTATACAGATAATTTTAATTTTATAAATCCGATCGAATTCATGACGGGTAATAGGTATTAATGGACTCTCGAACTCGCCCCAAATCCAAAATTTATTTTTAGCGGATTGAACCCTTCAAATTTTAAGTTTGGGATGGAGTGAGGTGGATTCTCAATTGAGGCGGGATGAAACAAGTGTTGAGTTGAATTTTTTTTTGATAGAACGTATCTCAAATTTGATCAACCTCATCTAAATCTGTCCATTATCATGCTTACTTTCCTTTTCTATCCTAAGAAAAAATTGAATACAAAAAAGTCAGTAAGAGCGAATATTCATTCAGTTCCACTTTTTAAAAAATTAATTTATTTATAAGATGAATTTCTTAATATGATCTTTTCAAAGAGCGAATATAAAAAATGCTAAATCTTTAATAGAAGTTAACATCAACTAGAAGTGAAAAAATAAGAAATCAAAAATCACAAAAAAAATTCTTCTACAAAATGAACTTCTATCATTTTAAAAATTCATTAAAAACTAATCACCAAACACATGATAAATTAAAACCAATTTTCATACCTAAAACATTGTATAAGCATCATCGTAACAAATTCCAAATCTAGTAATTATTCATTAGCTCTTAAGATTCATAGATTTGGCAAATTGTGAATAAACATCTGACAAAATCTTATCTATATAATGAAACTCGTTATTAAAAATTCTTATTAATTTTAATATAGATATAATAATTTTATAAATATTTACACATGAAAATTATCAATATTATATGCATTGAAGAAAATCTATTTTATTTAAAATAGCAATGAAATTAAAAATAAATTATTATGTTAATAAAAAAATTAAAAATATATACGAATTCGAACTTTCTGAAAAATATTACATTTTATTCAAAGCAATCAAAAAACTCGGATAAGTTTATTACTATGCAGGGAAGTACTCATTAGTAGGGCCACCCATCATCACTTTCGGGTTGTGTTTGTTTTGAAATACACACGTTTGTCACATTAGTACCCCAATTATTAGGCATCACCGGCTACCTTTCATTTAATCTTCTTTATACAGACACGTGTCCCAAACACATTTTCTTTGCTAATAACCCCAATTAAAAAAAAATCAACATTTCTTAGAATCTCGTCCAATGCCTACGTTGGAACTACGCAACTCACGAGTGACGGAGATGTGGGAAGGGGTTTTAATTCTTTTCATTTAATCTCTTTTAATTAACTGGTCAAACAGGTAGCCAGTCTTGTAGGATAAGATGTGGATGTCGTTTGTCTTAGGTTGTCAAATTGGCATTTGCCTGCAAAAAATCTCATCTTAAAAGTATTATACTCCTATGAAAAGGCCATCTGCCTCTGCGGTCTAATTCACACACAGTACACCCACAATACACACAGAGATCAAGAGGTGTCCGTTAAGAAGCATGGCAACGAAGACGGTGTGTGTAACAGGAGGATCCGGCTACATAGCTTCATGGCTTATCAAAGACTTGCTCCAGCGTGGTTACACTGTCAAAGCATCTGTTCGTTATCCCGGTCGGTGATTCTCCGTGCTCTTTCTCTCGATTTATCTCTTTTTTCTGCTGTTTTATAGCATTTGATGATCTGGGTTATTACATAATCTTTCTAGTTTGTGTACTATTTCTTATGTGTCAATTGGTGAAATGGATTATCAGAATTTTTTAGCTAATTTTTTTTGGGTGATTTTGTAATTTTAATTATTTTCTCAATATTCTTGGTTAATTTTTAGACTTATTCAAAGTTGAGGCATCAAACAAGAAATTAAATATTCAGGTTTTCTTTTGGTGGACATAAATTATGATATAGTGTTGGTCTAATTGGCAGATATATGATCTAAAATTTGACTTTGAAACTAAGGTCATTATTTGTTTGGGTAAAACTTTTTTAAGCTTTACCATCTGATATTTTCATAAAAATCATTATGATTCATTGAAGATGTGGTATAATCTGCAGATGATCCGAAGAAGACACATCATTTGCTTTCACTTGATGGAGCCAAGGAGAGACTTACATTGTTCAAGGCAGATCTACTGGAAGAAGGGTCCTTTGATGCTGCAATTGCTGGCTGTGAGGGTGTTTTTCATTGTGCATCTCCCTTTTTCCTCCAAACCACGAATCCCCAGGTTCTTGACCCTTTTGCCTTTTCATGTTTTTAGGATTAAATTGTTGTGGTTGTGTGTTTATTTTTCATCTGTTCTTTGAAAAAGAATTTAAATGTGGAGACTGTTGAAAATCTTACCCTTATAAGTACTTGGTTGAAACCTTTCATTCATAGTCAGCTTAATTGAAGATGAGACGGTATCAGCTAGCTTCACCATGTATGTATAGAATTTGTTACTCAGTTCAGCTTTCACTTCCATCAGGAAGAATTGATTGATCCTGCGGTGAAGGGGACGCTCAATGTGCTTGGATCTTGTGCGAAAACACCATCTGTTAAAAGAGTTATTTTGACATCTTCCGAAGCTGCAATTGCTTTCAATCATACACCTCGAACATCTGAAGCGGTAATTGATGAGACTTGGTGGGCTGACCCAGATTATTGCAGAGAAAATCAGGTCAATGTTCTATTCCTCTTATTCTGTGTATGAGAAGATCATATAATGTCACTGTTCTGAAATATAATTCCATACTAAATTTTAATTTCTCTGCAACAATTTTCGTCCTATTGCTTCTACCACTACCAGCTATGGTATGTGCTTTCAAAGAGATTGGCTGAGGCTGCTGCCTGGGAGTTTGCAAAAGAGAAAGGCATTGATCTGGTTTCCATTAACCCATGTTGTGTAATTGGTCCAATGCTGCAGCCAACGCTCAACACAAGTTGTGGTTCTGTTTTGCAGTTGATAAATGGTAAGTTCCTTCCATTCTTAGATTTTAACCAATCCTCCCCCCATGCACCTTTTCTATACTTGATTCACTTGCTCGTATTGCTCAAGTGTGCATTCCTTTTTCTGTTCTTTGTTTCTTTTGTGCTGACTGAACAATATTTAGTAAGTTTTACTTAGTCAAACTACTGATAATGTGCGAATCAAATTGAGAAGTTCTATTTCATCAACAAATTTATATGCTGAAAACACTTGGTGAATCTCTTAGCCCCCCCAACACACACACACACACACATTGATATTAGGAACTTAGTTTCTGACTTCTTGGAAAATTTAGGTGCAGAGACATACCCAAATTCCGCATATGGATGGGTACATGTCAAAGATGTCGTAGATGCACATATTTTAGCATATGAGAAACCTGAGGCTAATGGCAGATATTATGTGGTGGAGAGGTGTGCGCACCCCTTAGATCTTGTGAAGATACTGCGTGAGCTGTACCCTACTCTGAAACTTCCAGAAAAGTAAGTCCTTATTTTAATCATTCTTTAATATGAACTTTATGTGAACTTAGAATAATCTGCATGCATGATGCTGTTCTATGGGTGTTTGATTTAGTTTTACCAAATGATCCCATAGAAAAAGTTGCCTGCTTTAGGGGTGGGTGTGGTTTGGAATGGTTGAATTGAACATGTTGATTTCCAAGCCCATTAGTATTTTTTCAAAATTTTGTAGCTAATGAGATGCTACCTTTTCTCGCCCTTGCCTTCTTTACTTTTTGTCTAGTAAGTAGGAGTGGAGTTGTATAGCGTCCGGACCAAGCATTCATTAGTGCAGACTGAAACCCATGTTCTCTCTCAAGACTCGAGAAATACTTCCATTTTGAAATAGATGTCGAATACTTTCTTGAGACCTAGATTGTGAATTTGTGAATCATTTAGTTTAAAAGTGTGGGCACAAGATCTACTTCGTGCTTTAATCCGTGTTATGGTTTAAATGATTGACCTTTTTAAGAACTTAGTAAGTTCACTTTCACTATAATTGTTATTGAAGAGCTAAAATCTGTCCATCCTTGATTTGTACTTGATAATACAATGGATGGGATGCCAAATATGGTGGGGGGACCTATTGGTAAATTTGAAGTACTTACTGTATTGTGATGGGATGAGAAAGGGGTCGCATGGCAAGCAAGACCCTGGCATGGGTGTTTGCCCTTGTGGTTGATGAGAAGAGCAAAAGAAAAGGAAACTATAAAACAAGACGAAATCAAACATATAGCGAATAAAAGAAAAAAAAAATCCCGTAGAAGAAAACAATAAAGACTTAGGGTCTGAGCAGTGATTTGCAGCTTTTGGTTAGCATTTTGGCACTGTGCTAAACTTCATTAAACCCATGAGATGGGAGCAAACGCAAGTTACACTAATCGATGTTTGTTGGTTTTCTGGGGATCTCTTACACAGGTGTGCCGATGACAAGCCACTTGTGCCTGTGTACCAGGTGAATACAGAAAGAGCAAAGAAACTTGGCGTTGTATTCACTCCTCTTAAACAAGCCCTCAAGGATACTGTTGAAAGCTTGAAGGAGAAGGGCTTTTTTAATGGCATATGATGCTCTTATTTAAGTGCCCCATTGTTCTGGTGAAGGCTGTATGTATGGTCATATGTATGTTTGGCATGAAACGTTTGGACATTGTACGTTTGTGTGCTTAGGATTATATACTATGTTTGCTTGCTCAGTATATATATCCTCTGAGCTGCATTTTGTCATATATATGAAATGATATGACTGAGTATTGTATGGCATCTGTGGAATTTGAAGTAATACTATTAATTTCAATTAGCTAAAGTAGTAATGCTACATAGTATTTATTTTTAAGAATTACAAAGAAGAAAAATGGATGTGGTGCTATAAATGAGACGATCAATATTAAGTAATGTGTTAACCTTTTTAAAAAAGACAATACAAAATTATGAAAATTCACAATTGGGTCAAGATTGATTGAAATATGCCCTTCCTATATATAAATATATAAATTGATAGGAGGGGACCGGAGCGGCGTTAATTTTTTTGTTCATATTCTAAATTTTAGTATTTTTTAACAAAAAAATTCATATAATTTAAATAAAATATTTTATGCTATATAAATCTATGCACTTTCGTGGATCCGGTGCATAATATGGTACCTAAGCTAGTAAGTTATAAGCAAACTTATTTACTAAATTTACATAAAACGCCCAATGCACAATTTGTAAATAAGGAAATATAATATTCTTAAGTCCTAAATTTATTCAGAACACAGTAAAAATATTGATATGTTATATTTTGTGAATAATATATTGGGTGTATGGATGATTGTTGAGTCAATCATTCAAGGATCCGAGTAATATATAAGATGGATCTAAATATTAATGGAAATTTTTATAATTTTAAAATATAAAATAAAATTATTAATAATTAAAAGCTCATAAATAATTTTTATAATTAACCCACTAATATTAGTAAACTAGATTCAACTTCTAGTAATCAATGAGACACTACTAGAGAACCAGATGCAACATCCGACAATAATTCAACAATAAAGTGGTCCAAGATTTAATAATTTTTAGTTGTTTTTCTTTTTATAGCACAACCTAAATCACGTAAGACCTATAGAACACGAGCGAGGGTGACTGAGTGTGAGAGCACGAGTGAAAAGCATCAAATATATATTTTTTAATAATTTAAATTTCAAACTTGGCCTATTAATTTTTGAGAGAGTATGATCTTTCTTTTTAATTTATCCTTCGAATAAATATAATGATAAATATTCACAATATTTGAATGTGTGAGTGGTTTAAAGTGTGTATTAAAAATAAATAAAATTAAAATAATTATTATAATATATTTTCAAATAAACATTGTAGCATTCCAACTAATAACTTGGTATTATTTGATCTAATTAAAATGATCATATTTGACTTGAAAATGGTTCAATAAATTGACTATTCTTTTGGGTGAGCTTTAATTTTATTTTTTTGGTTTAATGAAAGAGAAAATATTAAGATTATTATAAAAATCCTAATATTCAAATTCACTGTATGACTAACAACTTTTGAGCGACACTTTTTATATTTTTACTTTTGCATTTTTTGTCAAATTTTAAAATTTTTCATTAATTATTATGACCACCAAATTTCTTTATTACATCTCCTTTATTATCATTTTTTAAACATGTTTTCTCTCTCATCATCACTAATAATAGAATTCTCCAACAAATTTGTACATAAAATGATAACAATAAATAAATAAATAAATAAATATTATCTTTTGGAATATGACTTAATAATTATTGGTGCAAAATTCAAAATTTTATAAAAATTAAAGTAAAGCTCTCACAACTATTCACCATCATAATGTTGATAAGATGGAGCCCAAATTAAAGAAAAAAGAAGAAAGCAATAACAAAATGAAAAAGAAAATAGAAAAAAAAAAAGGTGATAGGGAGAGAACATAATGGGCAGCGCCCGCGTTGCGAGATGTCTTTGAGGTGTTTTTAATTGGAAAATCATTATATAAATAGAATAAAATGTTTGATATTTATTGTATTAAGTCCGTGAAAATTTTCTTGTAATTAATAATTACAAATTATGAATCTATATAAATTAAATGTCTCTTGCACTTATTTATTTTTTTTGTTCATAAAAATTTTAGATAATTAAATCACCGACTAATTCCGCAAATCTTCCACACATTAAGCATGGTCCCACGACAAATCAAAACATGCACTCAATGCCTCAACGTTAAGTGACAAAGTGTTAAAAGTGTTTGGGATATTTATAAGCAGCGGCGGTTAGAATTCTTTAGAGATTTAAGAAGACCGTAGAGTTGGACGTCTTCTGTGCTGCTGTTCTAAGTAAAATATAGAATGAATCACATGTCCGTCCTCTGTGCTGCTGCTCTAGGTAAAATATAGAACGAATCGCATATCCATCCAAATATGAATCGTACGTACCATACTCAAATTTAATTGATGACTGATTAAAAAGGTTATATCAACAATTTCAAATATTCATGTGGTAAACCTACATCCCTAAATAAAATAGGCACCCAACATTAGGGTATAATACCAACAATTTTGGCCAAGATTACATTAGCAGCATCACTTTTTCACAAGAATTCTTAACATCAATTTTTGCTCTATGATTGAGTAAAAGGGGCCTATTTTATATTTGTTCACAACAAAAAGAAAAAAAAAAAAAAGGAAAAGAGGTTTAAACCTGTTTGTTTTCATTTCCAACCCATTATTTTTAATTATTTAAACTCACGAAATCATTTTTTTTTTTTTAACCATGTTTTAAAGACTCGATGTGATAAGATTCTAGTTATATCTTTTTTCTTGAACAAGTAATAGAAAAAAAAAAAAAGAGAGAGAGAGAGAATAAAGTAAGAAAAAGACAAAAAGTTGGTATTCAAATCTCCAACAATTCGTACGGCACAATAAAAAAAATGTAAAACGCTAACTGGCTACACTAAAAACATAACACGTAGACAGGAAAGCCACCTAAGCCATGACGTCATCCCTAAATAATTTTTTGGGTAAAAACACCTGTTTTTTTAATTAAAAAAATTTATAAAAACATCTCTCTATTCAATTTTAGTATATTTTTATTTGATTCATGTAGTCCAAAATTACTTTTTTTCTTTGGCCAATCTATTTTACACTTGAATACTTAATACTCTGATTTTCAAACAGAAAAAACAAAAGTATTGGTAGATTTATGTCATTTAAAATTTGTGTAGACTTTATACAAAGAGATTTACAAATTCAAATTTATTAAGTAATCTATAAATTAGATAATAATTTCATTTTTTGGTGGGCTACAATGGTTGAACCACTCATTAAATAGTATTCAAAAGAATACTTTTTTTTATTAATTTTAAATCGATTATCAAAAGACAATATTTATTTTTTTTAATTTAATCTCTCTAAATTAAATGGTCGGTAGCCTCTCAGAGAGTAAGATGTCGATATCAACTTCTCATAGGCTGTCATATAGGCATATGCCTTCTAATATCTCATCTAAAAAAATTATATTATATTACTATAAAAGGGCCATCTATTCTCACTCTCAGTCTATCACACACACTACACACAGCACACACACAGGGCAAGAGAAGTCCGTTGAGAAGCATGGCAGCGAAGACGGTTTGTGTAACCGGAGGATCTGGCTACATAGCTTCATGGCTTGTCAAATACTTGCTCCAGCGTGGTTACACTGTCAATGCTACTGTTCGTTATCCCAGTCAGTGATTCTTCCTGCCCTTTCTTTCGATTTATCTCTTTATACTGATTTTTTTTTATAGCATTTATCAGATGATTTTGTTGTCTGTCATCTTTCTAATCATTTGATGATATGGGTTATCGGAACTTTTTACTGAATTTCTTGGGAGATTTTGTAACATTTTGGTTTTTTATTCCTCTGGATTTTTGGTTAATTTTTCAGACTTATTCGGCATCAAACAAGAAATTAAATAGTCATGTCTTCTTTCGGTGGATATAATCATAGTGTTAGTACACATATATGATCTAAAACTTGATTTCAAAACTAAGGTCACTATTTGTTTGGGTAAAACTTTTTTAAGCTTATGATTCATTGAGATGTGGCGTAATATGCAGATGATCCGAAGAAGACACATCACTTACTCTCACTTGATGGAGCCAAGGAGAGGCTTAAATTGTTGAAAGCAGATTTACTGGAAGAAGGGTCTTTTGATGCTGCGGTTGCCGGCTGTGAGGGTGTTTTTCATTGTGCATCTCCCTTTTTCCTTGAGACCACGAATCCCCAGGTTCTTGACCCTCCTTTCTCTTGTTTTATGTTTTAAGGATAAAATTGTTATGCATGTGCGATTTTTCCCTCCTTTTTTGGTAGAAGAATTTAAATATGGAGACTGTTGAAAATATTACCCTTATAAGTCAGTTTAACTGAAAATATTACCCTTACACTAAAAGAATTTATAAGTACTTGGTTGAAACCTGTCATTCATAGTCAGTTTAACTGAATATGAGACGGTGTTGGTTTGTCAGCAAACTTGACCATGTTTGAATAGAATTTGTTACTCAGTTCAGCTTTCACTTCCCTCAGGAAGAATTGATTGATCCCGCGGTGAAGGGGACGCTCAACGTGCTTGGATCTTGTGCGAAGACACCATCTGTTAAAAGAGTTATTTTGACATCTTCCGAGGCTGCAATTGCTTTCAATCGTACACCTCGAACATCTGAAGCGGTGATTGAGGAGACTTGGTGGGCTGACCCAGATTATTGCAGAGAAAATAAGGTCAATGTTCTATTCCTCTTATTCTATGTATGAGAAAATCATATTATGTCACTGTTCTGAAATATAATTCCATACTGAATTTTACTTTCTCCTCGACAACTTTCTTCATATTGCTTCTACCACTACCAGCTATGGTATGTGCTTTCAAAGAGATTGGCTGAGGCTGCTGCCTGGGAGTTTGCAAAAGAGAAAGGCATTGACCTGGTTTCCATTAACCCATGTTGTGTAATTGGTCCAATGCTGCAGCCAACACTCAACACAAGTTGTGGTTCTGTTTTGCAGTTGATAAATGGTAAGTTCCATATAGCAGGTTATTAGATTTTAACCCATCTTCTCCCCATGCCCCCTTTTCTATACTCGATTCACTAGCTCATATTGCTCAAGTGTGCTTTCCTTTTTCTGTTCTTTGTTTCTTTTGTGCTGACTGAATGATATTTAGTAAGTTTTACTTAGTCAAACTACTGATAATGTGCGAATCAAATTGAGAAGTTCTATTTTATTTTTTTTCTGCAACAAACTTATTTGCTGAAAACACTTAATGCATCTCTTAGTCCTCTCACCCACACACACATATTGATATCACGGACTTACTTTCTGCCGTTCTACCTCTCCATTCTTGGAATATGCAGGTGCCGAAACATACCCAAATACCGCATATGGATGGGTACATGTCAAAGATGTCGTAGATGCACATATTTTGGCATATGAGAAACCTGAGGCTAATGGAAGATATTATGTGGTGGAGAGGTGTGCGCACCCCTTAGATCTTGTGAAGATACTGCGTGAACTGTACCCTACTCTGAAACTTCCTGAAAAGTAAGTCCTTATTATGATTATTCTTAAATATGAATTTCATGTGAACTTAGAATAATCTGCATGATACTATTCTACCGGTGTTTGATTTAGTTTTACCAAATGATCGCTTAGAAATAGTTGCCTGCCCCAGGGGGTGGGGGTGATTTGGACTGGTTGAATTGAACATATTGATTTCCAAGCCCATTAGTATTTTTGCCAAATTCTGTAGCTATGAGATGCTACCTTTTCTTGCCCTTGCCTTCTTTACGTTTTGTCTCGTTTTGTCTTGTAAATAGGAGTGGAGTTGTATAGCATCCAGACTGAAACCCATGTTTTCTTGAGACCTAGATTGTGAATTTGTGAATCTTTTAGTTTAAAAGTGTGGACACAGGATTGACTTTGTGCCATAATCCGTGTTATGGTTTAAATGATTGACCTTTAAAAAAAAAAAAAAGAGCTTAGTAAGTTCACTTTCACTATAGTTGTTATTGAAGATCTAAAATTGTCCATCCTTGATTTGTACTTGATAATACAATGGAAGGGACCCCAAATTTAGTTGGGGTATCTATTGGCAAATTTGAAGTACTGTATTGTGATGGGATGAGAATGGAGTCGTGTGGCAAACAAGACTGGCATGGGTGCTTGCGCTTGTAGTTGATGAGAAGAGCAAAAGAAAAGGAAACAATAGAAGACGAAATCAAACACATACCGAATCAACGAAAAAAGAAACCCCGTAAAAGAAAAGAATAAAGACTGAGAGTCTGAGCGGTGATTTATGGCTTTTGGTTAGCATTTTGGCACTGTGCTAGACCCCATTAGACCCATGAGATGGGAGTAAACACAAGATAAACTAATATGCCTACTGTTTGGCAATTCTCATTAGTAATCACTTGATTTCACTTTTTCTTGCAAATCATTTGAAGTACATTTTTAAGAATTCTCTTTCATCCTGAAACTTCTTCCATTAACCAAAAGATGAGGTTACTGTCCTTGATTTAATGAAGCCAAGCTGATAATTAAACCCCCTATTTTTACATCCAAATGCATATAAAGAAAATAAAAAGGAAAATGGTATCTGTTTCCTGGCAGTTTTTTGCATTAAAGTGTTCAAAGTAATGATATTTGAAAACTTTAGTCTATCCCAATATTGAGTAATGAATGCTCAAAAAATTGTTTAAGTTGTCACAAAGTATCCTTATATTCTGGATGTGAACGTCACTAATCAATGTTTGTGGGAATCCTCTATACAGGTGTGCTGATGACAAGCCACTTGTGCCTGTGTACCAGGTGAATACAGAAAGAGCAAAGAAACTAGGCGTTGTATTCACTCCTCTTAAACAAGCCCTCAAGGATACTGTTGAAAGCTTGAAGGAGAAGGGCTTTTTTAATGGCATATGATGCTCTTATTTAAGTGCCCCATTGTTCTGGTGAAGGCTGTATGTATGGTCATATGTATGTTTGGTATGAAACGTTTGGACATTGTACGTTTGTGTGCTGAGGATTATATACTATGTTTGCTTCCTCAGAATTATATATCCTCTGAGCTGCATTTTGTAATATGTATGAAATGATATAACTGAGTATTATATTGCATGGCATCTGCCCAATTCGCAGTAATACTATCAATTTCTGAAAGCATAATTTCAAATAGCTGAAAAATAGTATTGCTACATAGTACACATTTTCAGGAATTATAACTATAAATAAAATTGTCAGTATTTATTAATGTATAAACTTTTAAAATAAAAGACAATCCAAAATTATGAGAATTCACAATTTGAATCTTGGTTAAATATACCCTTCCTATATATAAATATATTAACCGATATGAGACGGACCGGAATTGCATTAATTTTTGATAATATTCTAAACTCTAGTGTTTTTCAAATTTTTTATTCATACGATTTAAATACATTATTTTATACTAAATATATCTAAATAAGGAAATACAATATTCTCAAGTCATAAATCTATCTATTATATTTTGGGGTTGATAAGTATCTCGTTAATTATTCAAGTACTTGCACAATATATTGGAATAGTATGTATTATGCCCCTTAACATAGATTATCTATCTAAATGCCGTCCTTACGGATATAACCTAATTAATCACAATTGCCAATTAAGATATTAATATTTTTTTCTAATAAATTCTCAATGACTGTAGTATCCATTCTCATATCCAAAGAGTGTGAAATTTATTTGATAAGGTAAGCAAAAAATTAAATTCTAGTTCATGTAAATAGAATAGCTTTTATATGTATACAAACTTTATTAATTAACATAGCACTCATTTTAGTGTATTTTATTGCAGTTTCATTACTTGATACACTAATTGTTCAATTAAATGAGGTTTGTTTATCATGTTATAATTAAAATGATAAATAAATAACGTAATCCTCAAGTATTAAATAAGCAAATTAAAAAGAATGAACTTTCTATTCGCCTCAGACCCATCTTAACTCGGACATAACTCCCAAAGAGTTAAATTATATTGTTGTATCTTAATTTGATATTACAGTAAATATATATAAATACATAGGTGAATTAGACATGTCAAAAAAGAGAATTAAAAAAAGAAATCACTCCAAATACAAATTAAAGATATCACAACATTGTTACTCGCTTATAGTGGAAGGGTGGAAGTTCGAATTTTGGTGGGAATCTACAGCTGAATTTCGGTATGGAGCAATCACTGTACTGCCAATGAAACCCTACAGTCGAAATTTGGTATGGAGCAATTATTTTGGAGACGACTCCTTGTACGCAGAAATGTATGGTTATGAGAAACTTGCCATCCAGTTGAGATATATCCCGCGATTTACCTCTCCAAAATGTTTAGGACAAAGGGTTTTGGAGATCCAGGATATAATATGGCACAAGTTGGGATATCTGGATTATCACAAAAAAAAATAAAAAATATCAACACTTACTCAAATATACATAGTTGTTATCTTATAAATTAAGTGTTCTTTGACGAATGATTAATGAAAAATGCAATGAAATATGAGATTAAAATTAAATTATTCAACAAATTTCATATATACTTTATATGATTATTTGAATAAAATATTAGTGAAAATTCTAATCAAATGTATATTTTAATGGATAATTATGTAGATTATTATAACTTTGACTAATTTACCCTTAACTAAAAATTCTCATAAATTAGTTTACATTTAAATTGAAATATATAATTTAAAATTTTAGATATTATGACCAAAATATATTCTAAATATTTTAAATGAAAGAGTGTTACTATTTCGTCCCACCTATGAGGTTGAACGAATTATCTAATAAAAATCATTAACTGTATTGAATTGAGATTTATCACGAGTCATCATCACTAAAAATAAATATTTGACTAAATTAAATATTTTAATATTTTCAACTTAATCAAATAAACTAAACGAGTTATACATCAAATAATGAACTCTTGATTCTTGACATACTCCCTCAAGTTGAATATGAAAGATCTTGAAATAATCAATTTGAACAACCGCGGTCAAACTTTTCTTCACCTTTTCAATCATCAACATAGTTTCCTTGGTGATTTAAACAAAATTATTTTGTAAATAGCAGTAATTAAACAAAATTATTTTATAAATAACAATAAAAGAATGTATAGAATTGTACATGGTGCACTAAGATATGGAATGCTTCATACCACTAGGACCAATGTGTAATCAAATAATTAATTGCAAAGAATGAACATTATGCTATGACAAACTGGAAACAAAACGAAGCAAGCCTAAAACTTTGTCTGATACCATGACAAAACATGAGAAAATTTATGAGTGTATTGATTTGAAAAATGATACAGAATTTGTATAAAATGGAGGAACAAAAGTTTCCCCTCGTAATCAATTGCTATAACTACCCAATATTTTCATCTAAGTACAATTATTCTTCATCTAACTATGAGTTCCACAACCAGTTGTAAAATCCCTTTAAATCTAACATAGTTAAACATTGTTGAAAAATAGAAATCATGAAATTGAGGAAGTTTTCAACAACAAAATATGCGTATTTTAATAAAAGAAGATCAAGAAAATCTTAACAAATATGCAAAAAGAATTAAAAAAAGTTACTCAAATTAAAACATTAATGAATATAAATATAGTAACAATTACATTTCTGTAAAATTCGAAATATTACAAATACCAACAAGGATATTTTCCTCTTGATACATTTTGTAAACAGTATTGTAAGGCTAGATTGAATTGAATTTTCATATTATTTTTTTGGATGACTTATAGCAATTTCTATTAAGATAATCATAAACAGGTATAATATGCAAGACATACGCAAATAATAATTTTTCATAATATTAAAACTTTGAAGGGAAATTTTTCTGTCAATAGCTCAACTCTCATAAATAGTTTTTTGTAACTAATCTATTAATGAATAAATTGCTAGTAACCTATTATGCTAACTGGTTCATTAAATTTAGTACAATATTTTTTGAGCATCAACTTTTAGTACATTTCTAGTCAATGAGACGCTACTAGAAAACTAGATGGAATCAAGGAATGAGACTTGAAATTACTAACGCATCAGACATAATTCAACAGTAAAGTGGTCACAAGATTTACGGGTGAGTGTGAGTGCTAGAGTAGGTCATTTCGCCTTCCACGCTGCAATATTTTGATTTTTTAATACCAAACTCATTACATAAATTGATTTTGCCTTACCTTAGGTTTATTAGGGAACGACTCCAGAACTCAAATAATTTGTATATGAATGATTAAATTTATTTTTCAACGTTAAATTCAAAATTAGTAATAAATTATCCGAACTCAACTGATTGATATGTCTGAAGTTCGAATAGTATGCATAAATCTCTTACATATCTTGATTTGAACCCCTTCCATTATATGCATTTCAATTTTTTCAATTAATACTGTCATGATAGATACGGTCACAATTGAGTAATGACAAAATACATCAAATATTCAAAATATTTGTAAGTGTGAGTGGCTTAAAGCGTATATTAAAAATAAAAATAATATAATATAATATCTTTCAAATAAACATTGTAGCATCCCAACTAATATCTTGATATTATTTGATCTAACAAGCATAAGTTAAAATATTCCTTGCATGACCTTTGAAAATGATTCAATTAATTGACTATTCTTTTGGATGAGCTTTAATTATATTTTATGTTATTTTTTATTCGATGAAGGATAAAATTCTAATAGCCAAACTCATTGTATCTCTAAAACTTTTGAGCTAGATGTCAAATTTCAAAATTACTCATCAATTATAATTAGTTATTGTCATTAATCAATTCATTCATATTACGTCTCATCTTTTATCATTTTTTAAATATTTTTTTCGTTTATCATTACCAATAATAGATTTTTTTCATCAAATTTGTTCATAATATCATAATAATAAATAAAGAATTTTATTATCTTTTGGAATATGATTAATTAATTATTGGTGTAAAACTTAAAATTTAAATAAATTTAAGCAAAGCTCTCGTGACTATTCAACATCATAATGTTGAGGAAATGGAGCCCAAATTAAAAAAAAAAAAGTAAAAAAAGAAAGCAAGAAGAACTAAAAAAGAAAAAAGAAAAATAGACAAAAGAAAGGTGATGGGGAGTGGATAGAATGGACGCCGCTTGCAAAGCGTGTTTCAGATAAGTTTTGATGTTTTATTTATTGATTTTTTTTTATATAAATAGAATAGGAGACTGGACATTCATTGTATTGAGAAAAAAAAAAAAACATATTGGGACTGAGAGTGTAATTTTTTTTTTTTTTTGTAATTTATAATCACACATTATGAATCTATATAAATTAACTGTCTCTTGCATTTATTTTTTTTATTTTTTTTATAAATTTTATTCATTCTCAATAATTTCAGAGAATTAAACGGTAGATAATTCCAAACACACAAATCTTCCACACACTTCCTTGAAAAGACAGTCCCATGGCACATCAAAACACGGACCCCACCATTATGGTATATTACCAAAAATGTTGGCCAAGATTGCATTAGCATCACTTTTTCGTAAGAATTCTTACTCAAGTTGCTCATATATATATATATATATATATATATTATAATTTATTATTTTAATTTAGTTGAACTAATTTTAAATTTTATAAATATTTATTTTTAATACTTAAAAAAAATAAATTACAAAATATATTTTAATTAATATTTAAATTTTTAATAAAAATTATATATTTTTACGCACAAGAAGTTACTCTTATTTCTTACATCAATTTTTGCTCTATGATTGAGCAAAAGGAACCTATTTTATATTTGTTCACAAAAAAAGAAAAAGGTTTAAACTCGTTTGTTTTCATTTTCAACCCATTATTTTTAATTATTTAAATTCACGAAACCAATTTTTTTTTTTTTTAAACCAAAAGACTCTTTGGATGCTGTGATAAGTTTCTAGTTATATCTTAAATAGAAAAAAAGAAAAAAAGAAAGAGAGAGGAATAAAGTAATAAAAAGACAAAAATGTAGGTATTCAAATCTCCAACAAATCGTACGGCATAATAATAAGTGTAACGCGATAACACGTAAGCAGGACAGCCACCTAAGCCATGACGTCATCCCTAAATATTTTTTTGGTTAAAAAAACCTTTATTTTGATTAATGTATATTTTTTTTTTTTTACAAAAATACATAAATACATCTCTCTATTCAATTTTAATATATTTTTATTCGATTCTTGTAGAAAAGCAAAACACCTTATTATGCTTCTTCTACATTTCTAAATTACTTTTCCATTGGCTAATCTATTAACTAATCTATGAATTAGATTTCCAAGTTCAGATTGATTAATTAATCTATATTATAGATAATAATTTTATTTTTTTATGAACGGAACTACTAATTACATAATATAGGCAAGATTGAAAAGTAAATTCGATGCTAGTCATTTATCAATTTAATTTTTTATTAATTAAAAAAATATAAAAAATACCAAAAAAAATACAAAATTACAAATAAATACTTCTCCAAAATAAAGTAATTTATTTTATAATTAATTAAAAAATAACCAAAATAAATAAATTAATAGGGCGAACCATCAACATTATTGGTTTGTGTTTGTTTGAATTACACACGTTTGTCACGTTAGTACCCTCATAATTAGGCATCACCGACGACCTTTCGATTTGCTCTTCTTTATGCATCACATGTCCCAATAAACTGATTAAAAATTTCAAAATTTTCAATACCAATTTGGTGGAGTGGAGGATCTCAAGGCACTACACTCATTAAATAATATACATTAAATTTGTAAATAATAAATAATTATTTTATATTTAATAAAATAAAATATTTATCTATTTTTAAAACACAACGAATATTTATACTTGCTTTGGAACCACGCAACTCGGGAGAAACTAAGGCGTGAAAAAGGGGGTTTATATTTTTTAATTTAATCTCATCAAATTAACTGGTCATAAAAGTGTAGCCAGCTCATAGGGTTAGATGCCAACTCGTGGTAGCCCATAGGTTGTCAAATTGGCATTTGCCTGCTAGTATCTCATCTAAAAAAATAGAGCAAAATACAATAATATTTTTTTATTAAATCTTAAATCACATTTATTTATTGAACTTATTAAGGTAATAAATTTAAAATTTATATTTAAATAAAATCATATTTAAATAAATTCATTTATTTTTTAGTATATATTGAATATTTTGTACTCCAAATTTGATTTTTAATTATGTATTAATTAAAAAAAAATATTATATATTTTTGGAAAAAATAATTTATTATTTAAGTAACTCAAATTTTAAAAAGTTAAAGTAATTATTGATATAATAAATACACAAAAAATATTTATAATAAAAAATATTTTGATTATTTGAATTCAAAATAAACTATTAATTATTAAATCTAAATGAATTTTAAATTTTTCAATAAAGATAAACATGTATATTTTTGTGAACTTAATTTATATATATATATTTATATATATATATAGTTTATACTTCTCCTTTTTGTTTTTGGTTTTTTTTGACATAATTCATGATCTAAAGCACAACGTTAATTAATGATCTTTCTTCCTTAATGAATACTCGATATGATTGATGAAATAAATTAAAAATATATACAATTAGTTCTATTTTGATTTTGTGGACATTATATTTTATTATTTGAGCAAAGATGGTTAAAAATATTTAAACGTTACAAAAAGATAATATTATTTTTCTTTAGTAAAACGTTACATATATCATAATATATAAAATATAAATTATTATTAATTTTAATATATATATATATAAATTAAGTATATGAAATATATTTATTCATCCTTATCCAAAAGAGTTATAAAATTCAATTCAATTTAATAATTAATACTTTACTTTGAATTTAAATAATTAAATTATTTTTCATATTCAATATTTTTGTGTATTTATTATACACATTTACAATTATATTTATTTAAAATTTGAGTTATTTAAGTTACTAATTATTTTTTAAAAATATTAAAAATATTTTTGTAATTAAAAATATAAAATTGTATAAATATATGAAATATATTAAAAAATATATAAATTTATTTTATTAAGATATTTTTATTCAAATTTGAATAAGATAGATAGATGTATGTTGCATTGACAAATTTAAAAGTAAATGCAATCAAAAATAAAATTGATGGAATATAGTCGTCTTTTGCCCAAAATAATATTATACTCCTATAAAATGGCCATATGTGAGTCTCACTCTCAGTGTATCATAATCACACACACTTCACACAGCACAAGCCCAGAGCTAGGGGAGTCCTTTGAGAAGCATGGCAGCGAAGACGGTGTGTGTAACAGGAGGATCCGGCTACATAGCTTCATGGCTTGTCAAATACTTACTCCAGCGTGGTTACACTGTCAATGCTACTGTTCGTTATCCCAGTCAGTGATTCTTCCTGCCCTTTCTTTCGATTTATCTCTTTATTCTGCTTTTTTTATAGCATTTATTAGATAATTTTTGTTGTTTGTCATCTTGTTATCGGAATTTTTTACTGATTTTTTTGGGAGATTTTGTAACTTTTTTGTGTTTTATTCCTCTAGGTTTTTGGTTAATTTTTCAGACTTATTCGGCATTAAACAAGAAATTATATAGTCATGTTTTCTTTCGGTGGATATAATCATAGTGTTAGTCCAATTAACAGATATATGATCTATAACTTGATTTCAAAATTAAGGTCACTATTTGTTTGGGTAAAACTTTTTTAAGCTTATGATTCATTGAGATGTGGTATGATATGCAGATGATCCGAAGAAGACACATCACTTACTCTCACTTGATGGAGCCAAGGAGAGGCTTAAATTGTTGAAAGCAGATTTACTTGAAGAAGGGTCTTTTGATGCTGCGGTTGCTGGCTGTGAGGGTGTTTTTCATTGTGCATCTCCCTTTTTCCTTGAAACCAAGAATCCCCAGGTTCTTGACCCTTTCTCTTATTTTATGTTTTAAGGATAAAATTATTGTACTTGTGTGATTTTTCCCTCTGTTTTTTGAAAAAGAATTTAAATGTGGAGACTGTTGAAAATATTACCCTTATACAAGTACTTGGTTGAAACCTTTCATTAATAGTCAGTTTAATTGAATATGAGACGGTGTTGGTTTGTCAGCAAACTTGGCCATGTTTGAATAGAATTTGTTATTCAATTCAGCTTTCACTTCCCTCAGGAAGAATTGATTGATCCTGCGGTGAAGGGGACGCTCAACGTGCTTGGATCTTGTGCGAAAACATCATCTGTTAAAAGAGTTATTTTGACATCTTCCGAAGCTGCAATTGCTTTCAATCGTACACCTCGAACATCTGAAGCGGTAATTGATGAGACTTGGTGGGCTGACCCAGATTATTGCAGAGAAAATCAGGTCTATGTTTTATTCCTCTTATTCTGTGTACGAGAAAATCATATTATGTCACTGTTCTGAAATACAATTCTACACTAAGTTGTACTTTCTCTGCGAAAATGTTCATCATATTGCTTCTACCCCTTCCAGTTATGGTATGTGCTTTCAAAGAGATTGGCTGAGGCTGCTGCCTGGGAGTTTGCAAAAGAGAAAGGCATTGACCTGGTTTCCATTAACCCATGTTGTGTAATTGGTCCAATGCTGCAGCCAACACTCAACACAAGTTGTGGTTCTGTTTTACAGTTGATAAATGGTAAGTTCCATCCCGTAGGTTATTAGATTTTAACCCATTTTCTCCCCATGCATCTTTTCTGTACTTGATTCACTTGCTCATATTGCTCAAGTGTGCATTCCTTTTTCTGTTCTTTGTTTTTTTGGTGCCGACTGGGTGATATTTAGTAAGTTTTAGTTAAATTACTGATAATGTGCGAATCAAATTGAGAGATTCTATTTTATTTTTTCCTTAAACAAACTTATATGCTGAAAACAATTTGGTTCATCTCTTAGTCCCTACACGGCTATACCCACCAACTCACACACATATATTGATATTATGAACTTACTTTCTGAATTTCTATGTCTCCATTCTTGGATTATGCAGGCGCAGAGGCGTACCCAAATACTGCATATGGATGGGTGCATGTCAAAGATGTCGTAGAAGCACATATTTTGGCATATGAGAAACCTGAGGCTAATGGAAGATATTATGTGGTGGAGAGGTGTGCACACCCCTTAGATCTTGTGAAGATACTGCGTGAACTGTACCCTAATCTGAAACTTCCTGAAAAGTAAGTCCTTATTTGATTATACTTTTATATGAATTTTATGTGAACTTAGAATAATCTGCACGATGCTGTTCTATGGGTGTTTGATTTAGTTTTACCAATATGATCCCTTACAAAAAAATTGTCTTCCCCTGAGAGTGGGGATGGTTTGGAATGGTTGAATTAAATAGATTAGTTTCCAAGCCAATTTATATTTTTGCAAAATTCTGTAGCTATGAGATGCTACCTCTTCTTGCCGTTGCCTTCTTTTCTTTTTGTCTTGTAAATAGGAGTGGAGTTGTATAGCATTCTATACCAAGCATTCGTAAATGTAGAGTTCCCTCTCGAGACTTGAGAAAGACTTCCTTTTGAATTAGACGTCGAATAATATCCTGAGACCTAGATTATGAATTTGTGAATCATTTCCTTTAAAAGAGTGAAAGGACAAATCATGCTCGTGTTTGGTATTATGATTGAGCTTCTAAAATAACTGAGTAAGTTCACTTTCACTATAATTAGTATTTGATAATAAATGGACGGGGATGCCAAATTTAGTGGGGACCTCTTTCTGTTTTGCTTCCAACTTAATAACAGTGTCATTACCTTGCTTATCAAGAAAATAGGTAGAAGCATGAAATCAATGAGAAGGCAGTAAAAGCAAGTTACAGTTGTGACTAGTATGCAATTCTCATTAGTTAATCACTTGATTGGTTTTTTCTTGCAAATCATTTGAAGTACGTCTTTCAGTATTCTCTTTATAAACGCTATTTTAAATCCGAATGCATCTGTTTTCTGTCCATTTGTTTGTATTAACGTATTCATCTGCTAAATGGTGATATTTGAATATCAGATCATCCCAATGTTGTTTGACTAATGAATGCTCATAGAGTTGTGAAGTTGTAAAAGTATCTCTATATTTTGCACGTGAACGCTACTAATCGTCGTGTTTGTTTTCTGGGGAATCTCCTGTACAGGTGTGCCGATGACAAGCCACTTGTGCCTGTGTACCAGGTGAACACAGAAAAAGCAAAGAAACTTGGTGTTGTATTCACTCCTCTTAAACAAGCCCTCAAGGATACTGTTGAAAGCTTGAAGGAGAAGGGCTTCTTCAAGGGCGCATAACGCTATTTAAATGGCCCTTTTGTTCTGGTGAAGGCTATTTGTGTGTTTGGTATCAGGGTACCTTTTGAACATCAGTTTGTGTGCTGAGGATTATATACTATGTTATGGTGAAGGGCATATGTATGTTTGGTATCAGCGGTCAGCACCGTCTGAACATCCTACTACGTTTGTATCCTGAGGATTATGTACTATGTTTGTGTGCTTAGAATTTTATATCCTCTGAGCAACATTATGTAATGTATATGAATAATAAAGCTGAGTATTGCATGGGATCTACATATTTTGCTCTTCTGCATCAATTCAACTTAAAGTTTAATTTTGCGTGATTTCCATCGAGATTTTAAAATTATTAAATAAAAATTGTTTTAAGTCGTATATAATATAAATATTAAATGCAATAGTAAAATTTTATATTCGGACATTATTAATGAAGCAGGAGTAATAAATTTAGAACAGAGTTTAAAAAATTTTAATAATGAGGAAGTCTTGAAAAATATATATATTTTTTAAATCATGCACAGTAGACTCTTAATCATATGACTTAATTGTACACATTGTATTTCGTAACATTTTAATTTAAAAGTGCATAATTCTGACAATTAAAAATATCCAAAATTTCTTTTAAAAATTTTTATTTTCAAAATTTAAATTGAAATTGGATACTCAAAGTTTCTACTGAAATTCACATAAATTTGCAATTCCAAATATATATATATATATATATATATTTGGAATATGGTTATGCCCGCGGACACGGAGCAATGACGAACACTTGAGAAAAAATATAGTAAATTGTAGGGTCGATTCTTTCTCAAATTTGTTGACTCTTTCAAAAATTCCATCCACACTTAAGATAGGTACAGAGAAATAGAATAATCAATACGAACATACTCGGGTACGAACTGTTCGTCCACCGAATTTATCAGATGATCGAATCAGAAGAAAAATCGATTCTCTCGTATGATTAGTTTGCTGCCCAAATGACTCTGTAAACCTGAATATCAAAAATAAAATAAAATATAATTATACAGTAATTTTCTTTTTTGAAACTCTGACATCTATCTTTTTAAATAAAAAGTATAGTTCAATATGTAAGTGATATACTAGTATAAATCACTTAATGGAATTAAATAAGAAAACTCACAAATGTACAAATATTTTGCCGTACTTTTACTATCAATGAAATACTATTATTTCTAAGCATAACCTTTTTTAAATAACTAAAATATTTAATAGTAAATAGTATATATTATCAAGAGTTACTAAGAACCAAAAAGGATGCGGTAATGTCAATAAAATAATTATATTTTTTAATATATACACTTGTAGAATCCTTATTTATTGCTTCTATATGGAAATTAAACAAAATAGAAAAAATGGAAAGCTGGCGTGTCTCTTGATTATAAGACACATTATTAATTTTTTTTTCTTAGTAGCTTGTCATGCAATAAGTAAGCCAAACTATGGGTTTTTAGAAAATACAAATGGTAATTTGTTGAAATTATTTTTTAAAAAAAGAAAATTCAAAATTATGAGAATTCAAAATCTGGTCAAAATTGATTGAGTTTTGGTCAAACACCCCCCTTCCTATTTATAAATGTATGGATAGATGGTATAGCTCTTTTGTAACAATTTGAGTTCATTTTGATCGTATTCTAAATTCTAGTGTTCTTAAAAATTTATATTTATACATCATAAATCTTTTTGTACCTTACTGCACCGCCTCATTAATATTGATTTATAATAAAAATAAATTTTAAATTTTAAACAAAAATGGTAGTGCGTAGCTTTAAAATTAAGAAAGCGCATTATAATCTCAATACCCTTATATAAATTAATTAAGTAGGTAATTTCATCATTAACTATATTAAATACCCATGTTATTTCCATCTTTTTGTGCAATCTGTCCTGCAAAATATTTTATAATTCACATGCATTGATGTTTTTGTGTTTATAAAAGCAGAATAGGCATGATTTTATCAGAATTTATAATATTTGTGTTTTGTAGTTTAATTTTTATAAAAATATATAATGTAATATTGATTTTTTATAAATTTTCAGTAAGGGTTCCTATAGATTGAGTTTTATTCTTTTAAAGACATACGGTGAAATATTGAGTTGTAATTTTTTTATTTATTAGAACTGTTAAATCGTTTAATTGTAGTTTTAATTTTACTTCATATAACTGTAATTTAAAATCATTATTCAATAAAATCGCATATAACAATATAATTTAAAATTAGTAAAATAAGAAAGAAAAGAAAAGACAAACCACACACTAATCACCCCTTATTGTGCATAGCATGGAACTTACACTAGTAAGTTATAAGCAAATATATTTACTAAATTTTCACACCACGCTAAATAAGGCAATATAATATACCCATGTCCTAAATTTATATATAACAAAACTAAAACATTGAGGATATCAATCTAAATGTCACAAATACGTCCACACATATAGCCTAATTAATCTCAATTTCATCAATTAAAATATTAATAAATTTTATGTATAAAACTCGAAATAAGTGTAGTTATCATATGAGATGACAATGAACAAGTTTAAAATGGATTTATTAAAATTTGAAATCCATCTTATAAAAAAAAAAAAAAAATTGAACTAGAGTCGTGCCATGTCCCGCTTCACTTGAGGTCTGGCACAAAACTTTGCAAAAATTTCATCTAAACTCGGTTTCTAATATTGTCAAAATACCAAGCAATAAACAAAGAATTCAAAATTGCACGTAACACGCAAAAGTTCAGGTAGATTAAACCTAAAATTGGTTGAGCGAACTGAGCTAGAATGAGAGAGAAAACTCTAGAATTTCTAGAGGAATAGAGAGGAATGGCATACAAAAACCTAAGTGACTACTTATTAAGTCAAAATAAAAAAATAAAAATTAATATATAAAAGTAATTATGTTAAAAAATAAATATTATATATAACGGGTTAGGTTTGATGCGTCTCTATCAGGATCCCGTTATCATCTTGAAACTTACCTTGGTTAAAAATAAAAAATAAATAAAAAATAAATCCCATTACATGTCTCTTGAAATCTATATAATTGAGTTTGAACTCGTCCATTCATTATGAATTTAGTTTTAGATTCATCTAATTGTTATTTCTAATTATTCATTTCCCTTTACAAAAAAGTATACAAATTATTGGACAAAGTAGTCAAAATTGAATTCAACCTCAAATAAATAAGATAGGTTATATATGTGCTAGATCTTATTAATTATCATAGCACACGTTTTACTGTTTTTTTTTTTTAAATTGTAGTTTGATTTACTAATTGTTTAATTGACTCAGGTTTTTTAACATGCTATAATTAAAATGATAAATAAGTAACGATTACTCAAAGTACTAAATAATCAAATTAATAATAGTAGTATTCATGTACATATACAGAAATTTTCAAATGATTTTGATTTTGAAATCTATGATTTTAATTATGCAGAAATTATAGATGAGTAAATCATGGAACACTGAATATATATATATATATATATTTATATATTTGGTGAGAGCAGCATTTTGTCACGAGATTGCCACTAATTAATAAAGAACCTGCTAGTAAACTAGTATGTCAATTGGTTCATTAAAGTTTGTACAATTATTAATGAGTATCAACTTTTAGTACGTTTCCAATGAATCGAGACACTACTAGAAAATTAGATGGAGTTAAGGAATGGGACCCAAAATTACTAAAGAATCAGACACAATAATTCAAGAATAAAGTGGTTCAAGATTTAAGATTTTTAATTGTTTTACTTTGTTATTGCACAATGTAAACCATGTGAGACCTAACTCACAAAGAGCCGAAGCGAGTGTGACTGCAAGTACGACGCCACGTGCAAGAGCGAGAGTGGGAAGCATAAAGACATCAAAAATCACAAAATATTTAAGTGATGAGGCTGACTTAAAGTGTGCAATAAAAAATAAAATAGTACCTATAATATGTTTTAATAATTGTAGAAAAATTGGAAATGATCATAAGCTAAAATGATTATATTTCTCGAACGAGAACTTGGAAATGATTCATTAAATGTGAGCAATTTTTTTGTATTAGAAAATTTGTACTGATCAAATTTATTGTATAATTTACAGCTTTAGAATCAAAACTATTCATCTTTTTTTCTTTCTTGGCAAATTTATCATTCATGCCATGATATTTGGGTGTTGAGTTGTGTCAAGTGAATATAAAATTGAGTTTTCTATTTACAGCACGAACATACAATTAAGATGACTCGGAAATGTTTTAGAAGAATCTTTTTAATATTTAAATTAATAAATATTCAAAAATATAATTATTAATTTAAAACAGAAAATTAGAGTACCTACTTTATAAATATGAAGATATAGACTATTTATACTCGTTTATTTTAGAATATGAAGTCATAAATCTTTACTATAATATAAGTATTGTAAGTTTAGTTGTGTTATTTGATAAATATTTGATTTCTATAGGTTATTTGGACCTTTTATATGATTCAAATTCTCAATTTGTTTTGGGATCCCAATCTATTGAACTAAAATAAAATTCTCATTTTCATCAATTATTAATAAAATAACTCTTCACAAAATTCTGTCATAAAATGGTAAAAATGAAAGAAGACATATATTCTAATACATTCATAATAAACAATCAATAAACGTTATTGAAAAACATAAGAAAGAAAAAATACTTGTGATGATGTCGGGCTAGGAATATTCGTTGTAATGTGAAACTACTGATCGTCACGGGTCTTCCCACTCACACTTGTTCAATAATGTCGGTCTAAAAAGACAGATCAAAACACGGACCCACCGTTTTAAAATCGGATAAGATCTTCCACGTTTTATTCACAAGATTATATGAAATATTATAATCCACGCTTTAATTCTCTTTTTGACAATGATGATAACTTCCTTGATGCTTTTTCTAAAAATCCAGTATAATACTAATAATATTGGCCACTGCATTTCTTTTTTATTATTTAAACTCACGAAATGCTTTTTCTTTTTTGCCCCCTCTATCATTATAAAAAAAATATCATTTTCTTTTGTTTTAAAGAATCCTAAGCCAATTTAGAAATAAAAAATTCGCACTTTGGACACGTATAGCTGCATTTTTAGACTTCATAATATTATTAATATTTGATTTAATATTTCACTAATTTAAATATAATTAATATTTTAAATAAATTAAGTAATTTTTTTATAATCTTTAGATGGCGAGTGTAATATAAATCAATTGTTTCATCAAATGGTCCAATTTGGATCTGATAAGATTCTAGTAAAATCAAAATGGTCTAAAATCAATTTTTAATAGGTATTTCTAATTTTTACTCTACTTAAATAAGATCAATAACCAATCAAAGGGACTATTAGTAGTTATTATTTATCAATATAAGCCTGGGTTTGATGCACACTAAATTTTGATGCAAAATAAAATATGTTTAGGTTAATTTTATTTCTTTGTCGACAATATAAATTTGTAAATGAAAAAATAATTTTTTATAATAATTTTTGTGTAAAAAAATATGAAATATTTAATAGGTGTATTTACATTTGTAACTTTGATAAAAAAAATTTAAAATTAAAAATAAATAATATTTTTAATAAAATAAATGTATTTCTAGATTTTGAAATAATTAAAAAAATAAAAAACTAAAACCAAATTAGCTCTTAACAAGTTATTCACGTTCCCGGGTTTTTGGTCTTTTGAAAGTTGCGTGCTCTACTTTTCTTTTTCAAACAAGTAGGAAAAAAAAGAGACTGAGAGACAGTAAAGTCAAAATAAGACTAAAAAAAGATTGCACTTGAAATCTCCAAAATATCGTACGGTGCACTAAAAAAAATTTAACACGACAACTGACCCACTAATATGATAACACGTAGACAGCCACCTAACCCCCGCTCCACCCCCGTCTTTCCTATTATAAATTTTCTTGACACTCCGGATCATAGACACTCAACACTAACCCTAAACAGAGCAAATAGTGAAAGAGAGAGTCCTTTGAGAAGCAGAACGATCATGGCAGGGAAGACTGTGTGTGTAACAGGTGGATCGGGCTACATCGCTTCATGGATCATCAAATTCTTGCTCCAGCGTGGTTACACTGTTAAAGCCTCTGTTCGTTATCCAGGTCAGTCACTCTTCCTGCCCTTTCTCTCGATTTATCTCTCTTTTGTTCTGGTGTTTCATTTCATGGTGTGGGTGATATCAGATGTTCTTTAACTACTAATTTGTGGAGAGATTTTATGTATTATTTGTTTATTCATCTGAGTTTCTGGTAGTTCTTCAGAGTTATTCGAAGTTGAGGCGTAAAATAGAAATTAAATAGGGATGTTTTCTGTGTGGATGCGAAATCATAGTATTAGTTTAATAGGTAGAAATATGATGTAAGTCTTGTTGTCTAAACTAAGTCACTGTTTGTTTGGTTCCTGGATTAGACGATTTAAGCTTTACCATCTGATATTTTTCGTTAAAAAATCTTTGTGATTCATTGAAGATCTGGTATAATCTGCAGATGAGCCAAAGAAGACTCATCACTTACTCGCACTTGAAGGGGCCAAGGAGAGGCTTCACTTGCTGAAAGCTGATCTACTGGAAGAAGGGTCCTTTGATTCTCTTGTTGAGGGCTGTGAGGGTGTTTTCCATTGTGCATCTCCCTTTTTCCTTGAATGCAGTAATCCACAGGTTCCTGCTCCTTCCTCTTTTCTCATCTTCTGTGGGGTTTCCCCTTGTGACTGACTTCATCTACTGAGAACGGAAAATAGATTTTAGGAAACTGCAGATAGATCAATATGACTCCTAATATGAAAGACTGAGATAATTTGCTGGTGTATGATGACTTGGAAACTTTTATTCAAGTCAAAATGATGCCTTAAATCTTGTTTCAGGAATCACTATTTAAACTCAGAAAGCTTGGAATTAAAGAGGGCAAGAGTGCTTATTAAATGGGACAGAAACATAGAAATTTATGTTTTTAGATGTTGCCTAAAAGACCAAATAGAAACCCCTTTTGCTATCAAATTGTATCACAATATGAAAAGCTCAGTCTCTAGCCCACATGCGTACAGACAGCCAAATTATGAGGTGATACTGGGCCTCCTACTTTTCATGAATCCAAACCATAAGTAACAAGTTGCGGGCCCAGACACCATGGTAGCTGGGTGCTTCTAATAACTTGGCTAGTTTTGTTGATAGATCAAAGTTCGTTAGATAGAGAATCTACACACTGTCCTTCTGTTTCCATACTTAAAAATTCTTCAACCTGACTAAATTCTGGCAAGTGCATGCTGCTGAAATAGTTTTTATGCTGTGTATTTTACTGACTCAATTGTTGTACTGGTGTGTTTTTTCCCCTATATTCCTTGATAAGAAATTAAATGTAGAGTCTGCTGGAAATATTACTGGATTGAAACCTTTTATAGTCAACTGAATTGAATAGGATAAATCTGTGTTCAAAGTTTTCGTTCAGCTATCTTATCAATTAACTTCACCATGTTTGGCAAGCATTTGTCACTCAATTAAGCTATCACCTCCCTCAGGAAGAACTGCTTGATCCTGCACTTAAGGGGACCCTCAACGTGCTTGGGTCTGTTGCAAAAACGCCATCTGTTAAAAGAGTTATTTTGACATCTTCTGAAGCTGCAGTTGCTTTCAATGGTAAACCTCGAACACCTGAAGTGGTAGTTGACGAGACTTGGTGGTCTGACGCAGATTATTGCAGAGAAAATCAGGTAGATGTTCTATTTCTGTTATTTTATGTATAATAAAGGTTGATCATGTTGATAGGTGTACAGTTTCTTGCTTGGTTACAGTTTTTGTTGACTACCATAATGTATTTCCAATTGCGTAATTTTAGTTTTATTCCGTACATGCCCTTATTTTCCCGGGATCTATACTGTGACCAACCAAACAGAATAATTTGAAGAAGGAACCGCAGATCTGTGGGAAAGAGAGAATGTCTAATGATGGTTGCCTGCTTTCAAAAGGCACATTAGGTATGAACGTAATAATTGGGTAATGTTGCAGCCTACGCATAATCTTTAGCATAATCTTTGAGCCAAGGTAATATGTTTTGGCTACAAGAGGAAATTTGGAGTAACTGCTTACCTGACCTAATGTCTGCCAAGAGTAACTCGCACATTCATTCTTGAATGGAGTATGGGTGAAGAATGAGAGAGTTTAGATGTCAGTTATACAGGTGTTAGTCATATTCATCAGATGGTACCGTATTATGGGAAGAGCACTTGTAGCAAAAAATTGTGATGGACTGCTGATGTCCGCTGTTCTTGAGAATTGTTTATTTTTATGTTTGTGTTTTTTTGGTGATCTGTACTAAATGTTACTTTATTTCTAACAATGTTTTTCATATTGTTTCTACCAGCTATGGTATGTGCTGTCAAAGACATTAGCAGAAAATGCTGCCTGGAAGTTTGTGAAAGAGAAGGGCATTGACATGGTTTCCATAAACCCAGCATGTGTAATTGGTCCACTATTGCAGCCAACACTCAACACAAGTTGCGCTAATATTTTGCACTTGATAAATGGTAAGTTCTATCTCTTAAATGCTTATACTTTATTTAGCCTCTCTTTATGTCAGGCACCTTTTCTGCACTTGATTCATTCTTATTATATTTCAAGTGCATCTTCCTTTTGCTCCAGATCACTTTTTTGAGCCTTTGGTTTGTCTTTTGGAATATATAATTTTTCTATTCTTTGTTTCTTGTACACTTAAGGTTTATCTTGATTCTTAAAGAAATCAAACGATTTGATTAAGTTTATGTTAGTCAAATCACTGATAATGAAAGTGATATATATACATATACATATGTGCATATATATATATATATAGGTGCTTTCTATTTATGCTATATTTGTGCATATATTTAGTCAAATCCCTCATTTTATGCTAAGAATATATAATAGGTGCTTTCTACCTCTCCATTCTTGAAATATGCAGGTCCAGAAACATTCCCAAATGCCACATATGGATGGACAGATGTCAAAGATGTTGCAAACGCACATATTTTGGCATATGAAAAACCTGAGGCTAATGGAAGATATCTTATGGTGGAGAGGGCTACACACTTCTCTGAACTCGTGAAGATTTTGCGTGGACTGTACCCTCATTTTAAACTTCCTGAAAAGTAAGATTTTATGATTATTCATGTGTTTTATGTTAACTTAGATTAATCTGAAAGATGCTAATCTACAAGTGTTTTGACTTAGCTTACCAATATGATCCCTTGCAAAAACCAACCTGCATTGGGAGGGATGGTGTAGGTAGTGGTTTGGAATTTTTTAATCTAACATATGGTCTATAATATAGTGACAATGGAAGCTATACTTTATTTGCATACCCGGTGTTACACAATATTCTGTAGCTCTGCCAAAGCTGTTTTTTCTCCCTTGACTCCTGTACTTCTTGTCTTGTATTAGGAGTAGGCTTTATAATTTTCCATACCAAGCATTCGTGAGAGCATATTGAAAACCATATTGTCCTCTGGTCTTTTAAAAGAAATACTTCCACTGCTAACATATGTAGAAAGGTCTCTGGTGATCTATCTCATGAATTTGTAAATTGTTTGTTTTGAAAGCGTTAAAACAGGATATATTATTCCCTGTTTTGGTACAATGGTTTACCTTTAAAGAACTTGTGAAGTTCACTTTCACTATTTTAGTTTTTGAAGAGCTAAATCTATCAATTTTCTATTTACCACTCCTTGATTTTAAAATGAATTGGAAGCCAAATGATTCATTGTCTGCTTTTAGTGATGAGCCTGTTTCCTTTCCCCTTTACTACTGAGCAACAGCTTTGTTGATTTGCTTGGTAAGAAAATAGTGAGAAGCATGAAAACCTGTTAGACCAGCAGGATCTTTTCTGCATCCCTGTTGACCATTCTAATTCACGATAATATGAATAGACAGTGTGGTAATTTTCTGCATCATCTTCATGTGTTGTCTTCAAGAAACGGTAAAAATGAAGTAATCTGGTCTGGTGATAGCAAACCAGATAAAAGAAAAAGGGAAAAAGGAAGTCCATACAAAGAATGTTTTGAGCAGCTTTTGGCTAAATTTGGTGCACTCTATCTAAAACTTAAGCTGACGGACCATTTGGAGTACATTTTTATCACTCTCTTTCATCCTGCCACTTCACTAAGGAGTAGGTTATAGTTCTTTGTCCTTGAGTGAATGAAGCCAACATATTTTACCTCGAATGTATACAAGTCCAAGTAAAATTCAAAATAGTTGTTTCTTCATTATGTGCTGCTTGTTTTCACACATTCATTTATTAAACTACTATGTATAAATAGTTTAGGCTATTCCAATTTGGTTTTATTAATTGAGGTTCCAAAGAGGAGTTAAGTTATCTAGGATATTTGTATTATGGAATTAAAGGGTGCTAATTTCTTTCCTTATTTTGTTTGGGAAATCTCCTGTACAGGTGTGCCGATGACAAGCCATTTGTGCCTTCATACCAGGTCTCAAAAGAAAGAGCTAAAAGCCTAGGAGTTGTATTCACTCCTCTTGAACAAAGCGTGAAAGAAACTGTTGAAAGCTTGAAGGAAAAAGGCTTGTTCAAAGGCAATCTTTAAATAATACCCCCCATTGTTACTGCGAGGGCTATTGTGTAGTTGGTGTGTGTTCCCATCAGTGCTGTGGAGAGAGCTATTTTGTGGTTGGCATCTGTACCGTGTGAAATTTTTGTGCTTGTTTACGTGGCATATGGAACCTCTATATGAATAATAAATTTGTGTATTGCTTTTGAATGGCGAGATATATGAATAATAAATCTGAGTATTTGTTTTTGAATGGCTTGCTTTTCCCTTCTGTGTATTAATATTACACCACCACAGATGACAGTTGCTTTTCCTGACTAGAACCTCATAGGTAACTTGTCCAGAATGAAAACATGGTTGGTGTGTTAGATTTAAGGATACAAAGTTTCCTGCTGCATATTGTTGTCTGCCTACTACTTACTTTGAAATGGGTTGGTAGCATGTGGTGTTATCCAAACAAGGTTGGTATTGATATTGATATGGAGAAGCAAATCCAGAATCTAATGAAAAGGTATATATGAATCATATCATACTTTGAATCCATCGTACCTGTGCAAGACTTTGAAACAAAGTTTCCTGCTGCATATTATTGTCTGCCTACTTCTTTCTTTTAAAGGGGTTGGTAGCATGTGGTGTTATCCAAACAAGGTTGGTATTGATATTGATACGGAGAAGCAAATCCAGAATCTAATGAAAAGGTATATATGAATCATATCATACTTTGAATCCATCGTACCTGTGCAAGACTCTTTCAAACGCGAAAGAGAGCAAAAAGCAAGCAGGAAAAGTTCTCCTATGCAAACATCAAAGTACACATCACTCCATATTCCATCTCAAAATAATCCTATTTGTTTTAATTTTCTGTTAAACTCAAAAGCGTAAATGGATAAAACTGAATTAAAAGTGAGTGTATGAATTGGGGGATTAAATAGGATGTATATGAAATCTTTTTCTTGAGCTTTTCAGTCCTAAGTTGGGCGAAGAAATGGAAGTATTAAGGCTAAAAAATTATAAAAATTCTCAGTTGTTTATATATTTATTGTGTAATTCATAATACAGTTAATTTTTCCTCAACTCTGTTTTATTGTTAACTTATATATAATTTTCTCATTCCTCTGAGGCACCCATCTCTAGTAAAACCGCGCGGGGGGGGGGGGGGGGATGTGTGAGCACACCATCATTGCAAAAAAAGCTATAACACATCGAAAATCTTAGTAGTTTTTGCTTGCTAGTTGAACTATTGATGAGGAAATTTTCAAGTTCATTTATTAATTGATCATTAGTAATAAAATAATTTTGATAGTTTATTTAATCATTATTTTAACACAAAAATAAAAAGAAAATAGTTAATTGATAAAGTCAAAAAATTAATATTCCTTCCCATTTTATTTTTATTAATTATCGGTAATTTATATGGTATTACTTACCTTTTTAAAATTTTTAGTTGAAAGTCAACTGCAACGTGAATCACTATTTACATCACAAAAAGTCGTTAAGGGAGTCGGAGTTGATCCAACAAAAATTATCCAATGCTCAAGTTAGTTTCAGAGGAAGTCAATAAAAATTATAGAAATTGAAAATAATTAAATGCATAATTAATTATATATCTTTTTTATCATAAAAGTTGAGAGTATTTATAATGCTAACAAAAGAATTTTAATGAGTTTGGACCCTTAACCTTCATAGGTTTAGTTGAAATATTATAACTTAATTTTTGTGTATTGATTTGTAAATCTCTTAAACTTGTTCCTTTGGATTTTAATTTTATTTTAATTTATCATTTGAGTTGGCCATTTGAACTTAGCCGGGTGGACCTTAATGGGTCATGACCCATCTGTAATTAAAATAATTTTGATGCTATCTAATTCAAGATTAAAAAGAAAAGAGTTAATTGGTAAAGTTAGAGAATTAAATAATTTTCTTTTTAATGAGATTTGTCATTTTAAATGAAAATTTGATTTTAATATTAATTTTTGTATAAAAATTTAAAATATGTTTGGTGTAAACTTTTCAGATAGAATTATATATAATGGAGAATGAGATTTTATTTGATTTACAATAATCATAAAAAAAATTTGTACCAAAAAATGTGCCATTTATGTAAATTATGTTTGATTTTCAATTTTCAATCCCTTGGTTTCGTTTGGATAGATATAAAATATCAATAGACATTTTAGAGTGATAGGGGCCGCATGATTTTTTTGTTTGAATTCATTAAATAATGGAGTGAATTGACAAAACCTGACATGGACGGGTCCACTTTAATGGGGTGTTATCATACTTAAGTGCATTATCAGCCCCATCTTTTTTTTGAAGTCTTCATATGGGATTAGGGTTTATGAATTTAAATTTGAATCGTCTTGAATCTAGCTTATTTGGACGATTTTTTAGATTTATTGATGGATCTATGAGAGTTTTTATTTTTTATTTTTAAATTTCTTTTATTTAATTTATATGTATTTATATAATAATATAAAAATTATAAAAAATAATCTAACAATTTTAATGTGTCTAATTTGGATTCAGTTTCGAAGTGGATGGATTGTTGCTTCTCATACACCTGCCATAAAATTTTGATTGACACTATGAAGAGTAGATGGAGATATTTTAATTAAAAAATTAATTTATTTTTACATAAAATACCCAAAACAAATATAAATATAGCTTCCCAAATAATGAAAATTTAAAAATTGCTAATACCAAGGGAGCTGTTAATCTTCCTTCCCATTTTAAATTCATTGTACCAAATAAGAGAAAATATTCGAGATTTATTTCCAATTAGGTCGCATTAACCAATTTGAAGGATTAATTAGTTATTATACTTCTCCTATGTTAATTCCACTTCCTTTTCTTCTTTCATTTTTTTTTTCGAAAAATTAATATTGTCTTCCCATTTTATTTATTTTTTATTTTTTTAACCAAATAAAGGAAGTATTTGAGCTATCTTTTCTTCTTTCATTTTTTTTTTCGAAAAATTAATATTGTCTTCCCATTTTATTTATTTTTTATTTTTTTAACCAAATAAAGGAAGTATTTGAGCTATGCTCTTCTTTGGGCATACTCTAACATTTGAAATTATTTATTTACCAATGATATTTACACGTGACAAACGTGCTAAAATAACAGGTTAAATATGTGGCTGATAGGATTCGAAGGTTGGCAATTGGCATTTGCCTGCTGAAAATATCTCGTTTGCCCCTTCGGAAAGGCAAACGTTCCAGTCGCGCTCCTTTCTTTCATTGCTTTCACACAGACACACACACAGCGCAAGAGTAGTACCTTGGGAAGCAGAATGAGTACCGTTTGTGTAACCGGAGGGTCGGGCTTCATCGCCTCATGGCTTGTGAAATTCTTGCTCCAGCGTGGTTACACTGTCAAAACTTCTGTTCGTTATCCCAGTCAGTGATTCTTCCTGCCCTTTCTCTCGATTATCTCTTTATTCTGCTGTGTTTTAGCATTTGATGATGTGGGTTATCAAAATTTTAACTATTTTTTTTCTTTTAGAGTTTTTTAATTTATATTCCTTTAGATTTTTGGACATTGTTTAGATTTGTTTTGGGCGTTGTAGGGAAGGCATTTTTGGGAAAGATGTTTTGAGGAGATGTATTTGGAATGAAAATAAATGAAAGTAATATTTGTTTTGTTTGGGGAGATATTTTATTTTTTACCAAGATGCGTTGTCCGGTGAGATTTTGTTTGGTTAGTTGTAGTATCAGTATTTTTTTAATGAGTTATGCTGTATTTCTGAATGTAAAAGAAAATTGATAATAAAATAATATAATAATAGTAATGTGTATTAATATTGATGTAACGATTTGATAATGTACTGATATTGATAGGGCTTTTTTGGGGTAGAATGAAATTGTTTTGGGGGAATGATTTGCCAAATGATATTTGATTCCGGGGAATGAAAACCCTTTTGGTGGAAGAAAAACAAACATAGGCTTGGTAACTTTACTGAGTTGATTTGCAGAAATATGATTTCAAACTTGATGTTAAAACTAGGGTCACTATTTGTTCATGACTTGTTTAGATGTTTTAAGCTTTACCATCAGATGTTAAATAAAAATCTTTATGATTGATTGAAGATGTGGAATAATCTGCAGATGACCCAAAGAAGACACATCACTTGCTCTCACTTGATGGAGCCAAGGAGAGACTTAAATTGTTCAAAGCAGATCTACTGGAAGAAGGGTCCTTTGATGCTATAGTTGATGGCTGTGATGGTGTTTTTCATACCGCATCTCCTTTTTTCTTTGACACCAAGGATCCAGAGGTTCCTTCCGCTTTCTATTTTTCCATTTATTTGGGGTTTTGCCTTGTGATAGACTTCATCTATAGAGGACTGAAACTGAAGAGAAATAGTATTCCAAGGTCAATGCAAATATATCAAAATAAGTCTTATATTATGAAAAGCTGAAATATGTTGCTTGGGTATATTAATGGAACTAAATATTTATGAGTCCAAACACAAAGATACCCTAAAATCTTGTCTCAAGAATTATTTTGACTCAAAAGCTTGGAATTAAATCTGGAGAGCACTATCGACTTCTGATATGGAGTTTTTTAAAGCAATAACTTCCCCCGAGCACAGCGATTAGGTTTATCGTTTGATGAACTGCATTGCTCTATGGCTATTGGTTTTGTTGCATTGATTGGTACTCCTGATTCCATATTTGCAATGGGAAGGAAATCACTGTACCAACCATAACTTGATCATTTCCAACATATTCAGATTTCTGAGTCATAGAATGAGCATAGGAAGGCGATGGTTTTTAGATTCGGCAAACATGAGATGTGTCCTACACTTGAAGAAGTACATTGAATTTTGCAGATATCCCGTAATGTTCTTTTCTGGATTGCTTTTTTTCTAAGAGGCCCTTTAGCTCAAAAGTTGGAATACCTAGAAAGAGAAACTGGAGGAAAATAGAAAATCACCCCTTAAGGGGACCAGTGAGCGTACCTATGGCAATCTGAGACGTGCACCAATTTAATTTGAAGACAAGTTCCCTTGCTTATTCACTTGATAGCTTGTGTAACTATAATATCTTTAAGTTAAAATAAGATGTGAAGGGAATTACAGCAAACCCCTTTCAATATCAAAGGCAATCACACAATTCAGAGCTCAGACTGTAGTTGGTTTCGTGAAGATCCTATACTATTGTCACTGGCACAGATTGCGGGTAACCAAATTATGATGAGTGGATACTGGGCCTCCTAATTTTTATTGCATTAATCTGAAATACAAAGTTACCGGGCCATATTCCATGGTGGCTGTGGTGCTTCTGGTCACTTGGCTACTTTTGTTGATGGATCAAAGCTTGTGAAATAGACAATCTGTCCATGCTGTGCATCTCTTTTTACATCAGCAAGTTACGAATTGGGTTCTTGAAATTGTCTAAATTTGGGCAACCGCTTTAGTGTTGTTGGTAGCCATGCCAACACCTTTATATATGGAATTTATTTTGAAGGACATGTATTTTGCTGTGCTGTTGTACATATAGTATTTCTTAATTATTTTGCCAAAGCATTAGATATACCTCATTCCGGAATGCGGTTTTGTAGTCTGAGCTTTGCTATTTCATTATGTCTATATAATTCGTATGGTGTTTTCGTTTTGTTCATATTTTAGACTCAATTGTTGTGCTGGTGTGTTTTTTCCCTCTATTCTTTGAAAAAGAATTAAACCTTACACAGTCAGCTTTATTGAGTATGCGATGGTTTTGGTCATCTTCTTGGTTCATCTACCTTATCAACTAACTTCACCATGTTTGGCAAGCATTTGTTACTCAACTCAGCTTTCACTTACCTCAGGCAGATTTGATTGAACCCGCATTGAAGGGTACACTCAATGTGCTGGGGTCTTGTGCAAAAACACCTTCTATTAAAAGAGTTATTTTGACATCTTCCGAAGCCGCAGTTGCTTTCAATGGTAAACCTCGAACACCTGAAGTGGTAGTTGATGAGACTTGGTGGTCTGACCCGGATTATTGCAGAGAAAATCAGGTATAAGTTCTATTTCTCTTATTTTATGTAAGATAAATGTTGTTCATGTTGATAGGCGCTTAATTTTAGTTTTCATTCCATATATGCCCTTATTTTCCCTGAACTAATGTGATCCATTAAAAGTGACTTGGGGAAAGAGAAAAATTGGAAGAAAGGAAACCACAGGTGTATGGAAAGAGAAAACATCTAATGATGTTTGGGCCAATCCTTTCAAAAGGCACTTAGGTATAAATATAATAGCTGGGTAGTTGTTGCAGCCTAAGCATAACCATTGTATTGTAAGCCAGGAACACAACATATTATGGGGAAAAGAGGAAAGCTTGAACAAAAGTTTACCCCACTTAAACTTGTATGCCAAAAGCAAACTGATAATCACTTTTCTCAGATGGAGCATATGGGAAGAATGAGAAAGAAAGTTTAAAAGGTCCCACATTCATTATAAAATAGCTTTTAAGCACTGATAATAATATGTAGTTACAAAAGTTTGTGATTTAATATTGGTGTAAACTATTCTTGAATTATAGATCATTTTTTTTTTTTGAGATTAACCACACTATTACTTTCTCCTGACAAGTTTTGGCATAATGCTTCTTCCAGCTATGGTATGTGCTTTCCAAGACATTAGCTGAGAATGCAGCCTGGAAGTTTGTGAAAGAGAAAGGTATTGACATGGTTTCAATAAACCCAGCATGTGTGCTTGGTCCACTGTTGCAGCCAACACTCAACACAAGTGCTGCTAATATTTCGTACTTGATAAATGGTAAGTTCTATCCTCCAAGTTCTCAGATTTTAGGCCATCTTCTTGACAGGCACCTTTTCCATACCCGATTCACTTGCTCATATTGTTTCAAGTACATCTTTCCCTTTCACTTAGATCACTTCTTGGAATCTTTGATCTGGCTCTTATAATATTTTCTTCTGTTCTTTTTTTCTTTTATTGCTGACTGAACCATATTTATCACGTTTTAGTTAGTAAAAAACCAAATAGTGAAGTTCTATTCTCTCTCTTTTTCCGGCAACAAACTTATATGCTTAGAACACATGGTGCATCTCTTAGTCTTGTGCAATTTTTTTTTCTTTTTTTTTGGGATTTATGATATTAAGAACTTCTAGATTGGTACTTTTACCTCTTCATTCGTGGAATATGCAGGTGCAGAAACATTCCCAAATGCCACTTATGGATGGACAGACGTCAAAGATGTTGTAAATGCACATATTTTGGCATTTGAGAATCCATCGGCTAATGGAAGATATCTTATGGTGGAGAGGACTGCACACCACGCGGAGATCACAAAGATACTGCGTGAACTGTACCCTAATTTTAAACTTCCTGAAAAGTAAGTCTTTATTATGATTTGGTTTAATGTGTGCTTTAAGTGAAATTAGATTAATCTATTTGATTCTGTGGGGTGTTTGTTTTAACTTACGAATATGATCCCTTACAAAGACCTGCCTGCTTTGGGTGGTGGGGGTTGTTTGGGATAGTTGAACCAAAGAGATGGTCATTAGTATTTTACAACGTTCTTTAGCTATTTGAAAAGTTACCTTTTTCTCAGTTGCCTTCTTTAATTTATATGTTGTAATAGGAAGGGAGCTGTATTGCTGCCTATGCCGAGCATTCATGAGTGCTGAAATCCATACGGTCTCTCAAAATTATATATCTATGTGCAGTAATTTCTTGAGACCCATTTCATGGATTTGTGAATCGCTTGGTTCAATAGCCTCATATATTAATCCATATTTTTGTTAAATGGTCTACCTATAAAGAACTTAGAAAGTTCACTTCTAACATATTAGTTTTTGAAGAGCTAAAATCTGTCTTATCATTTATCACTAGTCATATTTAAATGGATAGGAAGCAAAATGATATGTTGTCTGACATTAGTGGTGAACATATTTCTTTTATGCCTCCCACTTTAGGATGGTGTCATTGCTTTGCTTACTAAGAAAATAGTGAGAGGCATCAAACCCTATATCAGACCAGCGGGATCTCTGTGTATCCCTTTTGACCTTGCCATATGATGAGTGAACATGAATAGACAGTGGAAATGTTTTCTGCCTGAATTTCATGTGCTCTGTCTTGTCAAGCAATGGTAAAATAGAAGTAGAGTACTTGGTGAAAAAGAAAAGAATCGTTCAAGCAGTATTTCGCTGCTTATTATTACTCCACTTCTAGACTTCTGCAGACCCATGAGTAGGGAATGTACACAAGTTACTTTAATAAAGCCTAATTTTTTGTTAATTCTTACTAGTTTATTGCTTGATTGGTTTTTTCTTGCAAACCATTGAAGTACAGTTTTAAGCAATCTCTTTCATCCTGGAACTTCTTTCATTTAATAGTAGGTTACTCTGTGGTCCTTCTGAGAATGAAACCAATGAAGCCAACCTGAGAATTAAACCCTAATTTTCTTCTGATTGCACATAAATCTAGTACAATGCAACATAACTGTGTATTTCCTTCTGCTGCTTGTATTTGCGTATTTATTTGTTACCCAACCAAATTGGAAAAGTTTAATCTATCCCAATTTTGTTTAGTTGATGGAGGTTCAAGAATTGTGCAGTTGTTGTCAAGGATCTTTGTAGTCTGGACTTGAAGGTGCTAATTGTTGTTTCTTTACTTTTTGGCGAAATCTCTTGTACAGGTGTGCTGATGACCAGCCATATCAGCCCACGTATCAGGTCTCGAAAGAAAGAGCAAAAAACCTAGGTGTTAAGTTCACACCTCTTGAACAAAGTGTCAAGGAAACTGCTGAAAGCTTGAAGGAGAAAGGTTTTTTAAAACCCACATATGTTTAAATGCCCCATCGTTCTGAAAGGCTTTTTGAACATACATATTTAAATGGCCCATTACTCTGGTGAGGGGTATTGTATGGTTGGTATCAGTACATTTAAGCCTCCTATGCCTGTTTTCTTCTGTGAAGTGTGTGAATAATAAAACTGTGTATTGTACTATTGCTTTTCAATGGCAATACCGAATTTACACTAGCCCTGCGTAAGTGAACTAACTAATTGTAACCTCTTCAGTGTTACATAGCTTCAGCACCACGAGATAAATGATTGTTGTGATTAAGATAGTATGGTTGGTGTCATCACCAGTTATACATCCTATGCTTGTTTATGTAGAATTATGTAACTATATTTTATAATATGATTGTGAATCGTAAAATTGTGTATTGCTATTCAATGGCATGCAGAATGTACACTTATTGCTTCTTTAGTGAGCTAATAGCAACAGCTTCTTGAGCTAACCTATCAAAATTGAAAAACGTGTATCTATATTGAAATGGCTACGCAGATGGCGGCCAGCATGTGATTTTCCAGACAAGGTTGGTATAAATATAGAGAAAAAAGAAAAAATACTTTGACACGGTTCAGTTATAGATTCGTGGAGGCTTCAGCTGCGCAAGAGTGATAAGAAGAGCTCTCAAGTTTAAGAGAGAGATTTCCAGGGAATAGATTCTTGTATGCAGTCATTTTTGCAGTCCAACTTATTGATCTTAGTGGATTTAAGCTTTCCATTGAATCAGCTCTGAAAGCCACCTACTAAACTGGAGTTGGAAGTGGGCAATTGGTCGTAATTGTGCCCTATTTCCATTGACATTGTAGAGGATAAGAATGTATCCTTGAATGGCTCGTAGCAGAGCAGGCAGGTAATAATCCCTTCACCATGATCTATTACACTTCAGGATGCTTCACTTTGTATTGAAAAGCTGTGCTGGATTTGTGCACTCAGCGTAGGGATACACAAAGTTAGCCAACTCCATGAATTCAATGGCATGCCAGAAGCTTAGATGTCCAACTCATTCTTAAAACTCTGGTGCCGTGAAAGCTGGCGTGCCTGCCTGAGCTGGAAGGCGGCCCTTCCGCATGGAGTTATAATATCATGGGTAATGACCGCTGGAACGCGCCTTCACTACAATGGAGAAAGAATTAAGAGATGAACAAGAATTCTCAAAGCCATTGATGGACCAACACTAAACCAAAATTAAATTGGCAATAACCAAAATTTATATGGGAAATCGTAGAAAGTATTAAAAAAAAAAATGGTTTTCGAGTACTTTACAGCAACATATTCCCAATCAAAAACTTTCGAAAAATATAAAACCCCGGAGAAAAATTTTCTCAAAATCTCCATTACTATGCAGGTGAGGAGAAGTAGGACCCTACACGTTACTACCAACTTTAATACTAGTACTTGCTTGCCACATCACAAGCTAAGACAATTTGATTTAGGTTTCTTAGAAGTCACTCCAAAATAATCACACTGAAAATGCTTTTTCAACTTGTTTTTGGTGGAGCAAAACACATACCTATAACTATATTTACATCTATCTCAATTCATCGATTTCTCCATTTAGATTATTCACACTAAAATTACGAAATTTACAAGCATTCCTTGCAATCTAACCCGAGGAAAACGAGCTCGCCAGTTGACCACCTACTTCAATTTATCAGGTATCAGGTAAAATATGTCGTGAATGGACTTCCAATAGCTTTTACAACAAGCGTTATTTTATTCCATCAAATTTAATTATTTTAATATTTTATTTTTTTAAAATAATTTAAAAATATTTTATCCTATTAACTTATGTTTATTATAGTATTTTGACTTTAATGATATTTTTAAATTAAATTTTTATTAAAATGCTTTTCGTCCCACTTAAAAACCAAGTAAATAGTTTATAATATTTTTCAACCACTATCAATGATGAATGTATAATAAATGTGATACTTTTGATACAAGAAATATCAATCGCAATATGAGAAATATAAATTTTCGTTGTGGATGACAATATCAGATAACATAATGTTTATGTAATTATATAGAAGTTAAAATCCAATATTGAGAATTATTGATATAATTTACTATCAGTATTTGCAATAGCTTAGTTTATTTCTGTATCATGATTAATACTTTTTATAGTAAAAATATATCTTGTGTTTTTACAATTACCAGCAACAAAAAAATTTAAAAATATTTTTTTTGACTTTTGAACAAAAAAGAGAAAAAAATGCATATTTCTTATTCTACAATTTGATTTGTTTATAGTAAAAATATCATTATTTATCATATTTTCATCATATGTATTAAAAATATTATGAATTCTTTTTGTTAACTTTCTAAGCTAGGAAGAGGGGAAAAACACGCAACTATGACTGACAAAGAGTGGTTAAGTAAAAATTTAATCTTGAAATATTCTTGGAACAAAATTCTATAATAAATATAAAGAGTTATCAAATTATTTTCAAAAATTGAAGTACAATGCCAAAATAATTAAATTTGGTGGCAAAATGCTATTTACCCTTGCAATAATGTGGAATTTTAAAGGCATTATACTTCTCCGTGTGTATGTGTGTGTGTGTGTTTTCTTTTTTCTTTTTGTTTTGTATAAAAGCACATACAAAAGTTGGTAGGTGAGCTCCCCCTTTCTTTTTAAAAGCTCACTCTCTCTCTCTCACGCACAGTCTGCACACACTAAAAATATACAGAATAAGAGTCCCTTGAGAAGCGGAAGAAGCTGGCAATGAAGACAGTGTGTGTAACAGGAGGATCGGGCTACATCGCCTCATGGCTCGTCAAATTCTTGCTCCAGCGTGGTTACACTGTCAAAGCTTCCGTTCGTGATACCAGTTCAGTAACTCTCGCCAGCCCTCAACTTAACTTTTAGTGTTTGTTTGTTTTTTTTTTTTATCATTTAGTGATGTGGGCTGTCATTTATTAAAACCAATGGTTTTGAGTATATACAAAAGATGCTCACTTTGATGATTCACATTTTCTGTTGATTGATTGATTTATATGTTCTTGTGTTGTACCAATTGGTGATATGCGGTTTTACTTTGTTTAGTCTTCACATGTTCCAATTTTATGCCTGCAGTTCCAATTTTTGAAGATGGCATGATGTTGTAGGTTTTCTTTCTCTAAATATTTGTTAAGTTTGCAGAGTTATTAAATGTTTGACTAATAAAACAGAATCTAAATAGGCCTGGTTTGGAGTAAATAATATGTACAGTAATTGTGTATTTGGCATAAATATGAACTATCCTTGATGTTAGAAATAATGTCACTTTTTGTTGGGAATGCTAATTTTTACACATCCTTCAATGAGGAAACACTCACCATATTCACCTCTTTCCTACATAACAAGCAACGGGAGCGAAGATTAGATGTTTTAAGCTCTAACGTGTGTTATTCCATGGGAATATTTGTGATTCATTGGACATCTGAATTAATCTGCAGATGATCCAAAGAAGACACAGCACTTACTCGCACTTGATGGAGCGAAGGAGAGACTTCACTTGATAAAAGCAAATCTACTGGAAGAGGGGTCCTTTGATGCTGTAGTCGATGGCTGTGATGGTGTTTTTCATACTGCTTCTCCTTTTTTCCTTGCAACCACTGATCCACAGGTTCCTGCCCCCTTCTTCTTTTCTTTTTTCTTTTTTTTTTCCTATTTTTATGGGGTTTATCCTGATGACAGACTTCATCTACTGAGAGCGGAAGCTAAAGGGAAATAGGCTTCCGAGGTTTTTGGGGAACTGCAGGGAGATTAAAATGGCTATTGCAATAGTGAAAAGCTGAAATAATCTGCTGGCTTACTGTGAGCAGTAACTATATACTTGAGTGACACAACTCCTAAAATCTTTTCTAGGAATCACTGTTTTGACTCAAAAGAATTGGTTGAAGAGGGAAAGACTCTAATAGACTTGCAAAGCATAAATCAGAACTTTACTTTTTAAACGTGTTCCAGTATAATTTAGAGGCAAAAGATCCCTTGGTTTTTCACTTGGTAGCCTGTGTAACAGATATACTATGTTAGTTAGAATTAATGTAAAAAAACTACTGTACCCCTTTTCATACCAAAATCATGAGCCTGACTCTAGCAGGCTCGTGAAGAGCCTGTTCCATTGTCACGGTTACGGATGACGATGTTACCAAATTATGAGTAGTTGTTTGCCTCCTTTTATTTCTTGCATCAACATCACTAGAACAAAGTTATCAGCCCATACACCCTGATGGCTGTGGTGCCTTTCGTCACCTTCTTACTTTTGGTAATCTATCAAAGCTCCTGAAATGGAGAGAATCCTTACATGCAGTGCATCTCTTTGCATTCTTAATTGGGCTTTTCAACCTGATTAAACTTTGGCAGCTGCTTCCAATTTTAACAATCATGCCACCACCTTTTTATAGCTTCTTGTGGTAATATATGCACGTCTAGTTCTTCCTTGTTACTTTGCCAAAGGATTCAATTTCCAGAATGTAGATTTGTAGTCTGAGCTTAGTTATTTATTATCTATGCGTCTTCATGCTGTTTATAGTTGGTATTCATTTGGTGTGGGGTGTGGGTGTGTTTTTCCCTGTATTCGTTGAAAGAAGGAACTTAAATGTGGAGTCTTTGACAATATTATCCAAATAAGTATTAGAATGAAACCTTTTATGGTCAACTTAATTGAATATGAGACATTTTTTTATCATAATTTGGTTCATTACCTTTTAACTTCACCATGTTTAGCAAGCAGTTTTCACTCAATTCAGCTTTCACTTCCCTCAGGCAGAATTGATTGATCCTGCATTAAAGGGGACACTAAATGTGCTTCGGTCATGTGCAAAAACACCATCCATTAGTAGGGTTGTCTTGACATCTTCCATAGTTGCAGTTTTTGCCAATGGTAAACCTCGAACACCTGAAGTGTTAGTTGACGAGACTTGGTGGTCCGACCCAGAGTTTTGCAGGCAAATGCAGGTCAGTGTTCTATTCCTCTTATTCTATTTGACAAATGTTGACCATGTTAATGGTGCACAGGATCTACATGGTTACTTTTATAATACTGTACCTGTATGTTTATATCTTGACTTACTTTTCATCAAATCAGAGTTCCCACCTGAATCCAAAGGATTAGAATGTTCTGTGCACAAATACATGTTTGAAAAATGTATGATGGATTCCCTCTTACCTGAGACTAGCATGCACAGGAGTAATCATTTTCTTGTAACGGAAGAAGTATTCTGTTCCTACCATTTGGCACACCTACCCCGTGATTAACATTTGACAAAAATCTCATCCTACAATAAGTTATTACTTCTTCCTTGACGAACTAAAGTCTTTCAATTCTGTTCCAGAGAGAGCTGCAGTACTTGTATTAGCATACGAATATTATTTCACAGATGTCCTGCCTGCACTCTGGTTCTCTAGTTTACCCCTTGGGCCCCAACTGGTATTCCACTGAGCTTTCCCAAGTAAAAGATAAGTAGTATCAAGCCCGATGCGTTTGTAACTTGAAATATTCTGAATGTTATTTCCTGGCTTGCAAGGTAATAAATATCGATATCGACACATATTTCTAAGCTGTAAATTTATGGAAATTTTGATGGAAATTCGTGGATGTCCGAAATTTCAGTTTTGATTTTAGAAAAAAATCATGAAAAATTGTAGAAAAATAAAAATTTAGATTTTCTTAATCAACACAATTGTGCACTTTTTAATCTAAATATTTTTGTATATATGATGTAGATATAGTGAGTTTTTTTAAATGGTATGATTAATGTCTGTTGCAACAAGTTTAAAAATAATAAAAATAGTTATGACTTGGTCATAAAGTGGTGACTAAATCTCATAGAAAACTCACTAAAACAAAACACGTTCAATATTGGGTAACTTAGACACTCGCTCAGTGATAGTAAATGCTGATGGTACTACAAATAAAAAGAAACATGATGGCGATACACTTTTGCTATTGCACCTTGTAAAACCTTAATAGCCATAACATTCTGAGTCGAATAGTAACTTAAAACATTCGGTCAATGATACTAATATGGTTGATGTAGCAATGTATTCAATAAGTACCTAGTATATGGGCACTGAGAACATGTATTAGTATTTGAACTTGATCTATTACTAATTGAATACAATTATGTACCAATATCGATTAATTCATAAAAATCAGAAATATCATCATCATATTTTATTTCGTAATTAAGTTAGTACTTGTAAGTATTATTTCATTAATTACAAGTATTATTTTGTTATTAAAATTATTTTATCTTATTACAAAATATGAAATATATTAATAATATTTGAAATTTAGGGAAATTTGGAACTTCGGTGGAAATGTCGCAGATATTCTGAAATTTCAATGGAAGTCGTGCAAAATCAAACTGAAAGTTGGATATCGATTCGAATACTTAGAAACTCCATTTGGAATTTCTACATTCCGACCGAAACTTGCTTGTGAAGCCCATTCGGACCACATTCACTTGTGTATCTTTCATCAGTTGCTAAATAGAAGAAAATCATCTTATAAAGCCATTTCTATGCACCATTTACCATGCCACACAATTGACCTTCTGAGAACAATAGCAGTAGGTTCTCCAACTTAATAAAGAAGTTGTAATGAGAAAGAGGCACTTCTCTCTTAATTCTATAAATTAAAAAGGATAGGCGGAAAACCCGTTGTTATTGTGGAACCCTAGCATGAATATTTTTTATCATATCTTCAGGACTTGCTGGTTTGTTGTGTTAGGAGAACAAGTCCTCTCTGAGCCCAACTGTACATTTAGGAAGTAGAGCAAAAGAAAGAAATTTATATTATCCTTCAAACAGTCACCACTCTAACTCCTCCAGTAAAGTGGGATGGCAGAAAGCAAAGAAGCGGGCGAGAAAAAGGCCACAGGGATTGGATATGATCCAGCCACAATGTCCGGCTGAAGACTTAGGTGATGACCTGGCTTTATGATCCTTCTGTCAATATGGACATCATTCTGTAAGGTTGTAAGGTTGTAAGGAGACTTGATTCCATCATCGTATGTGCAATACTTAAAATCCTTTCATTTTCTTTCAAATACATTTTCCACCTTAGAACTTCCAAAATTTTTGGATATTTGAATCAACAGCATGTGCTTCTAGTGTCTTGACATTCAACTTCCTTTTTGCTCCATTTTAGTGGCTGTGCATCTTCATAATCTATCAGCTTTCAATTTGTGTTGCTGCTATTGCAGATATGAAATGGTCGCTTAAGGCACTATATGGAATAGGACAAGTTCTAAGCATATCAGGACAAGATTTTTTTACTCTCCCATCCATGTTTGGATGCTTCCATTTCCTTTCTTTTAGGATGTTTACAAATGACCTCCTTTTCAGTGGATGGTACATTGTTCCAGATATGCCCTTATTTCCGTGAACCAATTTGACCCACCACAAGTGATATATGGAATGAGAAACATTGGAAGAAGGGAGAAACAGGTCTTTGGAAAGAGAAAATGTCTAATACGGGCTTTTTAACAGAATATGGTATAATTGATTATTCTTGAACAATGTACCGTGGAATAGGGGGTGTTCAATATTTTAGGCGAAAACGCACCTGGTAGATGCGTTTTTGTTATAATTTAAATTTAAAAAAAAAATAGTTCATTGAATGCTTACTTGGTGTGCGTCTTTTCCCTAGAGTCGCATCTGCTAGGTACGTTTTTGCCTAAAATATTGAACACCCCTATTCTGTTAAATAAGCTGTCTAATATGCTGTGGAAAATCCTTCAAAAAGGACCTTAGGTATCAGTATAATAAATGGGGAATGCTTACAGAGGGAGTATATATGAGCACTTTAGTCATTGTAAGCCACAAACAAAAAAAATTGTGGGTAAAAGAGGAGACCTGGAGCAAATATTCATGTCACCTGAACTTGTGTGCCAAATCAAATCAGACAATCTTCCTTACAGAGGGAGTATATATGAAGAGACAGAAAGTAAATTTAGATGTTAATTATACAAGCTCTCAAATTATAATAGGACAGAGTTTTAGGGGAAGCCATAGCTTTTTACTTTAGGTACTTGATTGTTTTTCATAGTTTAGATTGTAGGATAAATTTCAAAATATTTCCCCTTCAAGTATACTCCATTTTATTGTATGAGATCTATGCAAAATCTTGAAGCCAGTGGTATTTTTGCTTCTATTCCTGTTAGACAAACTTTTATGGAAAGCATTATCTGTACCAAAATTGTTTTTTAATCTTTGGATGTGTTGAATCCTCATTTTGCTGTACTAAGTACATTAATTAAAAAAACCTCTCTCTCCAACAATGTGGCGAAACATTTCACTACAGAGGAATCTAACAAGTAGTACAACACTGATCATAATTTATAGTGACAAAAAATTGTGATCGCTATGTTGGTCAGTAAACCTGTGGATTGACTGCAGATGCCCATCATCCTTGACAACCATTCATTTTCTGTTTTTTGGCAAGTGACTCCATAAAATGCCAAACTTTTCGCTACAATTTTTGTACTTTGCTTCTATCAGCAATGGTATATGCTTTCAAAGACGGTGGCTGAGGATGCTGCCTGGAAGTTTGTGAAAGAGAAAGGTATTGACATGGTGGCTATAAACCCAGCTATGGTAATTGGTCCGTTGTTGCAGCCAACTCTTAACACAAGTTCTGCTGCAATTTTGAACTTGATAAATGGTAAGTTCTATCCAGTTAATAATAAGTTGTTTGTCTGTTTTCTAGACAGGTACCTCTTCTATACTTGATTCACTTGCTAATGTTGTTTCAAGTGCATCTTCTTTAGATCACTATTGGAGTCTTTGATCTGTTCGTTACAAAATATTCCATTTCTCTTTTGTTTTTCTAATTTCTAAGTCAACAATTTGTACTAGTTTTAATTAGTCAAATTACTGATTATATGGAAGTAAAATTGAGAATTTTAATTTATTTTGTCCTGGCAACGAACTTGTATGCTGAAACACTTGGTGGATCAAATTCTTAGTTCCTATACATGGTATTTTTGTTTTTGAATTGTGATATAACAATTTCTGTATTGGTAATCTCTACCTCTCTGCTCTTGGGATATGCAGGTGCAGAAACATATCCAAATGCTACATTTGGATGGGTAAGTGTAAAAGATGTTGCAAATGCACATATTCTGGCATTTGAGAATTCTTCGGCTAATGGAAGATATTGTATGGTGGAGAGTGTTGCACACCTTTCAGAAATTGTGAGGATATTGCGTGAATTTTACCCTACTCTTCAACTTCCTGAAAAGTAAGTCCTTGTTATAATTCAATTTTAATGTCTTTGATGTGAACTTAGACTAATCTGCATGATGCTGTTGTATGGGTGCTTGATTTAGCTTTAAACCAAAATGATCCTTTTAATACATGCCTGCAGCCGGGAGGTTATGGTGGTTTGGAATTCTTTTCGATTGAACCAAGCAGATGATTTATAATGTAGTGATTGTGGGATCTGTATTTTATTTTTCAAACTGCTTAGTAGTTCACAAAAGTATTTTTATTAGTTGCATTGAGACGAGATGGTCTTTCTAAAGAAATACTTCCATAGTAAATTGGTGCAGAAAAATTTCTTGAGACCTATCTCAAGAATTTGAGAATCATTTAGTTAAAATTGTAGAGACAAGATTGGCCTCGTGTTTTTTCTACCTTAAAAGAACTGCACCATCATGATATTAGTTTTTAAAGAGCTAAAATCTGTCTCTCACTTATTCACTAGTCCTTGGCATTAAAATGGATGGGGAGCAAAATGATTTGTTGTCTGATTTTAGCGAGTAACCTGTTTCTTTTTTGCTCCCACTTATGGGCAGTGCCATTGCTTAGTTTACAAAGGACATGTGAATTTGTAAAGGAGTCACTCGGCATTGCTTTTGTGCCATCCATGAGTGAATATGACTAGACAATGGAAATGTTCTCTGCATGAACTTCATTTGCTGCGGCTTGTCAAGCAATGTTGAAAAAAAAAAGTAACGTTTTATGATGAGAAGAGAATAGTGTTGCATGGTAAAGACGACTGGTATCTGACGCGCTATTAGTCTATGGGAAGAGGCATGGAGAGGTTGTTCCCCTCCCCAACCTAAAAAATGAAAATGGAAGGGGAAAAAAAAAATGAAAGCAAACCAACCGAACAGAAGAAAAGGAAAATAAAGGAACAAAGTTTGAGCTGTGATTTGCTGCTTTTTTGAATAATATTTTGTTACTCTAGTTGAAAACCATTTTAAGTACATTTTTTGCAATCTCTTTCATCTTGTAACTCCTTTTATTAACTGCCAGGTTTAGTTCACATTGCTTGAGTTTCTGAAGCCAGTGTAGCCAACCTGAGAATTAAACCCTATTTATGTCCAAATGCATACAAATTGAGTATAATACATGATAGCCTTGTGCTTCCTGTCTTCTGTTTGCATGCATATTTTCCTTATTTACTAATGATATTTGACATGATATTTGACAAGTATAGTCTATCCCAAATTTGTTAAATGAATGGAGCACTGTGCATACAGAAGTTTCAAGGAGTTGTGAAGTCGTTATCAAGGAACTTGTTAGCATATAGTCTTCCCTTTTATTTTTCATTCTCATGTATTCTGCTTCCTTCCAGCTGGTTTGACCAACCCAAAATTGTCAAGACTTTTATGTACTTTGTAATGCTTTTGTATTTTGGGTCAAGACTTTTATGTACTTGTAATGCTTTTGTATCCAATCTCACTCGAGTTTTTCATGGAAATCTCCAATCCAGGTGTGCTGATGACAAGCCATTTGTGCCTACGTACCAGGTCTCAAAAGAAAGAGCAAAAAGCCTAGGTGTTGAATTCACTCCTCTTGAAAAAAGCATCAAGGAAACTGTTGAAAGCTTGAAGGAGAAAAACTTTTTTAAAGCTACACCATCTACTTAAATGCCCCCCTGTTCTGGTGAGGGCTATTGTATGTTGGTATCAACACCATCTAAATATCCTATATTTGTTCCCAAAGAATTATAAAACCTCTTTGCAACCTTTTGTACAATTTAACTGTGTATTACCTTTCAATGGCATGCTGAATTTGCAGTTCTGTTTTATTAGTGAACTAACTGCAACACCATTTATACCATATACTTTTCACAACTATAACCTTATGTATAACATAGCAAAGCACAGTGAGATAACCCTTTCAACATTGAAAAAAGTTGTCTATTAACATTGAAAAGAAGATTTTTTACACAGAATCCTACTGCATTCTATTGTTTTACCTCTCTCTTCATTTTGAAGAGATCCAGGTACATCTGATTTTCCAGACAAGGATGGTTTAGATACAGAGAAACACTAATTCTTTGAAACAGCACCTGACGACGAAGCAAAGGTGATTCTTGAATTCATAGAGACGTCGCCCACCGAAGACTGATAACAAGAGCTAGGTAGTTTACCAGGATAAGCATCTGACAGAGAGAGGGAATTGTACAGTGCAGATATCTCTGAAAGAATCGATTCATGCATGCAGCAACTTTTCATTCCAAGGCATTGATCTTCAGTCCAGACTTGGAGATCCATTGAATCAGCTCCTAAAGCCACTTCTAAACTGGAGCTGGAGGTTCCAGGTGATTCATCCATGTTGTCTGCCACTGTTAAGGAGGAATCTCTGCAACCGATCATCGTGTTTGAACGCATGCTATTATGCTCGATTTCCATTGAAATTTCAGATGCGAAGAATGGATCCTTCAATAGTTCCATAGCAGATGGCCTCAAAGAAGCAGGTAATAAGCACTTTTCAATTATCTCCTTCACCTCAGGATCCTTCACTTTCTCCAGAGAAGCAGGCCTTGTCCCCGTTGACACTTTCTTGAAAATCTGTGCTGGATTTGTGCACTCAGAGTAGGGATACTCAAAAGTAGCCAACTCCATCAAACACATGCCAAAAGCATATATGTCCACCAATTCATTGTACTCCTCGTCGTAATACTCTGGCGCCATGAACTCTGGCGTGCCCGCCAAAACCCGAAGGGGGCTCTGCTCCATGGCAGTTGCCAAACCAAAATCTCCGATTTTAATCTCACCATTGCTAACATCAACAAATATGTTGTCGCACTTCAAATCGCGGTGAATAATACACAGGTTTCGAGTATGGAGATACTGCAGTCCTTGCAAAATCTGCCTGCCCCAATCCTTGATGGTTTGCACATCAACACCGCCGAGTTTCTTCATGTACAGCCTCAAGCTCCCAGAACTGAACAACTCAGTGATCATATTGACAGTTTTGTTCTCGTAATCCAGCCAGAAGCTATAGCACTTCATGATGTTTCTGTGGTTCAAGGACTTCAACAAAACTGCCTCAGAACACAATCTTTCTTGATTTTCCGGGGACTTTAAGGTGGTTTCGTCGTCGACACAGATTTGGTTCCAGGCAATCTCCACATTGTCAACCTGATCAAACCCTTTATACACATCTTTGAATGCTCCTCTCCCCAAGATTTTCTTGTATCGAAAATAACGGCCACACGGTGATTTCTCTGCAACATCAGCTTCACTAAAACCTGGTTTTTCCCGCGCAAGAAACCCTTCGGAATCCATGGTAAAGACGATTAATGGCTTGAATTAGTTTCAAAGAGAACAGGCTAAAGAATAAGGTGTTCGGAAAACGCTTCCATGGCAACTGTGAATGAATCATGGACTGAACAAGAACAGACTCGAGAGCAATAGCAATCCATCTTCAACAATGACTTCAAACCAGGATTTTTCAAAGCCCGATTTTCTCCAATCAACCCCATTATTCTTTGTTCATCAAGATTGTTTTTTCTGTAATTTTCTTGACAGCCCAACAAAAGTGTAGGAATAAAGAGAGGAAACAAGTTAAGAAGACGAAGAAAAAGCGATGTAAGTATATATGTTTGAAGATTCTAACGCAGGAGGAGAGAATTTGAGGGGAGCCCTATTTATGTATAACTAAGAATATTGAGATTCGATATATCTATTAGAAGTTGGCGCAAAATGCAATTCTACAGGAATCCGGATTCTGTAATCCTATTGTTACAAGGATCATCAATTTTGAGATATGAGCATGTTTAAGAATTTTAGTTATCCTATTTTTTCACAAAAAATTATTTTTCTTAATTTTAAGTTTCTTTCGGCCAGGGTCAATACTCAATTGGCGTGAGTTTTTGGGCCATTAGGGATAACCCATCTTTACATGCTATTTTATTTCAACCTTAGTCCAAAAGAAAAGCAGGGCTTAATCAGAACTCTTCTCGACCTAGGTAGGTAGGTGAACCATCTTGACCATAGCTGTACGATGTTTTAAAGTTGATTTAATATGATAGAACAAGTTTTAAAGTTTACCTTAACGCGAGTTGGGTTTGAGCGTAGCAACTTTTATCGAATCGAGGCAAAGTTTTTACATTGTTAAATTATTAAAAAAATTATTTAATTAGGAACTAAAAGATGTCTTAGAATTATGAAATTAATATTATGTGAATTTTAAATACATTAAATTTAGATTCTAATAAAATAATGATTAATAGTTTGGATTCGACTAAAAATTGCAACATTTTTATATATAATATTGGTAAAAGTGTCAAATTAGTTTTGTAATTAAAAGGTATATCAAAAATAGTTCTATTCGAATTTGAAAAATCAATTTAGTCCTTTAACTAATAAAAAGACTCGAATTTAATCCAAATTTCACAAAAATATTTAAAATTAATTTCATTTAACCCCTTCTACTATTATTTTGGTATAAAATATTCCCCTATACAATAAAAATCGTCAAATACCCCCTACTCTTCAAAAATTGAATTGAATGGATAAAAATATTATTTTAATTTTATAATAAAATAAATTCACTTTACCCTCTATTCTATTTTATATATCATTTTTTAAATAAACACATTAATTATATTTTATACTAATAATTATAATAAATATGATTCTAACAAAATAAAATAAATATGTTTAACAAAATAAACATCAATTTTTATATTTTATTTAAAATATGGTATCAATTTGGTTAAAATTTTGTTAAACATAAAAATGAATGTTGATTTTGTCAAACATATTTAAATAAAAAATATTTTAAAGATAAAAGATTGATATATTACTCAATTATATTTTCATATTTAAGAAAATTTGGGTCAAACTATATTTGATTATAAATAATTTTTTACTAAGAAATCTTTTTTGTATGTTTTTTTTAATATAAATAACATATTTAGTTTAATTTGTAGTATCATATTTATTATAATTTATTAGTATAAAATATAATTAATGTGTTTATTTAAAAATATATTATATAGAACAGAATGGGAGGTAAAGTGAATTTGTTTTATTATGAAGTCATAATGATATTTTTATCCATTCAATTAAAATAAATATTATTTATATTAAAAAAATACACAAAAAGATTTTAATTAAAAAAAAATCTTTATAATCAAATATAGCTTGACCCAAATTTTCTTAAATATGAAAATATAATTGAATAATGTGTCAATCTTTTATCTTTTAGATATTTTTTATTTAAATATATTTGACAAAATTAACATTCATTTTTATGTTTAACAAAATTTTAAACAAATTAATACCATATTTTAAATAAAATATAAAAATTGATGTTTATTTTGTTAAACATATTTTTTTACTTTGTTAGAATCATATTTATTATAATTTATTAGTATAAAATGTAATTAATTTGTTTATTATAAAAATAATATATAAAATAGAATAGAGGGTAAAATGAATTTATTTTATTATAAAATCACAATAATATTTTTATCCATTCAATTCAATTTTTGAAGAGTATGGAAATATTTAATAATTTTTATTGCATAGGGGGTATTTGATATCAAAATATAGAATGAGTTAAATAAAATTAATTCTAAATATTTTTGTGAAATTTGGACTAAATTCAAGTTTTTTCATTAGTTATAGGACTAAATTAATTTTTCAAATTCAAACATGACTATTTTTGACACAGTCCCTTAATTACAGGACTAATTTGACACTTTTATCTATAATATTTTACATTACACATATATTATATTTACATCACTCCTTAAATGAAAAGTTTTTCACGTATAACATTGCAACTTATCGAATAAAACAAGAGATCATTATCGAATAAGGTTGACATCTTTGTAACTTATTTAATTTAATTATTTGTCAAATCATAATAACATTCAATCAGGGCTTAATAAAACAATGTTAAGCATCAAAAGTGTTAAAATATTTAAATTTAACAATGTTAAGCATCAAATAGGTTAAAATATTTAAATTTTTTTGGTCAAAACTATCAATCTAGAGTACAATAAAAATGTTTGTGATAGCATATTACACTATTCAACTAAGCGGTACGAGTACTTTTAAACAAATTTAAAAAATTGTATACCCCTCCCAATTTTGGTCAATGGATTATTTTAAATATAACAGTGGAAAAACGGCTATTTGGATTGGCACAGGCTAGGCGTTGGCCCTTAAGATCATGCACTTCATTTCTACAACGAGAACATCGTTACTACTGCACTATGAAGTATAAAAGTGATTCCAAAAGGGACTCATTTATTCATCATTCCATGAAAAGCTGTATAATCTGAACTTTCATTGGGGGCAAAACTGGGCTAATTCTCCACTAATAAACAAGAAAGAAGAAAAGAATGAAAAAGATGCCTTTGGCTCTCTTCCTAATGCCAGCGGATCCATCACTTTCTAAAGCTGTCTCTTGTTCCGTAACTCTCAGGGCAATGAAAAGCAAATGCTGCTCTACTATTTTGTCTTGCCAAGGGAGATGAATTTCCAATATCCCTCAAGGGTGAACGTTTCGGGGCCCCGGCTCCGATGCTGTTTGTGTATGGTTTTCTTCTTGCATCGGCTGAGAGCTCTTGTTTGCTGCCTTTCTCACTAGGATGGTGATTTTCCTTTAAACGACGAAGAAGCATTCTCTTCTCTTTTGCAAGTTGTTTGCCTAAAGAAAGAGGTGGCAAATTTTTGTTTGGTGTTCTTTCCTTGTTTTCTTCTTCTATGTTAAGCTCTTCCAGGGCATTCTCAAATTTATACCCTTCTTCCTCAATATGACAGTTTTTCTTCAAGCGAAAACTCAATACAAGCTTTTCCTTTTCGAGTTGTTTTCCCAGAGGAACCGGAGGTAAATCTGGAATTGCGATCGGCTCCCTGGTTTGGCCTGGGTTTAAATCTATTTTTGACTTTTGAATCTTCTGTTTAAGTACAGATAGTTCGAGTTGCAGATTGTTGGCCTTGTTTTCATATCCAAGAGCTTTCTCTTTCCATTCTTCCACCTAGAAAAAGATGGAAATTAACAGAAACTCACCAAATATCTTCAGTTCAAAATAACAATTAAAAAAGAACACTGCGCGCTCTACATTTTCATCCTATTGCTATAAAATCAGACTGCTTTAAGTAACTAACTTGAGACAAAGTCAGATTATATTGCGTCATATGTTACATGCAGACAATGATTACCAGCAGCAACAGTTAATTGTCAAAGAGATAATGTTGATGTAGATAAGATGTTGCTGATTTCAAACAATTTCTTGAATTCATGTTCTGCAAAAATAAATAATATGAATTCATAGGACTGAAGGCCCTTACAGCATGCCTAAGGGATTGAATTTCGTAATCTGAATTGTAAGCTCGATTTTCCCAGAAATCACGGGATGCCTGCAGCTCTTCCATTTCTCCCCGCACCTGCCCCAGCATTTCTTGCATTTGAGACCATTGCTCTGTCTCGGCTCTCACCTGCTCTACTATCCTGCGAACAATAGCCTTGCAACGTCCAGAGCATTTGATCTCATGTAGCATTGGTTCCTGTGGAAGAAAAAAACATTTCTTCACCAAAGAATGTTCCAACTATGAACTGGATGAATATTTCAGCAATGAAGTATCTAAAATACCAACACAAATTTAACCTATTGAATGACTAGGTCTGAGCCACTAATGACTCCTTTCTGAACCAAATATTTGCAATATCGGAATAATTTCACCCGTATAGAGCCAATATAACACCAAGATGTTATTATGAAATTGCTGAGCAATACTTGTGAAGTGAATCCAGGTTTAACTTCAATAGGCAGTTCAACACTGGCACCATGCATTAATTAAAACATAAAGTTCCATTGTTGTGATCTTACAGCCCAAATGTCAGCTGCTATGAATATTAGAGGCTTGCTGAGACCATAGCAACCAATATTTGAGGGCCAGATATTTTAGACTAAGTAATATACAGAAGGCGAGTTATGCTAAAGATAGTGCAAATAAAGGGACCAATTGTAACACCGCTAATGAATAATTTACATGCAAAAACAATGAAGATCTAGCAACGGCACCTTGAATGTGTTTTTAAATCTAAAAAATGTGTGTGACTCAAGTATTTGAATTTCTTGGCCACAGATTTAAACCTGTCCGACTGAGAGATTCACATTCTGGAAGTCTTCTCAGCTGCCATAAAAGAACAGAAAAAGAAGAAAACTGGAACAAAATCAGACACTAGAATTGATATTAGTGGTCCAAGCCTAATTTTGGCATATTTTAACTGTTTTTGGGCAGTGTGAAGCAACCAGACCAACCATACAACCTTATTGCATTTAAAATACTAGACTTAGCAACCAAGTACATTTAAAATTATTGTTAGTAGCCAAGTTTGTACATGTACTAAAAAGCCATTTAGTAGAGAAGTTACATTCTTGATCATCACCATACTCATTTTGAAATGGGTAATTTAAAAATACCACTAACAGAGAAGAGTCCTGGAGTTTGCCTGAAACAATTGTCTGGTGGAAAAACTAGAGAACTCAGGACACTCAATTCTCTTGGAAGTAGAAGTAGAAGCAGAGCTGGCAACAGAACTGTTGGCTGTACTAGAAAGAATTGAACTATACTCTTCCTCCACTCTATCTAACATGCCCTTTGACAGTCCCTCCATTTTCTTCCTCAGCATATCCACCTGCACTTTCTGTTTTATTCAAATCCAAAATATATTCATAGCCCACAAGAATCTTTTAAAAACTGTTCAACACGGAAAACAGGGGCGAGGGATGCATATATTTTGTTCGAAAAGGTATGGAAAATCAGTTATGCAAATTTGTATACTAAGTGACGTACTTAACAGAAAGCCAAGACATCAATTTAGCAAAACCTGTAATGCTTAAATCAATATACAAACAAATGATTCTGATCAAAGGAACCAGAAAAGTTGTTCTTACATCAGTGGATTTATTTTCGGTTTTGCAATTGGAAATGCTGCTCTCTTTATCAATGTCACGGCTCATATTGATGGACAAGCTTGATTCAGCGTGTTCTTGGAACTCCTTCACACAACTTTCATTGGATAATCCTCCAAGATTTTCTAATCGACGTTGCAGAACGCAAGCTTTCTTATCAAAATTACTGCAGTTTGGAACTTCAAACTCTTTAATTTTTGAGCTCTTCTGCAATTCCTCTAGCTTCTCTGCTAAATCTTCTATCTCTTCCTCCAAAACTGCATTTACATTCTTCCCTTCAAAAATCTTCTTTCTCCCCTGCAAATCAAGGGAATGAAAATATGAAACAAGGTGAATCAGGAATAACTCAGATATTAAAACTTTGATCTTGAAGCATAATAGTTCCCTCAATGAACCCAACTACATCCCAGAAACTCTCAATAATAAAAAATTACCAATAAAAAAAAAAAACATTGTAAATTTCACCCATTTGCCTTTCTTTGATCAACTCTCTTTCTTCTCACAGAAGAATGGAATTTAAACAACAATAATAAAAGGAAAAAGAAACAGAACTAACAGAGACAAGTGTCTGAACAGCTGATCTCAGAGTTCTCTCCATCTTAACTCTGTTCTTCTCCAACTTCTTCAAAGCAAATTCTCTTTCCATTCTCAATAAGTTGCATTCAGCCCTCAGTATCTCCGCTTGAAACCTCCACTTCTCCTCCTCAAACCCACCGGGCCCACCACCTCCATTATACTCTCCGCACTCTTCTTCATCTTGTTCTTCCACTCTCTCTCTCCTCTCAACGGCTGATGTTTTCGAGTTTGAGTTACAGCCCAACAACTCCAGGGGGGTCCACGGATCGTGGGCGACTCATTATTTTCTTGATCAAACAGGTTTTCAAGCTTTCCTTTGTAAGATAGATACTTTTGATGCATGAGTAGTAATGGGTTATTGGGGTGGTGGTGTTGGGTGGTGGGCTTGGTTTGCTTGCGGCGGGTTCTGCGGCTGCGAGGGAAGTGGAGAATTTTGGGGCTGGGCGGCGGCGGCGGAGTTGGATGCCATTTGGTTCTTCTTGATGCAGTTGACATGCTCCTATCTATATAGGAATCTGCGTGTGTTTTGGGTTTCTAACTGGTAGTTCTGCTCTAGGGGGGAGGGGGGGGGGGGTTTAGGAGGAATTTGAATTCAACGGTAGAGATATATATAGAGGGTGCTGAGCTGGTCTAATTGTGAAATGACCAAATGGTGCATTATTTTGTCTTTATCTGGATTCTGTTTTATGCTTAAATTGTTTTTGGATTGTCATAAAAAATAACTTTTTGGAGGTCTTCTTTTAATATGAATGGAGAAATAAAGAGTTAACTATAGATTTTTCACTGAAGTCCACTAAATATTTGGCCTGTTAAGTAGTTTAAATCTTTCCTTTGAAATTTTATATTGTATTTTGTATTATATATTGTATATGCGTATTATATATATTAAGTATATTTTTTAAAAATATATACTTAAAATTAATTATATATACGTAGCGTGTAATTATGATATGAAATACAAAATATAACATAACATTATAATAAAAATTTTAAAATAATTTTTAATATGGGACTTAATTGATAAGTAAGTACAAATTACAATTAAAAAATTGTAGATTTTAGTTATGCCAACAGCTTTTGATAAGGAGGTGGTAGGTTTTGTATATGTTATATTTGATGAAATATATTAAATATATATTTTATTATACATTTATACATATTTATATATATATATATAAATATGTGTAAAATATATAGTGAAATGCGACACATATTATTAGATGCAGCATGTCTTACACACGGCAAATGCATCTCTAAATATAAATGGGATATCTCTATATTTAAATATTGAATTATTTCTACTCCTAATGAAAAAATGAAATCAGTTAATTATTATTATTATTAGTGTGCCTATCAAGACACACTAATAATTAAATAAGTAGATATCCTCTTTTATTGAATAATAATAATTATTAGTATTATGGTTAGTTTGTGGCATTGGAGGTGGAGAGCAGAGGCGTGCAACCTCGTGACGTGAAAAAAGAATCAGAGGGCAGGGATTTTGAAATGGCAATCTCACTTAACTTTTTCCTTTACGTTTTTTGGGTTTTTCTTCATATTTTAATTGCATGAAGACCCCTTTTTTTTCTCCTTGGAAATTCGAGAATCACTAAGGGGAATAAATTTAAATATATATATATATATATATAAATATAAAGAAAAAGGAAGCAGAAGAAACCGAGAAACGTGTGATTAGGTGAGTTTTAATGTTTTGTTCCTTTGTTTTGACGAAACTGTCCATAAGTTATTCACCTGTTTTAACAAGTTGATCACGTGGGATAATCAACTTTTAAGTTCAAATCCATCCTCTCAAATATTTCCAAAAAAATTTGTCAAACCATGTATTAGTGTTAAATGACAAAATTGGTGCTCTTAGTCAAGGTATAAACTAGTTATAGGTAATGCTACTATGTATAAATAATTACTTCTTTTTTATTTCTACTAGATTTTAAAAAAAATTGAGTCTAACGTGTATTCGCCTTCTAAAAAGTACTAATATAATTTCAAATTTTTAAAGAAATCAAAATTGTTAATAGATAATTAACATGTAACTCTTATTTATTTTTTAAAATCATAAATATATCCAAAAATAAATAAATCAAATAATTTATACATTTTGTATTGCATATCAAATATACAACTATATACATAGAATAAAAATTTAATATGTAATATAAAATTAAATAAAAATAAAATTCAAATGTATTTTGGTACACTAATTGTCAACTCAAGGAATGAGCTTTACAAGCCATATGATGAAAGGACAGTGAATATAAATTCCAATATTTAAGTTATTAATTATTAATTTAAATGCAAAGTTGCAGAGTTGTTTGTGTGGAGTTGACATGGCAAAAGTGAAGGAGATACTGATGCTTCGTGAAGGTAATTAATTAATTAATTAATTAATTAATTAATTTAATACTACTTCCTTACAGAGGAGAAGTGGAGAAGAAGGGGCAAAGTCCAAGAAAAAGCAGACTCAGTCACACCATACGAGGTGGAGGTGGAGGTGGAGGTGGTGGTGGTGTCTTAACTGCAGTTCATTTACTCAGTAGATTTTGGTGTTGATGATTCTTCTTTTAATCATTTTATTTCAAGTCCGTGCCGTTTAAGCTGTGTCTGTGTGTGTTTCATATGTATTGTTTGAATATTCTTTCTTTACTTCTCTCATTTATTTATTTATTAATTACTACGCTTTTTGATACCTTGACTTGAAGGGGAAGATCCTTTTTTTTTTTTTTTTTTAACTTCTATACTTATTTTGTTAGAAACATGTATGTGGGTAAGGGATAACCAATATATCAATTTTTTTTAAAAAAAAAATATTTGGTTTACCAAAGACAACTTCAAACGAATTCAAATTTTTGACCTTATTCCAAGTGCCATCTCTCATTAAAATCATAATTATTTGAATTTTTTAATTTTTACGGTTGTCTCAAGTCAATATCTTTGCGTACATCAGTTAAAGAACTTTTCATCAATTGGGCTATCACCTTAATAATGGTAAGAAAATTTTTAAACACCACTAATGTCCACTCACAAGTAAATTAGGAGGGTATTTGGCTGAAATTATTTTAAACAATTTATGTTGTTTTTTTTTTACATATCATAAGATGTTTTTGGAACTATATAAATAGACTTTATATTAATTTATAAGTATTTTTGGATAAAATATTATCACGAGCTTATAAAATGTTAATAATCTCAATATCATAATTAATATGGTCAAAATTAAAAAACTTCGTTAAAATCATAAAAAATATGTAAAAAATTCTTATATTTTTTTTAAAAAATAATTTATAAAATTCTAATATTTTATTTTTATAGTTGGTGAACTCATTTTTAAAAAAAATTACTAATTTTTATTTTAATATTTTATAAATTTTCAAACATCTCTCGTCCAAAAATGTTTCGACATAGGCAACCTGTACAATGCCTTAAAAACCATCAAGCCATCAACTTTTATTCTTATTATTCACTGTTTAGCATGTTCATTAATGTGGTCGATGCTGTCTGGTTTCACATCTGGTATTGTGACTTGTGAGTTTGTGTTATTGCTATCATCATTTTCCATGGAAAGAAACAAACCCTTATTTTGCTCTGCAAAATTTATTGCTTCCCCATAGAAATATGAGACTGTCAAGGTATTCTGATTCTGCATTTCTGCCTCACCACACACACACACACACACACACTATATTTACTACATGATGTTCAAGGTGGGATCATACTTCAAAAAACAATGTTCTTCCCTCTTTTAGCTCAAAAAACTTACTTCTTTAATTTTCTCTATAATAATAATTTCAAAGTTAAATAAGCCAGTTTTAACGGGAAAATTAGCACGTAGATTCGTGTAATTATTAAAAGAAACATGACAAGAATTATGCAAAGAAAAAACAGTGCTTTAACCAATGTCCTGTCGCTGATTATTTCAAAAATCTTGTTTAATTTAGTGAACTACTAACTATTTCCCCGATGTTTTAATTATTTTTATTCTAGATTTTATCTATTGGTAATGGCCGTTTGAAGGGTTGATTGTGATTGACACACACTTGAAAATTCAAAAATTTGAAAATCCCTAATGATAATTTGGAGATGCTAAATGAGCAAAAGTCATTAGTATTTAATTAAGGATAATTACAAGAGATCAGTTGGAAATAAAGCACTGATTTGTCTTATGCAGTGGATTATTATGGAATGTCATTTACCTAATATTGGAAGTCATTTTGTAATTTGTATGTACTTATTTTCTTGATTGATTGACAATCAAGTGTTTGTTTTGTATTGTAATAATTGTTTTTCTGTGTCAGAATTCCATGTCAGCAAAGTTTCTTTAGATATATATTATGTTGGGAATTGTTTTATAGCTTGTCCCACCATCAAGAAGGTTTGTATATTGTCCAGTGCTGTAGCATTCAGATTCTTGATTTTGAACCCTAACATGCACCCTATCCATTTTGTGGAAGATTCTTCTTCATGCAACAAACTTGAGCCCTTCTTCCTTCTTCATATCCAATTAAGAATTTTTGTCCGGGAAAATCAGAAAAAAATACAAAAAAAAAATAGTTAATATATGAATTCGTAGAAATACGAGTAAAATATAAATATAAAAAATTATTCAAAAATAAAAATACAGCTTATTTTAATATTATTTTTATATATAATGTGTTTGAATTTATTTTATGTTATGTAAATGTATTTTATATTACTTAATTTATAATTATGACATAAATTAATAATAACTATTCAATAATAATTAGTATATCCATAAATTATTGGAATTTTTATTTTTTATTTATATGATATTTCATTAATACTTAGAAATATTTTTTAAATTATATTTAAATAATATATATTTATTAAAATAGAATCTTATTCGTTAAGTATTATACGAGTTTGTATAATATGTATACTAAATATTTCACCATAAAAGTATGAAATATTATTCGACGGTTCAATGTATACGAAAAGCATTAGTTTTTTTAATTATACGTATATAATATAATACAAGTTTTAAATTCATAGCTCGTCGAGTTGGGGTCTTGTTATTAAATTGTGAAAGTGTATAATAGTTCATTTAACCAAAATTTGAGCAATTATATATAATAAGCTTTAACGGCACTAAGCAGTTTATTTTTCTCAAAATGAACAAATCTCTGAATAATCAAAATAATTCCTTGTTTATTATAATTGAAACTTAATTTGGATGTAGCATGACATTCTATTGCAATAATTACGTCTCTGGCTATCGTATCTTTGAATTGGGAACTTGCCCACAATCAAATTTCAAATATTTGGGTCCAAATTCGACATACCAAGCCCACAATGGAGGGCCTAAGTACTTCATGAGCTTCTATAAATTCAGGCCCAGAAAAATAAACCCTTGTATTTCTGTCATAGGAATAGGTTTTTTTCCATGAACATTTATGAGAACCCGAATGTGAGAATTGAACTTTGCACTTGAACCACAATGTTGGATCAATTTCAAATCCAAAATTTCCATACAACCTTAAAAAAAAAATGAAAAAAGAAAATCTAAAACCATAGAGAAATTGACACAAGGTTATTGGAAATTAGAGCCCCACCACAAGGGGCCTGAGAACCACCAATTTTGTTGGTCAGATAGAACTCCACACCTGGCACCAAACAATTGGAACCCATCTCAATTTTGGGATAAGAAAATGGATTACATTTGCATGAAGCAATATTATCCATTGCACACCCCACTTTTTAACTAACAAGTAACAACCACCTAGTCCCATTGCACATACCAATATCATAGTGCTACACAAAATTTGTGACATTATTCCAACAGTTGCAATGGCTTCCATGACCATGACCGCCTCATTCTTGGGCGGCTCCGCCTCCGCAGCAGCCACCAAGCAGCTCCCCACCACCGCCCGCCGCGGGGTGGTGGTGGTTAGGGCCTCAAGGGACTCTGACAAGATGGTGGCAAACACTAAGGAAGAGAGCAACAACACTAGGAGGGACTTGATGTTCGCGGTGGCAGCTGCAGCTGCATGCTCCGTCGCTAAAGTTGCGTTGGCAGACGAGCCGAAGCGCGGGACTGCCGACGCTAAAAAGAAATATGCACCTGTTTGTGTTACAATGCCTACTGCTCGCATTTGTCGCAATTGAGAGGTGATGATGTTGGAGTGATGCTTTTCTTCATCAATTAATCAATCAGTCTTGGAAAATTGATGCATAATCGTATTCTTGCTGCTAATTTGTCTTGTTTTTTTACATAAAGTGTTTTGTCCATATTACTTGATATAGTTATTTTTGGATAATTTTGTCTTCAATTCAAGGTTCAAGTTCCCGGTGTTAAATGGTATGATGGTTTTAGACTAAGGATGACCAAGAAAAGGAAAAATAATAATCGGGCATAAGAAAGAAAGTGAATATTTTTCCTTTTTCGGTTGTCAATTTGGGAAAATAAAAGAAATAAGAAAACTAGTACATAAATTCATTTTGAACTAGTAGGGGAGAAAGTGAAACTACTAACTTTGGTCTTGTGACATAAAAGTGAAGCTAAATATATTACTCCTATTTTCTATTCAGAGATGAGAAAAGTTTATTAAATTCTCTTGCATTACAGATGCAGAAAGTAGCATATGCAAGCCCAATTATGAAGTGAAAACTAAGAATAAAAATCACTTTGGCAGACCAATAACTGAGCAACAGTTTCATACAACCTGAACTGAATACAAAACTGAGGTTTACATTGAAACACTCATCGTCGCGACTCAAGAGATTTTCATTTGAGGCACCTCAGCCAGAGTAAATGAAACTTCTGTGGTTGTTCATTCAATGTTCCCATTCTTATTGGAGGCCAAGTAGTTGCGGATGATTTCCATAGCCAATTGATGAGCACTCCTATCTTGGAGTCTTGCTACAGCATCAATGCTTTCATAGGTCTCCTTGTCAGCAAAAAGTTTCAAGTTATAGCGCGATGGTGCTAATGGTATACCTTCCCATTTATCCACCAGCTCCAGAAGTTTCTCATTACCCTGGCCAAAAATAAAAGTTGGTTTTAGACACTCTCAGTAGCAGAAAGATTTACAGCACTATGGGAAAAGATCTAAAGATTAAAGCCACTTTTCAATATGAAATCAGCAGATTCAGAAAATGGTTTAAGACTATAGTTTAGTAGCTTTATCCAAATCATAGCCTACCATGCGGTTTGTGAAGTCGCCGAATGATTCTTTAGAGAGCCGCTTGCACTTCCAGTTATAAAACAAAGGTTCCAGAACTTTCTCAAGATCTTGAATCTTAACTTTATCCTTGAAGGCTTTTGCAAGTGATGTTTGGTTGGGTGTTCCACCAAGCCAAATCTATGACAAATAAATAAGAATTCAGTCACATTTGCAGGTTTGACTAAGGGTCATAAAATGTTAAAGCAGACACATATGTACCTGATAACTATTCGGACCATCACCAACCAGGCCGAGTTCAGCCATGTAAGGCCTAGCACACCCATTGGGACAGCCAGTGACCCTTATCACCACAGATTCATTATACTTGAGACCAACCTAACAGAAAGAGACAAAAAAAGTTTACATCAACAAGCCTTGCATCACATCTCTGAACATGCTGTGACTCCATTCTCTACTGACTTCAGATTATTTTTGGAAAGAAAGAGCTAGGTTATACTTTCTCAAATACAGCTCGAACTCGCTTAAGGATGTGAGGTATTCCACGTTCAGCTTCTGTAATTGCCATGGGGCAAAGTGGCAGAGCTGGGCAAGCCATCGCTGTCAGATTGAGAGGATCTACGTAGCTTGGTAGCTGTTCAAACAAATAATTGGTTACATATGGGCTAAATTTAGCTTCCTGAAACCTCAAAGCAGATCAATTCAAAAGGATGACAGTATAAACATTAAAATAAATTCTAATGCAGAAAATTCCAATTTCATGCTAAACAAGTAAAACAAGGCTCCAACCAATGAGTAGTTTATAGAGCCATAGACAGAAATAGCTTTAGCCCTGCAAATAGAGTGGTTGCATCCACTGCTCGAACCTGTCCCCTCCTTCCATATCAGTTGCCTAACCTAATATGCATTTCAGCACTACACTATATCATGAATAAACTACCTTCCACCTCAGCCGTCCCATCCACTCTCCAACATCAATTGAGAGGGTGAGCGAAATATTGGGTACTCAGTTATATACAAGCCACAGAGCTGTGCACTGCTGAAGGGATTTTTACCACTACTTAGTGTATTTCTAGTGGTAGAAGCTTGCTGTTATTCATGTATAACTCTCACTCGTAAACCTCCACTTATGCATTCAGTGGAAATACTGGGTGCTTAGTTAGACATTAGACACATAGCCACAGAATAGCATATTGTTGAAACGATTTTACCACTATGTTTGTATTTGGTAGAAGCTTGCTATCATGCTAATACATAAGCTTTACTCAAATACTTCCAATATGCATTTGACTTTAAAACAGAGAGATAAAAGTTCACTGTCCACTTTGTGGTGAACATGGAACAAGTCCCTAGTTATTTCACTTTTTCAAATCTTGATCTCCAGCACCAGACAAAGCATGATAACATTAGTGACCTTGTTACACTATACATATGCCAGATAAATGGAAGGGGTTAACTCAATTTCAAGAGTACTTAAAGGACAATGCACATAAAATCGCATTCTTAGTTTATTTCTAGTTAACCTTTTAAAACTCAGTTATTAAATTGCATGGGCAGAATGCAGTTCAGAGATGCATATAATTCAGTAACATTATGATGAGACAGTGATAAAAAATTGTTAACAAGGCCGTATGATTCTAAGGTCATAACATGTTACCAGCAGACCACCCTGAGCAAGGGCTGTAGTTATGGGCCGCTTCCATGCTTGCCGGATGTCACACAAGACAATATTCTGGTGTGGTGTAATGCGAACGTTCAAATTATATTTCTCAATTATTTCCCTTAAAGTCTTCTTCATTGTCCCCTTGATTCGGCCATTATCAACATGAAGACCACAAAATAATAAACCATCTCCCTGCAAAACAAGTATTTTACCCCAATAACTACCAAAAACTAAGAACAACCTTAGAATGCTAAAATATAGAGAGAAATGTCGAAACATACAGATCAAAGAATTCAACAAGAAAACACCAGAATATACAACATATAAACTGCAAATCTTAACAGTAGAGCCAACCTGCTCGTGCCATCCCAAGTAGCTTTTATATTCCCACCTAGGTAAATCATGGCAAGGTTCAAACTTCTTTCCATAGTACTGCTCAACAACAGTTCTGAACTTTTCAATTCCCCACAAGCTGATTAAGTATTTCATTCTACTGTTTTTACGATCATCTCTTCTCCCATTTTCTCTTTGTGTAACAAAAATAGCCTTCACTGCATATAATATGTCCTCTTTTGGCACATAGCCCAATGGTTCTGCCAGCCGAGGGAAAGTGCTCCCCAACCTATGTGTTCTTCCCATCCCACCACCAACCTGCAATGGTTATTATAGACGACTTAAAATCTTCAACTCTCAAAACAAGACAAGCTGAAAATAATTATTTATATAAAAGAGGAAATGCATTTACATATAAGTTAAAGCCCTGCGGCTGCCCATCAGCATCAGACACAACAACTACACCAATATCATTTGTAAAGACATCCACTGAGTTGTCTGTTGGCACGGTTACTGCAATTTTGAACTTCCTTGGCAAGAACTGAGTTCCATAGATAGGCTCAGGGGAATCAGGGAAGTTTGTACCATGGGAATTATCATTGCGGGCCTCCACCACTTCAGGAGGTTCTGAAGACATAAATTTTTCTCCATCCACCCAAATATCATAGTAGAAACCTGACTGAGGAGTTAAGAGTGCAGCAATATTTTCTGCAGTTTTCTGGGCGAACAAATAATCTTTTCGGTGGAATGGGGCTGCTGGAGCAAGAACGTTTCTGTTGAGATCACCACATGCACCAAGTGTAGAGCCCATACTTTTAATGATAGTACTCATTACTGTCTTAAGGTCTTTCTTCAAAACACCATGGAGTTGAAATGTTTGCCTGGTTGTAAAACGAAGGGTTCCAATCCCGAACTGATCAGCTAGATCATCCATGACCAGATAGAGTTTGTTTGAAACCTTCCCACCAGGGTTCTTCGTACGAAGCATAAACGAGTAAGACTTGGCACCACGCTCATCTCTGTTGTACTGTTGATAGCTACCATGGAACTTGATCAATTGTGTAGCGGCCTCATTAATATTAGGGGCATCAGTTAATAACTCCTCATTGAGAGGATATCTTATGAAGTCACTACGCTCCTTGAAGATTTCGGTCTTACTGCGTTTTTGCTCAACAGATGTATCTGGCCTCACAGGCTGCCAATAAGTCATGAAAATCAGTAAATGATGCTTTAGCTGGATACAAAACATCTGAACTTGATTTTGACACAATTATCCCATAAAAAAAAATAATGAAAAATAATTACAAACAGAGCATGCTCGTCAATATTGGTTGTATAACCAAAGATCAAAAACAAGTTGGAAGGGAAAGAACCAAAAATTAAGTCTAATAGTTGAAACATGATGGCCAGTTTATAGGAAGTGAGACCATCAGTTAAAAACTAAAACAGAGGCTAGAGATTGGCTTGAATAATAATCTTCTGATGAAATACCACATTGGCAGTAAATAGTTCAGTATATGAATCAGCAGTTAACTCTAAGAAAGAAATACATGAAATCATCAGCTACATCACAACAATAATAATCAGACAACTTTGCTAAGCTCCATCAACTAAATGCGCTGAATGGAATAATGACAAAGCAGCTTAACATTTTCTGACAGATCAAAACATAAACTTGTGCTTGGTACTATTGATCATTCAAATTGATATTGAATCAATTCCAAGTTGAACTGCAGGCATTTACATTTTGCAACAACTCATGAAAGGTAAAGGTTCATATTATTTAGTAAGTTCTACCATGCCTGGGTATAGAGACGCCATCTCGTCTCTGCTTGACAGTGTAGAACCATCATAAAGAGTGATGGCATATCATAAAAGATACTCTTACTTATTTCTTGGATAAGTACCTCTAAAGGGCAAACATACGTCAAAGGAAAAGTATTCTTTCTTAAACAAATATGATAACTACCCAAATGCATAGATTGCTAGTTGATGAACCGTTTGGGCAAGATCCAATTGTGTCCAGGCAAAATCTTATTTTCCTACTAAACAATGTCATAGGATAGCCACTCCAGCTGTGAATTGTAACATCTAACAACACATGACATGCATCAGGAATGAGAAGCTGAGATGCTGTTGGAATTCCTCATGCAACTATCCAATTCAAACACTGAACATAACAGGTAGTCTTCTCTGCCAATGGATCTCTGCACTCTGATTACATTTATGTCTGATTTTAATTGTCCTTTAAACTTTTATCGAGGAAATGTCCAACAGCATAAGCAGTCCAACTCAAAATGCAGTTTTAACTCCAGTACTTTCATATAAGAAATGCTCGCAATGCCCGAGCGATTGAGGGACACTAACTGAAGCGATTGCGATTGAGCTGAATGCACTACTCTTGCCTTCATGTAGCAACCATAGATTGTTTTTGTTTCCCCACACTGACAAGTGCAACTAGCACCATCTCTCACCAAATGGCCAGAGATGCACCTTTCGCTTCAGGCTGTACAACGCTTGGCACAGAGAAACTTTCAAAACTTTTCCACCTAATGATAATTAATTCATGTAGAAAGAGTATAAACGTCCCAAAACTTTTTTAATCATAAATCTAAAAAGAAACTTTTTTTAGCACATGTAATAGCTAAACAAATTTACTTTATTTTTGCTATTTGAATTCACTTTCAAGAAGCCATATAAAACCCATTCTCAACTTTCAAAGCAAAAAAACAGTAGGAAGTCAAAAAGAAATGGCGGAAAGAAAAAACGAAACTACAAAATGAAAATAAAAAGGTAGAATAAAAATGATACCGTGGAGACGGCTCTGATGAAAGAGGCGGTGCCCGCGGAGGAGGCCAGGAAAACCTGGGGCCGTTTGGCGATCAAAAGCGAATAGGAGGCGCTCTTCAAGCCATTGAAGCTCCTCGCAACTTGGAGCTTGGGGTCCTTGGTGATGGCGGTGTTGGCAGCCCCGAACGACGTCGTCATCTCGCACTGATGCTTCGAATAACTTGGAAAACAACGTAAAGTGGCCCTAGCTGAAAAGCGAAGCTCGGGATTTTCGTTGAAGATATTTTTACTGGTTGACTGAAAAAGATTGATTTTGGCTGCAGAAAATTTTGTGGCATGGGTGAGTCCGTGGTGGTGCTGAAGAAGTACACGGAGGGGGTGGTGAGCCTGGCACGGGACTTCCATATTTGCTTTGTCTTTTTCAGTCCTATACCCGTCCACGCGCTCCTCCGACGAGTTGTGAACAACATAGTGCTAGTTTGGTTTCATTTTCATACTTATTTTTATATTTTAAGTATTTTAAAGATATAAAATTTTTTCACTATATTTTTATATAAAAATAAAATTATATTTTGATATAAAGTTTATAAGATAAGAAATAAAAATATATTTATTTTTATAATATTTTTTATATTAAAAGAAGTAAAATATTTAATAAATTAAAAATAAGTTTAATTGGTGAATAAAAATATATAATACGTTGGTAGATTTGATAATTTATTTTAAAAATAAAAATAAAAAAATTATATTTCTAAAACCAAACAACCTCGTAGATATGACTTGTAGTGTTTACTCAAATTAGATAATTTATTTTTATTTTATTAGCAGAATATTTTTTTTAAGAAAAATAAAAAGGAAAAAGGAAATAGAAATAGTAAATTTGAGTGAATGATACTAAATTTAGCTAATTGCGTAAGAAATTTAAAGAATTAAAAATGAGGCAAACCATTATTTTTCCTTGAACAAAAATAAAATATTAAAAATAGTATAACACTCTTTTAGTAATTAATATGAATAATATTCGTAAAGAAAAAAAATAAGTTTAAAAATATAAAAAATTAATATTATGAAAGATGTATTTAGGAATACTTTTATTAATAAAATTATCCTAAAAATAAAAATGAAAAACCAACAAGGTCAAATTAAGGTAATTACATATTTTCAATAAATAGAGTAGAAATCAATAGATAAGTGAGAAATTAAGAATTAGTTTAAAGGGGCGCGTGAGAGGAAGCGTGTGGGTTTACTTTATAAAAGAAGGGTTAAGAGAATTTGGAGACGGGTAACAAAAGCTGGGTACATTGAACCTAGACATATTTGTATGAGACTGAAGGTCAAAATGGGGCAGCGGAGTCAATTCTAGTTTGAAACAAAAAATCAAATAAATAAATAAAAAGTGTATTTATTATGCTGACTCGCGACGGTTCAGTGGCACTGTCTATAAAGAAAAAAGTGAATAATATAATCGTATGCGGCGTCACGGTTGTGTTCTGTGTTAAGAGACAAAGATTGCGTTTGGGAGATTGTATTTTTTATTTTCATAAATATCACTTGGAATCCGCATAGCGTTCTTGTGATTGTGTGTGCATATGATTGAACGGATCCCACATTTTATTTTTCATGTCAAATTTGATTTTTTTATTCAATTTAGAATTTTATTGTAAATATAATTTAATTAAATGAATCTAAGTTTAATATAATATTCGTCAAAGATAACTCCTAAAATAGCAATGGCATCAGTTTGACAAAATTTAAGATTTACTTCGTAATTTTTATTTTTAAATTTGAAGACCGCTTAAATCATTTTTATAATTTAAAAATATTAAAAAATATTTTTTAAAAAAAATAACATCATAATTTTGTAAAAAAATATATTTTAAAAAATAATATTGCATAACTACATATATGTATTAAAATAAATAATTAAATGAGCAGGACATGTTTGAAATAAAAAATCAAGATCAGCCCCAACCCATTTATAATTTAAATACTCGCCTAAGTGGGATGATTATGAATTTAAATCAGTTTCATTACCATTCCTAATAAATTGGGTACCAATACCTCATGTTTTACATATATAATAGACAAGTGGAGGTGACCTTAGATAAGCTTCTTTCCTCTACAATTTTATTGATTATGAGTTCGAGTCATGTGGAATAGGAGATTGAGAACCAACCAATATTTTTTAAAAAAATATCAAATAAAAAATATTTTACATATATGGTGTTGACAAAAAATTTGAAATGGGTGAAGTCATCTTAATGATAAGTCAATGAGGGTTGACAAAAAATTTGAAATGGGTGAAGTCATCTTAATGATAAGCCAATGAGTGTGGAGGAGCCATATGCGCAACATGAATAAATTGTTATAGAAAATTTTTTTGTTAGATAAATTTAGTCGAAAAAACCTCAACGTCCTTACTACTTATTCATATTGTAAATCATACATTTTCTACACTCATTCATTCAATCACACCCAATGTATTTTGTTATTATTTTAGTTTGAGAAAATTGCACGACACTTTGAATTTATTATATATCTAAATAGATTAATCTCATATTTTTATGTAAAAATATAACTAATATGCAAGCAAGATTATACTTTATAAACCAAAAATAATTTTATAATATCATCATTGATGTGGTACGGAATGAGCAGTATATTGTCTGTTTTGGTCCAATTCTATGGGGACCACCTCCTACCCTTACGGTTTGAAAAGACTTCTTGTAGAGGAAGAAATACCGTTGAGATTCCTATAGACGGTCTACATCATCTACACCCCCGACAATCCACATCAACTACACCCTCGGGAGAGGTGCAATGCGCTCGAATGAAAATCGTTGTGATTTTTATACACGGCTCGAGTGGAAATCATTGGAATTCCCATAGACAGCTCACGGTTTTAAAAAGCCTCTTACAAAGGAATGAATCATCTCCACTGTATATGTGCATAAATTACTCCCTCCGTACAAGATATGAGGCAAATCCACATAAACCATTAGTAAATACATACATTTTAATATTCATTAAAAATCAATAGGATAGTACATAAATGGCGATTATATATGTATGTACATATAGCATTCCACTAATGAAGTTACGTTTCTTGTTTCATTAGATATGTATATAAAAACCTAAAATGGCTAACTAGGAAATAAGAATAAAAGATTAAGCATTGTCGCATTTGGTCTTGGCAACTCATTTCTTCCCCACTCTCAACCATCTCGCCCCTCTTATCCTCACTCCTTAGCATCCAATACACAACTCTCAAGCAAACGAAACCTTCCTAGTTGAAATTGACGCCACAAAACTTATGAAGTTTCGGATTTAAATTTTATCAAAATGTGGATTTTTACCAACTTTCATATAATAATTGTTAATTGATTATATATTGTTATTGAGTATTAAAGATTGGTTGTTGAGTAATATAATTGCTAACGAGTAATACTTATGATGTTATGATAAAATAAACACACACACACACACACACACAACTTTCCGATTCAAAATCAAAAGTAGTTTTCACTACAGTGCAAGGAAGCTCTCAATCGACTACTAGCGAGAGATTTTATCAGCTATTCAAAACTGTTACCTTTGCTTATGAGTTAAGCCTATGAATGAATTCAATTTTAATCCGAATCCATACCCGATAATATTAATTAAATTCCATTACTAATTAGAAAATTATATGGATCTAATTTGATTAGAAGTTACATATTTCAAAATAAATAGATGTAGTGCAAAAATTAAGTTTGGATCGATCCATTTCATATCCACGTCCAATAATTTTCTAGTTTTCAATCATCTCAGTTATTTTATTTCACATTATAATACATATTAATTAGCCCCCCTCCCCCCCCCCCTCCCCACCGCAATTTTTTTATTTTTTTTTCCCCAAAATTCGGCTTCGTTTCATGTTTGGTGAATAATATGTAAAATCGGATCCATGATTTGATCGTTTATTGTTTTTGGGACACGGAGTTGCTACGTGTGTATAAATAGTCCGTCGGATCTCAGATTCAGATTCAAATCCCTCTGGTTTGGGTCAAAAGTATTCAAATTTGGTCTGAATCCAATCCATCCTATCCATTAAATGGCCCTATCTCTGCTTGTTGGGCTTCACAGGCCGACCATTGCAAACTTTAGAAAGTCAGCCCTAGTATCAGATAAAATACTCGTAAAGGGCGTCCAGAAGTTATTTGAAGTTCTAATGCCTAAAAGTACTTACCAATGAAGACTTGTTTTATATAGACTTCATCAAGAATCAATTTGTCACAATTCCAAAAGCCATTCTCATTCATTCCCGAAGCCAAGTCCTTTCCCTCATTATCCTTGGATTTATATCCATTTCAGGTCGTCATTCTCTTCCAGTTGGTGATACTATTTCTCTTATAAACATTCTAATTCACCTTTTCGTTTGCCCATTATTCCAGCCCTGACCAGATATTTTACCAAAGATTACAGCAGATTACTTTAGATAGTCAAGCCCCAACAACTTTTTCTCAAGAGGTGAGCTGCTTTTCGCACTGAAACCATCATCACGAGTGATCCTAATTCAAAGCACTCGATGCCTCAATTCTCAGGTCTTCGGTCTTCCTGATTACCATCATCACATTATATCGTATGGAGAACATTGCTGGATCAAAATATCATTTTCTTGAAAGAGGCCAACACATTTTCGTTCGTATCCTGAATATTTCTTTCTTTTATATTCAACCCATTAGTCATTCAACTAAACCATGCAGGAGTTTGGAACTTCCTTTCTTGGCCAAAATCTATACAACTTGTAGAGAAAGCCTAAGAGATTGCCACAAGTGCAATTTCACTATTTAACCCTATGCTTCTCTCTCACAAATGACTCAGAAACTTTGATACAACATCAAATATAGCAAATATCATATCAATTGGGTTACATACTAACAAAGAAAAAATAACTATCTGAACCTGAGTACATGCAATAAAAAGATAATTAAAAGTGAGAAAGTGCAATCTGATAACCATAAAGAAGGAGATCAGCACACTAAGACTAGGAATAGAGACTTAACTCATCATTTTCATTTTATAATCGGTTCAAATACTCAAAAGTGTTACGAAGCAGCAAAGATTGCTAATTTATTAGTAACTAAGGTATGAACATAAGCATTTACACTAATAGTAGTCAAAAACAACCAAAATAAAGAAAAAGGACTATTGAAAGCAAAAAGGCCATCGGGATACCAAATTAACCAACATATGAACACAGTAAAAGGTTCAACCAAAATTTTGGATTCTGATATGAGGTGAGTGAAGAGATAAATAAACAAATTAGATCACTTAAAGGGAAAAGGAAAAAACACAAGATTGCATCTTTTAATAGTTCAACAATCGTGCCAAAAAATAAATATGGAAGATAAACAATTCAAAATTGACCTGAAGAATTCCACAGAATGAAGACATGCACCAGTCAGGCATGAGGTATATCACATGTCAACCATCTGATATATGAATTACACAAACTAAATTATGAAAACAATCACCACACCTGAAAATTCCTCATGAATAATCACCATAGGCACAAGGTTTATCACATGTTGAACATCTAATCAATGAATTAAACAAACTAAATTATAAAAAGGATCACCACACCTAAAACTTCTTCAGGAAAAACCAGTGTTTCTCCAGAGCCTAAGAACATAAAGTAGCCCAATGGTTGACAATCCCAGAACAGCAAAAACTACCTAGATAAAGCAGATAATTCACTCTAAAAGAAGCCTTTTAGACAGCTAAGAAAATACCCTTCTCGGAAAATTTAATAAATCAATGTTCTTCTCTGGCCAGATGGGGCTCAGAAAAGCAAGCCCAAATATCCAAAAGTTGAGTGTCTAAACTCTAGGCAAAGGCCAAAGAAAAGCATGCCATGTTGCACACTCTAGAGAGAGCAGGACAGTGTCCTGATAAATTACACTTGGATGTATTTTCTTAGACTCAGTAAGTGGATACAAAGAGTAGAATCCACGTGCAAGATATTAAAAATCACAATACTACATACAACCAAGCAACTCTTTAACAGCATAACCATATTTTGTTTCCTAGTGGACAGACCAAAACAACTTAATCAAACTTTTATCCAGCAACCAAAGGGCAAGAGACATCCCAAATTTGTGCCAACATTACCACAAATACATACAGTGACGAAAATAATATTTAGCTCAACACTGAGCATTTAATAAAAAAAGCAACAAAATAAGCAACAGGAAATATTAACCTAAATGCAAAATATAAAGCCAACATAGTCGATCATCAATTCACAACTTGTAGTAGCATCAATAGTACAAGCATATCAAGACAGATACTTCAAAGCAATCAAATTTCCCTTCCTTAGGTTTATCAAATTCACAAAACACTTATATATAGTAATTGAATCATCAAACCACCTCCTTGGCCGGTGGTGCAGGCTTCTTGAGGTCATCCTCAACCACCTCAGGCTTCGTAGGGATCGCCACATAGCCAAACTTCTTCTTGGCAGCGGTAACATCATCGTCATCATCTTCATCAGAAGACGAAGAAACATCGCCTAAGTCAAAGCGGCCCGGAGAGAAGAGAGCCCACACAAAGTACATGATGGCTGCGGTGAGGGCCCCACATCCGACGCCGAAGAGCAGGGCCCCGACCACACTCATGATGTCTTTGGTTCGGTCGCGAATCGAGCTCGAAACAGAGGAATAGAATTTGAGAGGGAAATCAGATGACGTCATCATCGAAGATGATTGAGAACCGTCATCGAAGGCGGGGTTGGATTCGAAATTGATGGAGGGGCGGCGCTCGGGAACGGAGAGGAGGTGGTGGAGGTGAAGATGAGAGTGAGATAGCGGGGATTTTGATTTCGCAGGAGGGCATTGGGGTTAGGGTTACGCGGGAGGGAATTATAAGGGTAATAGGTGGTGGTGGTGGTAGTAGTGGCGGAGAAATAGAAAAGGGTTTTGCAGGGGCGGGCGGAGGCCGTGGCGGCGAGTAGGGAGAGGAGGAGGAGGAGGGGTAGACTGGAGCTCGCCATTTTCACGTTTTTCTTCAAGAGAGAAAGAGGTTCAGAGAGAGAGAGAGAGAAGAGAGAGAGAGAATTTGGTAAACAAAGAAACAAGAAATGAAAAGTGCGTTACTTTATTTGAGTGGTGAAACGCGAGGTTTACCCTGTGGTAATTGTAATCCCCTAAAATTTGGTAAATCTTAATTTGCCCCTAAAGTTTGGTAAATTATAATTTGCTCCTAGAATATTGCCTGCACCCTCTATACATTGGAAATTTCTATCTATTTAATTGGATTTGTCAGCCATATAATGTATAATATATCACATAATATAATAAAATAAAATATTAGTATTTTTATTCAAACGATTTTATAATTTCACTTTAATAGTATTTAAATAAATGATATTTTATGAGTCCCTAAATATTTAGATATAACAATTATTCCTACTTTTAAGTGGGCTATAAAAATATATAATCATTGAGAATGAAAATACCCTTCATGATTATCAACATATTTTTTATCAACCTTGCTTGTAACTTACAATTTTGATACTAATTTTTTTGGGAAAATGGTGTTAAAATATGCGTACACCACAAAATTATATATAGTTTTGAGAGATATCACAAATTAAAGTCATCGAAAATCAAATCAACTTAAAGGCTTATCTTTTACAGATAAAAATAAAAACTTTTAAAGAAAATTATAAATAGTGAACTTGTGAACTAAGAACTTACCAAAATTACGAAGGAATGTAATGTTATCGAACTTTTGCACTTTTTATCATTTGATTAATAATGGTAAATTTACAAAATAAACTTGCATTTCTAAATTACCAAACTATCAAATATGGTGTTTGCACCACACTTTTATTATGAATAATTGTTTTGGGATAATTTGTCATAACCTTTTTAAACTCCTCCAATTTTCAACTTGTGCTAGTGAGTCACTCCAAGCTTATTTATTTATTTATTTTTGGAGGGGTTGGGTTGTGGGGGAGGAGGGGGGGGATGATGTTTATTCAATCTCATACAATTTTGTGGTCCTCAAATATTTAATTGACTAGTTGATTATTTGAGTGAAATTATGAAAATATCCATTTCAAGAGGTTGCCATCATGCTTTTAGTCCATGTTATGGTAGATTAAAAATGTTTTAATGGGTTCATCCTTCCTTGTTCTTCTACTACTTTAGTCCACTCTTTGAATTAGAACAAAAAGTGTCCAAGAATCACATCCTCTTACACTTTTTCCTTGTGTGAATCAATTAATGGAGTATTATTCATAAATTATATAGATTGGCCAAAGAAAGTTCATCATGCTTTGTTTTTCGCATGCACTCAAGTTGTTCCTTGGATAAAGGAAACAAAAAGGTATTTGTCATTCTCTCAACTACACAAAAGTTCATACTCAATCAACTAACACCTTTAAATAGGAAACTCAATTTAATATTTCATCATGTGTGAAAAAGTCACACAAACATGGTAAATCGAAAAAAGTTTTGATTTTTTTGTTTTTTTAAGAAAAGCGTTGAATATATCACACTACTAGAAAAAAGAATGTTAATGAAAATATCAAAGTTGTTACTTATTTTGTATGTTAAGGGAGTTAGAATAATAATTTCACAAATTTAATAATAACAAAAAAATATGTATTAAGTTATTATTATTGACAATTTAATAATACTATTATCCTATATATACATATATATTTTAATGATTGACAAATTGCAAGATTGAAATTAGAACTCTTATCTGGGGAGGGCTAGACAAAACTTTTCATAGATTGTGTTTTCCATTGTAAAAAACTTAAATCCTGTTTTTGCACTTCTGCTTAGACCAATTTCACACAATGGAGCCAATATAAGTGATTCTACTAAATGGTGATTAAGTTCTTGAAATCAAAATAAATAAAAATTATTCAAAAATATGTAAGTACATTCACAACTCAGAAAGAAGCCTCAACACATTTTCTTGATGACAATGGCATTATTCACAGTTGACCTATATACAATGCATGAATAACCTCCCTCGTTGACGTTTTCCCTGTTAAATATTTCACGCGTCTAGCTACTTACAAACAAATCAACCTAAATATAGCCATTTAAGAAAGCACTCGCACCTAAGCCTCATGCTAATGAGCCAATGGTGTAATGGGGAAGAAAAAGAAATTAGAAAAGTAATACAAGAAACAGCAATTCCATAAACTGGCTGGGAACAAACAAAAAAGACAAAAAACATGGGGAACGTCCCTTTTAGCACACCTTTCCCTCTCTTAGCATCTGCCGCTTTTAGTTGTTTATCTACCCTCGTTAGCTAACTGGAGAGAGCCATCCCTCATTAACTTCAAGCTAAGACTGTTGAATCTCTCACGAGAATATTGTCTGGAGGCTTTTCTCCAATCCGTACCAGCCTTCATCATTGCAGCAAATTCTTCATAACTTATGCGCCCATCCTGCATGTCAACAAAATGCAACAGATTAAGATCTTTAAAACTAGGTACTATGATTGATGATCAGCCTAAACAATAAAAAAAGAGTAAAATCGGAGGCAATTTCACTCAAGGAGTGTAACCACGTAATGAGGAAGATGCTCAAGTGCTGTATTTCAGACATCCAGCAAATGAATGAGAACTCTTTTTGAGGCAGAGGCACTTTATTCTCATAACCTCCCCAATTTATTTTTTTTGGAGAGCCCAAAAAATAACAAGTCCAAAAATTAAAATATTAAGGGTTATACTTTTGGGACTTGGGACTATCCTGAATAAAATCACTTGTTATCTTCAGCTTACGGTCCAGTAGCAGGGAGTCCTAATGGTCTTTCCTTCTTTCTTCCATTTTCATAAGTTGAGAAGAAAGTACAATGGTGCACCCATTAACCAGTAATCATGTCGAGGAAAAAATATGCAGGAAGATAGTCTCTAAGTATGAGTAGTTCAGGAAAATACAGAGAGAATGTCAATTCTTTTGACCCTTATGAGAGCCAATAGAAAATCGTATTACACATAAGTCTGTGCATGCATATGGAATATGTAAACATGTGCATGCATGCTTAGGTATAGTGTGGATATAACTTACTTTATCCGTGTCAACATCATGCATGATAGCATTGACAACTTCCTCGCTATTGCCACCGTCTTCATCACTCAAAGCATCTCGAAGCTCTTCAATCTCAATATATCCACTTCCATTTCTATCAAAAAAGGCAAAAGCTTTGTGCAGGTGCTCATCATTGGCCATTTTTCTAAGATGCACTGAAACAGCAACAAACTCCCCATAATTCAAAGTTCCATCTCCATCAACATCAGCCTGTAAAACCAAATATATGCTTACTAAAGGGAAAAGAAAAACAAAAAAGTGCAAGCAACTACGAACAAAATCACCGACCAAAGACATCAAGTTTGTGCTACACAAGAATTAGAAAAAGAAAAGGTACAATTATATGGAAAAATTCACCATGGCCCACAGGTTAGCCGTGAAAACCTGCTGAAATCATTATAATCTTTAATACTCATTTAAAGGAATGAGTTTGACATAATTAAAGATTTTTCTCTGCAATAGACTCAAGTTTTGTAAGTTCTTCCCTTATATGCAAGAGGTGATAGTTATATACCTAAAAGGGCACCATTCTATAAGAAAATGGCCTAGAGAGGAAATACTATTTTACTGTCTTCAAGTGAAAATGGAAACTAAATGTGAGAATAGCCCATGATACATCCCCCACCACTTCATCATCTAACCACCAGACAGCCACCCAATTCCATATCTCCAAAAACTAAATAAAACGACCAAATAACTTGTGGAGTTTGTCGGTATAACAAAAGAATCCAACAAGTTATGAACTTTTACCCAAAATATATATTCAGAAAATTGCCATCAAAAAATGAGTATGAAACAAAATTTTGTCTCAGAAATCATCGGACTGATATCCCCATCACACAATCTGAATAGGTAGCCTAACTATACTGTCTGGAAAATTCCAAACTTTTCTTGTTGCTTGCCAACCTAGGTGGGGTTTCTCATGTAGAATTGATGGTCATTGAGATGATGGTGATGTCAGTTGGGCATAGGGTTCATGGTGATCAAAGAGCAAACTGACGCACTGCTAACTAAAGACAATAGGAGCGGAATGGTGGTGGAAGGTTGCCAAAATTGATGGTTGTAGAAAATTCTAGCACAATTTTTCCTAAAGAGGGAGGAGAGAATGAGGCATTTTTGGAGGAGGTGGGGGGAGGCAATGATGGTGGTGAGAAAGTGTGGCCAACAGTGGTTGATGACTTTTGACAGCAGTAATAGATTTCTGGATAAAGTACAAAGACCAATGTCTAACTCCAAAAGAGAATGATAACTCCAAGTCTTCCATAGAAAGGTCATTCAGTCCTAATCAACTTTTTACTTCAAATTGGCATACTAAATCCAGGACATGGAAAAGAAGAGTTGAATCGCACATTGATCACAGGACATTTCAACATTTGAACAATAAATAATTAACTTTGCCATACATCACCACCGGAAAAGTCATAGTAGAAATGAAGGTGAACGAGAGATGGAAACACAAATATAATCCTTACAGCTTCCATTAGAATCTGAATCTCTGTGTCAGGTATCTGGTGGCCAAGCTTTTGTAAACCAATTTTGAATTCTTCAAGGTTAATTTTACCCCGCTTTTCAGAGTCCATCATATCAAATGCTTCCTTAATTCCAGCCACCTCCTCCACAGACAAGTGCTCAGCTACAACCTGCATGTGTAACAAGCCAAGGACATAAAAAAATGCATCACTATTGGTGTGCTTCTTTTATTTCATTCCATCTTCCCTTTAAATTATAATTTTCTTTTCTTTTTTTTGGGGGGGTGGGGGGTGGGGGTTGAGAGAGAGAGAGAGTGTGTGTCTGTGTGTATCATTACAATGAAGCATTTAGTGAACTGTACAGTACCCTTAGAGCTCTCTTTTTGAGCTTATTCATCACAGAGAATTGCTTGAGCCTTGCTTTCACAGTCTCACCCAGTGAGACGTTTGGCGCCTTCTTTATATTTTGTAACCAAGAGTGGTCTGTGTTTAGATAAGCATAATTCATAAAAATGTACTCTTAGTTCCATCTCCCCCTTCACTATAAGCTGAAATCAGTAAGTGTGCAATACAACTCAATTTGAAGTAAGCAAGCATTACCTAAGACTTGCCGAGCTGTGAGACGCCGGCTGGGATCTGGATCAAGCATTTTCTTAACAAGATCCTTTGCACTGTCAGATACTTTAGGCCAGGGATCTCTTTTAAAATCAATTACAGATCGAATAATTGCTTGTGCCACTCCTTGCTCAGTTTCTGCACATTCAGAATAAGCATATGAGATGAGTAAAAACTTGCAGTTTTTCACATATTGCAAACTTGGCTGGCCTTAAAAAATAAATATATAAATAAGATGTATAAAGCATATAATCCAATAGCTTAAGTTCTCCTGCTTCACATCTAAGTTCCTGGGAACATGACCCCCATCTCTCCAAAGTGAAAAGCTGGAGAAATGTCATACATAATTTATGCATTTCCAGAAATCTTATGTCTTCTAGAGTCAAATAAACAAATAACACTTCGCCGGTAGAATGACACCAAATATGTGTTGAAGTTGAGATGTGTAGAAACTAAAAAGGAATATAACAAGTATTACTTTAGAAGGCTGGATCTGCTTGAATAAATCCCCAAACCAAACCATGAGCCAATTGAAACAGAAACAAATGAGGAACTTGCAACGTCCATAACTCTTATTTTGCTAGCATGACATCCGGAGTAAATAATTCCTCAAGACAATTTTACTTAATCAATTATAGTTATCAATGTGTATTCAGGACAGCAAAGACCTTTCTATTGCACTCTAGTCCTCAACATCAATATTACCATAAAGCTTCGCTGAAAGAACAATTGAAGTTCTCTAATATCCGTCATATATTAATTTTGGGTGATGGATTATTTACAAAAGCTTCGCTGAAAGAACAATTGAAGTTATGTGATTCAGTTTATGCAAAACTGCTTGTTATAAAAACAAAAACACATGGGAATAAGTTGCAGCCAGAGCCCCAGGCTCCTTCACTTCTCAGAAGCTTAAAATTCACTTTTTTCTTTTTCACTCCCAATGGGAGTTCTTTTCATCCTTGCCTCCGGCACTTGTAAAAATTGGTATCTTATGAAAATTATACTACACCTTTATCTGCTGGGGCACGATTTGGAAAGGTAACAATCTAATTCAAATTGGTTCTTTGTATGACCCATCTCAAGTGAAATGAGAGAGGAGATAAATGATATAAAAGTGGACCCCTAACACTAATCATTTCCCAACAAAAATAGATATAACCCATGTACACTAAAATCTTGGCTATGTTTGGAATGTTTGGTGTTATTTTCAAGTGTTTCGGGGAAAATATTTTGGGAACATGTATTGGGGAATGTGTGAAAAATGTAAGGAAGTTTGGTTTGTTTGGTTTTGTTTTGGGAGGAGAAATAGATGTCTCTTTGTTTGGTTCGTCGTGTCACATCAAGTTTGATTTAATTATTTATATATTATTATTATATTAAGATAAAGATTGAAAGATATATATTTACATTAATGTAGTGATTGGGAGATATAAATATACATAATTTTTATTGATATAAGTTGGAATATGTATGAAGATATACATAAACATATGCAATAATTGAAATATAAAGATAATAGGTATACTAATGATTAGAATGTTTTAAAATATTTAGAAGAAATAAAAAGATGCATTTTGAGTTTGAGATGTTTGGTTTTATTTTTGGAAAAAAGTTATTTCCTGGGAATGAAAACATTCCTAGGAAATAACACCAGACATCGCATCATAGCAACATTATATTTACAACATTTCATTCTGCATCTTACAACTTTATTTACAATATCAACAGTTCAAGGCACTCTTCTTTGTTGATTTTTAAACTATTTCAACTACACTCATATATTATTTTCTCCCTCAGCTCTAGACTCAGACTGGTGCAGACCAAAACTACTGAAACTAACCTGCCCAGAAGGGAGGAACACCACAAAGTAGAATATAAAGGATAACTCCAGCACTCCAAACATCAACCTCTGGGCCATAATTACGCCTTAGAACCTCTGGAGCCATGTAGTAAGGGCTTCCGACAATCTCGTTGAACCGTTCACCTGACAACAATTAGTAAATTCAATATCCCCAGATTGACAGTGCAAAGCAGGGGAAGCTCAATGTGAAAAGACATTTGAATGAAAATATTACTTACCAGGTTTGAAGAAAACTGACAAACCAAAGTCAATTGCTTTGAGGGTGCTCGTTTCTTTCTTATTTGCAAAAAGAAAATTCTCAGGTTTGAGATCACGATGCATCACTCCTTGTTGGTGGCACATCTATAACACAATGAAGCAGCATCAAACCAGTGTTCCGAGCAAAACATATGAGCATATTGGCAAATATGAAGTAAATTTCACAATAAGAAAGTAAACAAGATGATTTTCCAGCAGCAACATCACAGGGATTGAACAAAATGAAGGAATTCAACCAGATATACCAGTTAGAATATCAATTATATCAAATGCGAAAAATCTAGCACAATTTTTGAGAAAACTACAGGGTTGAATAGGCTATTGTGTACACTCAATACTGAATCGTATGGTTTAAAAGAATGAACAATTCCCTATAATACTCGATAGAAAGAAACGATGAAAATTGTTGTACAGTAACATACATTGAATTATAAACCTCTACAGAAACTTTTGGCAATGAACTCAAAATCGAAATATACAGAGGATAAACAAGTAAGAATAGTAGCAATGCTTTAAATGTTTTTTAAGCAAGTAAATATTCATATATTACACATATTTACCATGAAGGCAACAAATAAACCAAATCTACTTTGCAGAGAGAAACTACAAACTCATCAAGTAAAAGAACAAAAAGAACAAATAGTTGACTCCAATCAACAGAAAATATACTTTCGTATCCACGTCCGAAGCTCGAGCAGAGGAAATGAATTCCATTAATAATATCAGAACATTAAAGACAAACAAATAAAACACTTCCAATTCCAGGCAAACCCAAAATTTAATCATATGGTTGCAATTTAACCTGGACAACTTCCACAATGGTCCTCATGACTAGAGCAGCTGCTCTCTCCGTGTAATGTCCTCTTGCCACAATCCGGTCGAACAATTCACCTCCTTCACACAGTTCCATTACAATGTGTACTGCACTATCATCCTCATAAGTGTCCTTCAAGGTTACAATATTCGGGTGCTTAGGCATACGCTTCATGATCTCAACCTCCCTCCTCACATCCTCAATATCCACAGCAGTCCTCAGCTTCTTCTTCGATATGGACTTGCAGGCTAATTTCTCTTCAGTCTCCACATCAGTGCACAAATAAGTAACCCCAAATTCACCTCTTCCGAGCTCGCGGCCTAGATCATATCTCGCGTTAATGTCGTGGCCTGTTGGATCTTTCAACACAACAAGCTTGTTTGTACCACCAGATCCATGATTTGCACCATAATCAATTGAAAATGGGTTGGGTTTGTTCTTTTTCTTCTTGACATTGGAAGAACCAGAAGGGGTAACACAGCAATTTCCCATGATTCAAGAATAACTAATCTTGACCCTCTCCTTTGAATATACCCTGAGATATTTTCACAGTGCACCAACAAATCATATCAGAAAACAGCTGCCAAAAAATCTGATTCTTGCTGCCTAAGTACCAATAAATTACGAAAATAAATATATCCAAGATTCATAACCCATTGTTCTCAGATTTGAATAAAACACCGCAAACATTAAAAAAGGTTGAAACAAAATCTACCTTTCATGGTAAAAAGCAGCTATGTATTTTTTTATTTTTTTATTTTTAAAAAAGAATCAGTAACAAAAATCTCCAAGAACTATGGAAGAATTAATATAAATTTTTTGCAAGAAAATAAAAATCCCATTAACGTGTAAAAAAAAACTCTTGACATCATCAATAGGGAAGACAGAAACCATGGAGCTAGAAAAAATAACAAAATGCAGGATAATAAAGAAAAGAACCAACCCTGAATGTATGTATATTTTTTTCTTGGGATTTTTGTAAATGACGAGAGAAAATGCGGTCAAAAGCAGCCCTGTAAAATCAAGAATAATTATAAATATAAATTGTTAAACGAAGGACTCATGAAGTTCTGAATCTACCCTGGGAAGAGAGAGAGAGAGAGAGAGAGAGTCAAAAAGCTCTTTTGCAGAGATTTCTCTCTCTCATGATGTTCCTAATCCCTCTTTCTCTCTCTGCTTTTCTTTATCTCTTCATTTTTTTCTTTTCTCTTTTTGTTTCATGATGCAATGTAAATTTACCTTTTATTTTTGTATTTTCTTCCCCGTCTACCTCTTCTACTTACATATTAACTACATAATTTTATTTCTTGTTTTAGGGATGTCCTTTTCAATGTAATAAGACAGAATAAACCCTTTTCCTTTGTCTTTTTTTCTCTCCTTTTGCTTCTTTATACTAAATTTTAGGGGAAATCATAGATAAGTGAGTAGAAATTTTATGTAACAACTAATTTTAGGATATTTAGGAAGAAGGAAATGTAAAATCTAATAATTTGTTAACATGAGAATGTTAGCCTAATACAAACTTTGTACTTTGTACCCAATTACTTTTACTAATATATTTTATGCTAACTAATTTTGTATATATATATATATATTGGCTTAAAAAAGCTTAAAATAATTGTAAATTATTGACAATTTTTAATTACCAAAAACTATACCATTATATTATATATATTATATGTTTGTAAGTATGTTTGATTGGGGTACGACATATGAAGATTTTAAGTGAGTCCATAAAATTATTATGCTCTTTATAAATTTTAATAGTTGATATTTAAAATTATCATGAATTCTTTTTGTGGTTAAATATGACATTTGAAATTTTTAATAGTTGGTAAGCATTCACGTATAATCTACAGTCGTGCAAATAGTTAAAAGTTTTGAGAAAATATCAATTAACAAAACAAAGTCTGAAGTTATATTTTGAATAACAAGATACCAAACTATTTATAATATCATTTTATTATAAGATGACACTATATAATTTATGGAAATTTTGATTATCAAAATACAATAGTTTTTCAACTATTAAAAATAAAAAATAAAATATTTATGATAGTAATTTTTTTTTAATTTAGTCAAAATAAACATCAAATAACTAATCGATATGGACAATCATAAACATATAAAATATAATTGTTGAGTTTGATAATTGAATTTTGTCGTTCTTATAATTTTTTTTGCATAGAAAACAAAAATATATTCAAATTTAATCATTGAGAAAATATATTCATATAAGTAGTTGGGTACAAAATTCATATTAGGCTACAATTACCATATTAATAATAATAATAAATTATAAAACTTTAAATTCCTTTCTGCCTAAATAGCCTAAAGTTAGTACCTCTTCTATCTTATAGGAACTTCCTACTCCCCTATCTACAATTTTCCCTTAATTTTATTGAGCCTGGATTTCTGATTTTCTTTTTCTAATTGTTTATAAAATAATTATAGGCAACCAAACTCATTATTTTCCCTCTCTATCTTTTTTTTTTTCATTTCTTTTCTACATTGAAAATTTTCAATGAGTATATTTTTGCAACTTTTAATGTGATTCCTGTTTTTTCTTAAGTAGATTATGTGAACTTATAATAAAATTTCTATATTTTCCAAATATTTATTGGCATGAGATACATTAGTTTTTCATGTACACTTCCACCAACCAAATGTCAAATTAGGACAAGGGCTTTGATAAACTGATGCCCCTTATTAGTGTTCTCTTATACACAAATTATAAAATAATCATAGTATACACTCTTGCGGTTACAAATGACAATAGGACTAGCGAGAGATGGGTACGTCAAATTTTGAAATTTGCTTTGTCAAATTTTTTAAACACTCAGACCCGCCTCAGTCCATCGAATCCAGGTTAATTTTTTTTTATAATTTTAAAAATATTAAAAATATTTTTTAAATACAACACTACTAAATTTTGCTAAAGAATATATTTTTAAAAAAATAATATTATATATATATAAATAAAAATAAATAAAAAATAATTAAGTCCAGTAAAAAAATCAAAACTCACTTTTGAACCAATTTATAATTTTAAAATTCGTGGAATGGTGTTTTGCCAAGTACATACTTCAAGGGGTAATTTAACCAGAATAAGCAATTTATTAAGAAGCACATGAAAAATCAACAAAAAGTTCAATTATAAACAAAAGTTTGGAGCTGCTATAAAGTCACAATAATAATTTAAAGTCAAGCACTTCTTGAAGGAATCCCCAACGTGCAATACACACCACAAAATGAAAAAGAGTTGGCCACTATCCTCAAGATTCATCCTATCACCCAAAAAGACGATATTAGATGATAGATTGATAGGCTTAATTAATAAAGACCCCTCAAGGATATTTGAAATCTTATTCTAGATTTTGGCTTAAAAGTTGAATTTGTGGCTGCTAAATGGCAAACCTAAGCAATCTCAATCTTCACTACAACTGCAAAAAGATATGGCTCAACACTTATTTCTTGAGGCAAAAGAGGGACTAGGATTTGGACTGTAGCATGGGACAGACAAGTGCGTGATTCAGATTCATTCACTCCAATATTTTAAGAGTAGTTAGTTTTGTCATTTAAACAAAAAAAAAGAATTACTCAAAATCGAAAAAATGGAAGTTCTAAATTGTCATTCGAAAATTTCGAATTGTGGTTCTTAAGAAATGCAGGTACATATTTGAAGAATGTTTTAAAATTGAAAATGTATTTGGATATGAATTTTATATAAATTTATATTTGCTATGGAGGAAATATAATGCACATGATTCCATTATATACACAAGTATTCCATGTCGACGGGTTGATCTCATCCCAGCACCCCCAAGGCCACCACCATTTCCATCAGCTCAATTTGGATCAGATAACCACCACTTCTTCCACTGTCATATTTGCCGATTACTGACTTTACTAGTCGAACCCCTCCTCCTATCCCTCCACCGCCTTCCCTTGAGTAAACAGGCTGCACCGCCACCACAAGCAGTATCAATTATACCTCAAAAACAACATTTCGGATGGTGATACGAAAATGGCCTTTTCCTGACGTTACGTTTCAAATGAGGACTAAGAGTAACTTGTCTAACAAAGCTATCCATATGACATAACCATCCAATGTTCTTGACAATATCGTTTATATTTAATAATCTCATCATTAATACATGGTCCCATGATGAAATCAACCCGAGCTATTTACAACGATTAAGGTATCAATGTATTGACAAGAAATCCTAGGTTTAAGTCTGAAAAAGAAGAATAACAACACAATCTACAGACCACCAACACACCAGTAAGAGAGAGGTTCGGGAGGAACTCCACAGATGTCACCAGCAATCAGTTCAATAATCGCTAGTGACTGAAGAAATCAACACTAACTGACAAAGGAATTGACAGCATCTGATCGTCCAGAAAGATGGCTATAGCCCATATATACTAGGCATTTTTTTGTTTATGAGGAAAGCCTTTCAAGGTGAGCTAGTCTTACAACAAAGATGAAAACAGTATAAGCAATAGATACATATTCAGGTTTTTATCAAAGAGGTCACATAATCAATTTAATTCTATTCAATCTCCCTTTGAAGGTCTTAGATAGCCTTCAGCACGCCTGCTACCCCCATTCTTCGTAATCAAATAATGCATGTCCTTCACTTTAACAGCCATAACAATATCTTCAGTCTCCCAAAATATCCTCAATATCCTCTTCACAATCACTTGTACAATGTTATCCAACCAGAACGCATTATAAGCAATGGAAGTTGGCTTCTGGGGAGTTGCAACCAAATGTGCTACTTGATTTGTTGTTTCTATCAAGATGATAACCATCCTCACAACAGAGAGAAGAACTAAGAAGAAACAAGAAACAGGTCACAAAGAAGTGAAACACTAGTGGATGACAAGAAAATGGTCATGCAACAGAGAAATAATTCACACCAAAAATATCGTAGCACTCATTTTGATATGGAAATAAGAGAATTTATATTGATGATGGTAAAAATAATTTATCATGGTTGGTCATGACCTTGCTTTCGACTGACCAATGCTAACAAAAAGTGCACAATTTTTCACGGCTCAACTGGGACTTCTGGGCTTGTTGATAATTGCTTTAGTGATGCTCCTTCTTGAGTGTCTTTAATAATACTTGTGGCAGAAACTGGCTCTTCTCCATCTATAGATGGCTTTATCACCGTAAGAAATATAATGTTATAGAAAATAGTAAATACTAGGAGAGCAGAAGCTGCATAGGCCAAAAAAGATCCTGAAAATTCTGAAGTTTCCTCTGTCAGCCGGGGACTTGCTTTATTAAGGTCCAGAGCTGTTATAATGCCAAGAAAAATTATAATAAATTAGAACATCTGGTAATACTTTTGCGATCAAGTCTAAGAATTTGCCATATTTATATGAGAAGCCTACTTGCAGTTTTCAGCAATGATATCAAATGTCACCAAGACTTCTGATTGCTGTCACTGATCTATATGCAATTCAGTAAAATCTTATTAAACTAATTATGATGCCGGAGGAACCAGACTGTTATTCAAAGGCTTGGCCACACGTTTAACAAATATTTCAAAATTTAGAATTATGTCATCATTATTTTGTTGTGTTTCATATTTAAATTCCTTCTATTAAAGAAAAGTAGTAGCAGTCAACAGGATATATATTTTTTTAATTTAGTTTCAGCCTTTTTGAAGTAATTAATATTGAGTGAATCATAAGAGTCTTATTTGCATGGATTGCTTGAATCTGACTGATTCATTTGATGCTTCTGAACCCCCCCAAAAAAGGATTGATTCAACAGCCTCAATTTATCCATTTGTGTGTCCTAAAGTGGACACGAGAAAATGACTCAAGAACTGCTAAATGTTGATATGCAATCAAACAAGGCTTCTTGTGAATTGAAAGGCCATATACAGGAGAAGTTGACAGAGGCAAAGAAAAAGGGTTATTCCCTTTTGCAGTTTCGGTTGAATTAGTTCAAGAGGCTTTTTCTTATGTGAGAGAGAAAAAAACCGAACGCAGAATGAAACAGATGAAGAGTTAAATAACTGCAAAATTATACACAACCAGAAAGATGTGGTTGAAGGTATCACACATGCCATTTTCAGACAAGAAAAGGTCATTGTACACAGTCATGAACAGATGCAATATGAGAAATCATCTCATTCTTTGTTGGCTTAATAATTTAGTCCACTCAAGTTCCCTGGTCCATCAGTAACTCTGCATTTCCCAATTCTGTACCAATCCGAATAGTAGTTTTCTACAAATTAATGCTACCAGCACAATTGTGTTGTTCAGCAGACAACATCAAAACCTTCAACATCAAATGATAGCCACTTATAATCAAATTCTACCTCCCTTTTGTATAATATTGTATGGACAGTAATCTTTACCTAATCTTTTCTAGTCTCCCAACTCCAAATCTTAGTTCCCTATGTGAGTACAGTAAGAAAATATTATTACCTCTAATCTTTGGAGGATCGACTTGTTTCTTGGACAGAGACTGCAGCTGTTCATCAAGCTTTCTCAAAGCTTCCCGGGCCTTGTCCGGGTCAACCTCAAATCCCGAATCTTTCTCCACAGCACTCAGCGGCCCGAAGTTGCCATTTCTTCGGCTTTTCTTGAATGCCAACGGTTCATCAACTCCTAAAACTGTGGACCCAGATAAAAAGATTGAATCTTTCTGCTTATTGATGGAGAACAACGAGGAAGCCTGCAGAGGAGGAGGTGAAAGACAGTTAAGAAGATGAAGCATTTGAAAAGAACGCTAGGACGAGAAGCTGCCTTACGAATTACTATAACGGAATAAATAATCAGGATTTTTCTTACACCGTTTGTTTTCATTTCAAAGCTTATTTTCATATTTACAGTTTTTTTTTTTTTGAGTTTAAAATATATTAATTAAACTTTTATGTTAAAATAAAAGAATGTTAACAGTTGCTATATCAAAATATTGACTGTTATCAGATGAATAATTTTTTATACATAAAAAGGTGTGATTTTTTGAAAATGCATTGGGTATGATATTTTCAAAAGTTATGTGATGAAAATATTTTAATATAAAAGTAATAATTTGTGAGTTTTTTTTATTTATTCAAGAGATTTTAATTTGATGTAGGTTTTATTATTATTATTTTATATCACATCAATACTATCAATATTATGTAAATAAAAAGAGAAAGCATTATATAATTTATTAGTGAATTGTCATTATTCTTAAATAAATATAACATCACATCAAAATAGAAATTTTAGAATTGAACATGACATCTATAATCTGAAAGTGAGCATTTTCAATTTCAAACTTTAACTGAAAAGTTTTAGAAACAATATACATAGAATTCATGGTAAAATAAAAATATTTTTGAGTTTTAAATAATTAAAAATAAAAAAAAATCTTTTTGAAAATATAACCCCCCACCCCAACCCCCTTCCCTTCTCCTTTAAACCCCTTTTTCCTTTATTTGTGGATTTTTTTCACTTGGGCTTAAATTGGAGTCGAATGGAACCAACATGGTCTAGGCCCAAGTGAAGTGTTATTTTGAAATAAATTTCACATTAATATGGTGTAAAATTCAAATTAATAGAGATTTGGAATAATTTCTCAGTTAATATCAAACTTAAATTTTGATAAAATATATGAAATATGATGAAAACTGATATTTGAAAATAAAAAAGGGACAGTGAATCGCTAAAGTTGGGCCGATTTCAAAATGGGCTGAGCACCAAAGACTGGGCCAAAAAGCCGAACAAGTCCAATCCCATCCGTTAAGAAAGGGGTAAAATAATTTAATTATATTTTCCTTTATTACAGAAAAAATATAAATGTAAAAAAAGAAAAACACTGTAAGAAAAAGAAAAACCAAAGACAGCGAGAGTTATAGAGATGAAGAAATCAGGCGGCGGTGGCGGTGGAGTAGCCGGCGATAAAAAGAGGGGCCGGCGCTCATACGCAGACTCCGCCACCGACACCCCTCCTAGGGTTAGTTATTTTTACTATTTACAATCGATTTATACCTACGGATTTGCAATTATGATTATATCACCATGCGTTTTATGTGAGGATTATGTTTCTTGGAATTTTGTGTTTGCTGATGTTCTTACGTTTCCTAGAAAGATCTGAGACCACTGATAAAACCTAAAGATGATTTCTTGTATATTAGAATTCGTGGAATTTTATTGTTTTTGTTTGGATGCTAAAGATTTATTTAAAGAGTTGGTAGCATTAAACGAAAGAACTGGGTTTTTTTTTTTTTTGCAACTTCTACTTGCATATGAGAAATTTAATCTGTGTGATCAGCATGCTCAACTTAATGACATTTCAAATTTATCAACTGTGAAATGATTTTGTAGATTTGTTTGGCTGCTCAAACATGAATTTTTAATTTTATGAATTTAACTGATTTTTCAGAAACCCATTTTCAAGAATCTGTCGGTTCTATTCCATCAGACAGAATGTTGGCTTGCATGAGTTTTAGACATTAGGCCAGAGAAGCACTTTTTCTTTCTATTTTTAATAAAAATGATTTTTAGGTTATGTTGGTGTGTGTGTCTTCTTCCTATTTTTCACTAGTATGAGTTGACACTTTATTTTAATTGCGATTGGGATTCTACTTTGTTTTTTTTTTTTATAGTGCAAGTAACAGGATATGTGGAATAGAAGTCCTGTATATTAGACTAACAAGTTTTGCTTTGTAATTCAGAGGAAGATGTAAATATCCTTGAGTTACCTTGTCAAGTGATTTGCTTCACTATTGCTTTAATATTCAATCAGTTCTTATTAACAGTTTATAATTTTCTGAATTTCTTGGACTAGTATAAGAAGTAAGCTTGTGAAATGAGTAATTTGCTAATTTCGACAAGAGAAAAAGAAAAGAGTATAAATACCTTTTTCACTATGTTCTGTATTCCAATTGAACTATTTATTCTTTATAGCAATCCACTTACTTGAGTTTTTATACTATCAACGGACAGATAATCCTGTTGCTTAAGATCATAGTGTGCTATACTGTGGATATGGGTTCCTCTACCGTCTTACTTTCTGGTTTCTGTTGTGTTCTTAATTTGATTGACAAAATGGATTCTGAATTTTGTCAAGCATCTTGGAAGGGATTGCAGCACTAACCGAAAGTATTTATCCAACAGGTAGTCCGGGAATAGATCAGAATTAATAGTACATTGTTCATTTAATGTGATGCTGTTTCTTTTCCTTTGTGCCTTTCTTCCAATATCTGTAAGAAAATGGGGTGGAGAGGGCTGGTCCCACCAAAAATGAAGAAACTGTTATATCATCATAAAACATAAATATGCAGTCTCCCCCATCAGGCTATTAGTTTGATTTAATATTGCTCGTCTGTTTGGGTTGTTTCGCTGATCTTGCTTGCTGCAACATACATTGTTCCCAATACCAGTCATGCTGACAACTGCACACCCTCCGCACCCCAGTATGTACACAAGTGCATTGACATACCCCCTTTTATCGTAAAAACTGAATTTTCAACAAATTTTTATTGCTTTGCTGTGATGCTATTTCACTATTTTTAAGAACTGAAATTGATTATCAAGTTTATTCTCCATTGACCTTCAAATTTTTGAATTTCAGAAGCAAGCTGTGAAAAGGGATGTTTTTCAGATATTTGCTGAGAGAGTAAGGGATCATAAGGATCTGGAATCTAGGTGGGCCATCTTACAGGAGACAAGAGTTGAATATTTTAGAGGAAAAGATTTTGTTAGTTTTTTGAGAAATCATCCAGAACTCAAAGACCTACTTGAATCAGATAAGAATTTAGAATTTGAAGATATTGCCAACACTCTGCTGAGAAAGAATCTTATAGTGCGATGTGACCGTGTTGTCAAAACTGTTCGGCCTGGAAAGAGAAAACTCTCTACATGGCCTGCTCATTTGGAGATATTTGCAGTAAGTTCCTTTGTAAATTTTCTTCAAAAAAATGATTATAAAACTGTCTCTCTGCATCCTCTGTGTTTTAGTGGAGCTTTTAGTTATTAAGTTGAAGCTTAAGAACTTTTCTCATCTTCTATATAATTTACTACTTTTAGTTGAAGTGCTTACCAGCATTTCCTATTTTCCTGTGAGCATAGCATAGATAAAAAGGTTCCAAATTTATTTTGTTTTTCAAGATGAAATTGATCATATGTAATTTGATGTGTTCCATTATTGGTGAGTCCATATTGGTAATGCTGGGATTTCGTAGAACTATAAAATTTTCTAGTAATGGCTTTTTGTGAATAGTGATCTTATCTTTATTGGGGAGTTCATCATGCTCTTTTGTGAGTTCTACCAAATATTATATTAGTTTTTTTCCTGGGAATTACAGTCTGTTGTTTTTTGAGTTAGATTAGGAAAGGTAATAAATGAAGTGGAGCTTATCTTAGTTCTGCTATTGCATGAAATTAATCAGGTGCTGCAGCTGGTTGAATTAGATGAGTCACTATGAATTTTTACAAGTAAAATCAAGGAATTCAGGTTAGAAAACCTTTTGAATTTTTTGGATCATATGTTGCAATTGAACGGGCTTGAGTGTGTTGCGTATGATAGTTGTCTGTGATGCCTAGTATTTGTTGTTTTTTCTTCTCTTTGTGATTCACAAGGAAAATTACTTGAGAGAGAGGAATCATTCTCATGGTAGTATTTAATCATCTCTTGGCCCCAAAGCCTTAGTTGGACAGTGCCAAATTTATATTAATTTATCATGGATGTTTACAACATGAAAACAATGCCAAGAACAATAAATGGCCTCTATTTGAATAGTAAAGAAACAGCTGGGTGAAGAAAGATAAGATGGGTTTTCGACGGAGTCACATCAGATAAATAGAAGTGGTCAAAATTTCTTATCCAGGGTTTGCTTTGTTATAGAGCATTGGCGCATTTTTATTGTATTATCCCTTTTGACTGGCTTTTCGTTGTAAGTACTACATTTCTTTGATTAAAGTGGTGGAGCTTGCCTCTCTTTTTTTATTTTTTATTTTTTGGGTGGAAGAAGGGGTGGGCTTGGGAATGGGTAAGCTAAATTTTTCTCTAATTCACATATAATTGCATATAAAAATTGAGGAATTTTCCTGAGTCAAGGGAGGGGCTGCACCCACCGCTCATATCTGCTAATTCATTTAGTTGGTTGATGAAACTATTTGAGTCCATTCTAATAAATATATTGTTTTGGATGGATATCTTAATTTCCATATCTTATTTATTGTGCTCTGCAGGATCAAGTGTTTTCTGATAATGATGCATTTTTTGCGTGGACTTTTGTGAACCGAAGGCCATTATGGCAAACGCTTCTCTCATTTTGCTGGCCTGTTGTGACTCTAGCAATCTGCTTGTTTCCTGTGTATCCTCATCAAGTCAAGCTACTAATACTCTACTTCTGTGCGGGTGTATTGCTTCTTATACTTTGCGTCCTTTTATGTAAGTTCGTTGGTTCTGATGATACTCATGTCCTGTTTTAATTTTAACATCCATTGATCATTTGGGCCCCTTCCAGACAATGGGGTCCACATGATCTAACAACTATAGGGCTCGTGGGCTAGTGCACCTGCACTGTAGAATGTGTCTCATGTCCATTTTAAAATTGAAAGTTATGTTGACGTCTTTAACTGATTGATATCTGCAAGAACTCAAGAGCAATATTCTTACTTCTAATAGTGTAAAAACACTGGTGACCTCCTCTTCGAGTAACTTATGCTCCTGCATACCTATCTTTTTCATGTTTTTTAGTTGATACACATCAATGACATAGACATAATTAAGTTAGAGTGCTGCCCTTGTTGTCTTGTGTAGTTTGGCACAAGAGTGATTTTTGTTGTCATGTCTGAGTGTGAATGCTGTTTTGTTTATTATCTTGGGCTTATTTAGTTTTATTTTTCCATGCAGTTAGAGCCCTTGTATTTGGAGCTCTATGGATCATTCTTGGAAAACGGGTATGGTTCTTCCCAAATATTCTTGCGGAGGAAGCAACACTTAAGGAATTATTCCAGTTTTGGCCCCAGAAAGATGAGGGTGAGCGCCCCAAGTGGACAGCTAGGCTATTTTATGCAATAGTGGCTGTGCTGGTCATTATACTATTGAGGCACCATGCTCCTGATGAAGCTGCTAGAGCCAGGTATGCATACTACTTAAGACCTTTTTCAGTATCCGAAAAATGATGAAAGAAATCAAATGAAGTTTTTGTTGAAAAATTGATTTCTGTATAAGTACGAGATCTTAAATTTTCTAATTTGATTTTTATTTGCCAATAAAATAGATGAATGAATTTCTTAGTGCATACAATTAGGTTTGATCTTTGTCTGCTCTGGGGGTAGTGGATTACGTCTGAATGTGGATGTTTAATCAATGATTTATATGGATTATACATGGTTTGTTTAAGCCAATGTCCCCTTCCCCTTGTCTGGATGGCTGTCAGTCATGTGAAGGAACAACAAAATTTCAGGAAAAAGTTATGACCAGAACCACCTGTCTGCGTTTTGTTTCCCTGGATGTGTAGCTGAAGAAAGTCTGTTACAGTGCATTTAGCTGAACTACTCTTTTGTTACAGGTACCAAAAGAGGGTGTCCAACATAATTGATGATGTTCTTGAATGGTCCCCTAGGCTTGCCCTGTCAGGTATGATGGAGAAGCAAACCGTGGTTAATGTGACAGATTCCAAGAACAATGTTACTGATAGTGGGGCTGAGACGATGGTTCAGCCCGAAGATACAGATGGAGAAACCATCTCTGACCAATTTGAGGCAGAAGAAATCAGAAATGGAGGGGAGACAGATCACCATTATTGAGTGTTACAATGACATGCGACCATAGGAATGAAATCTCAATCAGACTCCAAATCACAATTTTTTCTGTGTTTTCTTTTATTTTCACTTCTCATTTTACTTAAATAATGTATTCTTCTTTATCAATTGTCATGAATGTAGAATTTTGTAATGTTATTATAAATATCTTGATGTTTTACTTTGGAAAATAATGGCGGTGATTCTGTTTGAAGAAAAAAAAAGAAGAAGTAAAAGGGAACATATTAATCATTTAAATATATATTAATCAAACTGTTACATAGGGAGCAACTGTATAGGAGTGAATATTAAGTTATAAACCATGAAAAGTGGTTATGCCCTATGACACAGCCCATTCTAATAGATTACAAAGTGTTGTAAATTCTTAGATGGTAAAAGGAATATCTGCTTTTTGAAATAGATATTCTGTACGATTCACCAAGAACAGAAAAAAAGGATCGCAGAACATTTCACTGTGTTTTTGAGTCACACTCTGATTGAATATGCTTATCACAGAAGATAGGGGTAAACTTCGCAAATAAGTGGCTGAAAGGAAATTAAAAAGAAGACTACAAAATTAAGTGGCTGTGTTAGAAAATACAAACTCACTCATATTTCAGGTATACCTTTATCTCAGTGCTGACGGCAAGGGTCTAATGACCTGCTGAGTTCTTGCACTAATAGAGGATTACCAATGTAATTGGAATGCTATAAATGAAGCCCCAGTCAGATTGTTATAAGTTCCATCAAATGAATCCAATCACCATCAGCATCTCAGACCAATGATTTTGAATTCGTGTAATCAAGACCAAAGTTTGCAACTCTAAATTCGAAAATGCAACAAATGCACGCAGTAAAAAACATGCTACTTCTAGCAGAACTTTACATCGATTCTAGCAATAAACTAGGTTTTCCCTACTCAAAACTCCAGTTGTCCCTACTCAAACTTCATTTCTAATGCTAAATGACATTTTGTACACAAGGGAAGAACAATAGTGTACATGAAAGAAGCTGAGAAGATCCCCACCATTTCTCCTCCCACAAGTAAAATAAAAACAGCCAAGAATGAATTGCCGCCCAGCTTGGAAAAGCCAAGAGTTAAACAGGTAACCAGCATGTGCCTTCCTCTGGTCATAAACCACCTCCATCCCACAGGCTATGAGTGTTAGTTCACTGCATAGCAAGCGCATGGTTAGATGAGATGTTTCCCCACTTCTGACTTGAAGTGGGTCCTTCCCCCGTCTTCCCAGAAGTGGGCTGATGTGCCGGTTCCTGCAAGTTGGTTTGCTTTCTAAAATTGCCAACATCGGTGTTGTACAAATTCTGAGCCTCAGGCACTTTTGCTCCACTGGACTCAGAGGGAAAGGGTTCAGAACCTGATGAACTAATAGAATGTGACAGGATAGCCGAGCCAGAACCTGTCCCCTTAGAAGTATCTGCATCAGACTTCTTTGCAAAACGTCCCCCGAGCCCCTTGCCCTCCTCAAGGCATGTTGGTGTCGTGACTCATGGAGATAAGGCTGTAATTAACAAAGAGAGAAAGTTACTCACCAACAGTACCAGAAAAAGTGTAAAAGAAAAACTAGTCAAAAGAAGTTCTAAACATATCTCTAGTTTCATCACTTGATATGCCTACATGCGCAGACCCTACGAGACACCGAATGGAGAAAGAGAAAAAAACCACCTTTCGAGCTTTTATTAATTTCTTTTCAAGCTCCGCTTTAGCACGTGACTGCCGCCTCCGCAGAATACCATGGTACTGCTTGGCATTCACATATACAGGTTCCTGTGCCATCTCCAGGGGCAGTGGCATCCTCGCATGATGCATATCATATAAATGAGGGGGTACCTTGATAACAAAAGCAATTTTTCGCGAATCACAAACATTTGATGAAATGAAACAATTCTCTGAAAAATGTTAATGGAGAAGGACAAAGTAAAAATTATCCGCCCAAATTAAAATCTTGTATTTTAACTAACATGAAGTGGTATTACAAAAACAAAATACTAGAAATCAACTTACCAGGATGAAGTAACAAAGTTGAATGGAGGATATAAAGCATTGACTACAAACTAATTATTACAACCATCAGTATGTCTATATTCAAAGATACTGACTGCAAAATTGTGGAGAGGGCAATTGGAACACTTCAAACAAAGTGTAACCCAGAGCAACAACTTGACCAATAAGCCTACAAAGAATTAGTGGGAAGTGCTATGCATTGCCAGAAATTTTAAGGTCATTCCAGGATGGGTACCAATTATTAAGGTACTTATTACATATCTCACACCATAGAAATAGTAGATTGAGTTCTGAAGTGGTGGTATTACACAAGCAACATGGCCAAACTTGAGTCTCAAAGAAACTTCAAACCACAATAGGATTCCTGAAAGGTTTGACGTTGAAACTAAAACTTATAAACATCCAAACATATCTGGATGGCATCCAGTGGATCCCCTTGAATACCTATATTGAAAGGACAAGTATGTTCCACAACTTAGTGCTAATAAATGCGTTTTTATGTTCCCTCCAACTATTATTCCATGTTTTTGAAGTTTACCTTCAAAATGCAGAGAGTAGAATGCATACAACAGGAATGAAAACTAGCATATTCCTTCATCAATATTTACAATAAACACACCCTTGTCAGTATGCAATTTAACCATGAGGAGATGAAAACAAAAATTGCATGAGTCAAAATAACTTTGCACTCATTCTCATACCAAGGGATGGCCATAAGCTGCCATCATGCCTCCATAATATGGATCATAAGGATTTGACCCGCAAGCCTGAAAAAGAACAGATTAAAATGTTAAAAACAATAGCTTCAATACTACTCTCTATATTCAAGAGTGAGCAACAATCAAGAAATTTGTAGCAGTATTTCATAATAGCAGCATTCTTACAACTGAGTGCCCAACAAGCTCCAGCTGTGGGGCCTGAGGAAGGCTCACATCGTTTCTTGGATGCAAGGTAGGTGGAACTTGCTGGAGATTAGGACCCTCCTGCATGTAGTTTCTATCTGAAATTGACAGAGATGATCAGTAGTATTGAAATTCGTATGAGACCGAAGAAGGAGGAAATTCAATTAAATACTACAAGATAATCTTTTGGCATATTAAATTCAAATTAAACAGTCATCATCTCAACAAGGACTCCACCTTTCTATCCATTAATATAAGCAAACTTTAGCTTGGAAGACAATGAAGAAATGCATTTTTCAGGCATACAATAGTGCCATTTCAATAAGAGATAAGAACAATCATGCTAGTCTTCTTACACCACTTGTAGTTCATCTTTAGACATGAAATATATAAAAAAAATCGAGGCATTTCCTTTCACCTCTGATACAAAAGTAAATGAATGAATCTGAAACAGAAATGGCATTTGGTCCCCATAAGAAACCTAACCAAACCTATAGCCCTATTTATCTAATATCATGTTCAAAGTCTCCTCAAATGAAGATCACTCGGAGTGTAAAAAAAAGAACAAGATCACAGAAGACCACATAGGTTGGCATGTCAAAGGCCAAATTGAAACAAAATTTATTTGTCCAAACCAAAAATCACGTATTTATCCAATAAATCTAAGTTACAAGCACTGAAGCAGTACCTGGCTGCAAAGGTGTAGTACTTGGTGATTGTTTGGTAGTATCATCATCTTCCTCATTTATCCCACCTTCAGACTGCGATTGTCCATCCACAGATTGTTCCATGGATGATGAATCTGATGCATTTCCCTGCATCATTGCTGGGGAAAACGAATTATATCCAGTATTATTCCACCAAGGATCAGAATATACAGTGGAGTTTGCAACATTATAAAGGTTGGATTCTCCTTGGTTGACACTCTTAGACTTGGATTGCATGCTCCCCTAATTTCTCCCAAGAACTCAACCAATGTGTCCTTACAGAAGCCACAAACCAGCAAGGTCTGATTAGTCCAACTGAGGTAAAATTCAAGATGCAGCTTAAATTTTGCAAAGAAAAACAAGCCGAGGCAAACATACTACACAGAGATACCCAAATAGCCTCAAATACTTTGCAAAACGCCTTAAATGTAAATCACACACAAAGTTATGAAGGAATCAGTTGGCAAACTTACACTCAATAATGCTACTATATAGCCTCATAAAAAACCAGAAAATCACTGGCCAATACTTACTTAGATCAAGTAACCACAATATAAATACTTTCCTATTTAGATACTGCTTTAGAATTTGGTTGCAGTTTTATACAGGCATGTAATTAATTCTCATTATTACTCATATAGAATTCCTAACTTCAAATTTGAACTGGATAGAAATTATAATCAACAAAAATGAAATCATTTTTCTTTCCACATTTTGAGGGCAGAAAAATAATACAAAAACAGGACCGAGTGTTTATTAAAAAAATTATTAATAGTACGCATATGGGACAGAAAAGGTCAACAGAAACATGGAAAAAGAAGCCAATTACAGACCTTCTTGTACTACTCCAATCGAAGGACGAGTGGTTCTTCAAAGTACTCAAACAGGCAGCTAGAACATTCTCACAAGTGAAGACTGAAGACCAAGTAATTTTGAAGAAAATAGCATGTATAATAGGTTCTTGAGCACCAATGGAGCAATAAGACATGGGAACATGGGTATACATGGCACAAGAAGACCCTCTGTTGACAACCTACTGTCTGAAGATGTTATCTTACTTTAAACCATGTATTTATCAGTAGTTTCATGTATGTAGCATTAGTGGTATAGTAGTAGAAAACAATTCTGTAGCAAATGTATCTTGGAACTCGACATTTTTCTACCACACATATAAATTTGTACTTCTTCATGTAAGTCATTGTAATATAACTAATAGCATTTTAGTATATGAACTTTCCTACATAAGAAATACAAAGTTACGTGTCCTTTGCTGCATCTCTCAACCTTCCCTTTGCCCAATATGAAAGTCCTTGTTCATGGCATCAAAACTGAAAAATTGCACACCCACACTATACCAATTTCCAAGGCCCAGCAGTTGCTTAATCACATAGCCCTATTGATTGGCCTATCATGATTATGCTAGGATAAGTCTCTGGCATGCCTCAGTACACATTATTCAGTGAATAACAGGAATTAGTCAAACAACTCTCCTATATATTTACAGGAGACAAGACCTTAAAGTTGAAGTTTCACATAATACCTTGAATCCACTTCCCACTTTCGCTCCATCATTACTTTCCTTATTTTCTCGTTGAAATTTGTCAATTTCTAGGTGACTTTCTGCAGAAATAATTTCAAAATCAAACTTTTTTCTTTCTTGTACTTATTTAATCACAATTATACCAATCCAATTGAATCCACGAACTTCTTTGCACCTACCGCCATTAAAATTAAGCCAAAAGACTTAACCTTTCAAATCAAGCAACTCGAAGAACAAATCTTGTAAAAAAAAACATCAATACTAGCACTCACTTGCAAAAACAACACCTCGAACAATTATAACAACACATATCACAATGATAAATTGTAACAAGAACAAAAACCCAGATCAGAAAGCTCATTATATTCAAAAATACATACATGCATACACAAATACATACATGTAAGATGAATACATGCAGAGAGAGGGCTCATGCATTAAAAAATACAAAGAATTGTGGAAAATAAAGGAAAAAAATACTACCAGTTAAGGCGAGGACTGTGACGATTAAAACAAAACCCTAGAATTTGGGGGAGTGCGAGAGAATTTAGAGTCAATGTGTGTTGATGTAGGAGTTAGATATACTGCAGAATTTTAAGAGCACTGTGCAACTGCAGAATGTAGGAGAGAGTTCCTTGTGTGTATATATGAGCGTTCATTTGGGGGAATTTTCAGCTGGGGTTGGATTCCGTCACCCAGAGAAGCACCTAGAATGCGTACAACCATTTGTGGGGCCCTTTCTTTAGTGCCCCGTTACACGTGTTGTATGATCTGTTAATTTGGTATTTCTTCCTCTTGGAAATAAGAAAAAGGAAAATTGGATTTTATTAATTTTTAATGTTTACTTTAGTTTATTTTATTAGAATTTAATGGAGGAAAGTAAGATGGAAAAGTGAAATCAATTAAAACTAGAGATGGTAATATGGGTTGATTTGCCAAAATTTAGACCTGTTTCGCTAAAATGGACGTAGACCTGTCACAGATTTATTGTATTTAGGTTGAACCTATTTTTATAATTTTAAAAATATTAAAAATATATTTTTTAAAAATAATATTATTAATTTTTTTTAAATTTATATTATTTTAAAAATAATATTACATATATGCACATATAATAAATTAAGAATTGATAAAAAAAATTAAAAAGAGCGAGTTTGGGACGAAATGTATTTAAAAATAAAAAATTAATATTCATAACGAATTCATTTATAATTTTAAAAATCTTCCTAAACAGGACGGGTTTTGATGAATTTGTGTGTTAATTACCCTATTGTCTTTTCTAATGAAAATTGGATCCCCTTCATTTTTCTTCACGATGAAGCAAATATAACTTCTAGAATGTGGTTCAGTTGTTGCTATAAGAAAGGAAACAAAAGTGTTTTTTTTTTTTTTTTTTTCTTCTTTTTCTCCAATTTTAAAACATGATCAAAGTACCTTAACAGCAGAACTTCCAAATAACTCAGTAACATATACATTCAATCTAATTGACCATCCCACTAAATGCAACATATTTTCTTCCGAATGAAATAAATAATTAGGTAACGCACATATATATCATACGAGACATATAGTAAAAGCAAAAATGAGTTGTCACAAATCGATGTGACGTTTTCTTTAAGTTGTCTACAATACTAGTTGTCATTATAAGCCGATGCATTGAAATCAAAATTACATTAACCCTTTCTTATAAATTTATTTAAACATATTTTAATTGAACTCAGATCAATAAAAGATCTAAAGTGTGTACACACAAGGGTCAACTTTTTTATGGTATGCCCACAAAAAGCAACAAGCACTTGAGAATTCAAACGGTATGAGTCGTACGACAAAGATTCACAGTATAAATGCCAAGTTGGACATTTTCTAAAACTGACCAAACTCAGTATAAGCATGAAACTTACGTTGTAAAACTATGCAGTTTGTTTAATCAGATCAATAAGTTGTAAAACTATTTTCATATATTTGTGTACATATTATTCAAGAAAAAAGTTGTGTTTTACTCTTTTAGATATTAAATATTTATATTAGATTCTAAAAATTACTCTCATCCATTTTGTATATATATATATATATATTTTGGCCCCCATTTTCTCACCCCTTCCAGGTTAAAATTAGAAGTAATAGGATTGAATATTAGTTTTAGTCCAAACATATAAATTGCTTTACTAGATTAAAGTAAACTGTCCAAGCTAAGTAGGGAATATGAGGAGATGATGTTATAAATGCACAAATTTTGAGATACTCTCTTTTAGATTAACAATGTAATAAAATATATCTATTTTATATATTATATGTTTTAGTTTATCTTTTTAAGCAAAACAAATCTTGATCGATCTTGTTTTGCATCCAAACACTTTCGTAATAGATTTTAAATTTAAAATTTTAAATAGTAATTAAGATTGACGTTTTAAAATAGTTCGAATCATTTATTGTAACTGGTATTTCACTTCAATTGCAATACCACCAATATAGTTTAAGTATATATTAATGATGTTATATTATACATTTGGCGTGTATTGATATTATTATAATAAAAAATGAAATATTAATTATAATAAAAATTCGATTGATTTTAAAAGGTGCTTGGGGCCATGTTTGGAGAAGCCCTCTAATGCGATGTGGTTAAAAAATATGTCAAGGCAATGTTAGGGTTTGTTCTCTAGGACATACATTTGGGTGTTTGGGGCATATGCTGGGGCGCTTAGGGCAGAGCACACCAAGTTAGTAGTTATATGCTTTTAAAGATATTTGAAAAAAAAAATAATAAATTTTAAAATTTTAGAAGAGCTAATAGTTTAAATTTATGATAAAGAATTGTTTTAAATTCAAATATGCTAAACCAAGATGAAAATAATTTGAGAATAATTTAAAAAGAAACTTTCTTCAAATTCTTCTCATAAATATTTATTATTATAGCTATTCTCAAGCTTCCCCCTTTAATTTTAGAAGGATTTGTTTCCGCCATACACCTTTTAAAACACTGATCAAGATTCATCAATAATCAACATTAAATAAATCGGGAAAGAACTGCACAAATTAGTAGTACTCCCTGTACCCCAAATTAATGACTCAAATGCTAAGGTTGCTCCACCATTTTAACTATTTATCATAATGTAATAACAAATAATACACTTCAATTCTATTTTTTTTTTAAATATAAATAATATGAAAAATATTAAATTTGAAAACAAATTAATATTCGACATTGGATTATAATTGAGAAACCCCTCACATAAAAGTTGAGACCATTTATACAGAAAAAGGAATTAAAGTACAAGAAAAAGGAGCTGAAAGGACTTGAAATTCGTCACTTTTATATCCTTGTTGGGGAGTCCACCACCTTCGGATAAGGTAGGACTTTTTACTTTAAAAACTAAAGAAATAATGCATGTGGCTTCACATGTATCATGCCCCTTAAATGTTGATTCCTTCACAGAAAACATCGTACATGAACATAATCATTTACATCATCGACGTATAAAACTATATTAACATAAAAGTATCAAAATTTATTTAAATCGAAGATGCCACGAGGGTGCTTAACTAAATATATTCATTCCCTCTATCCATCTTTAACGAACATATTTAAATAAATTGATTAAGTTATTTACTATTATACTCGCTCTATCTTATGTATAATTTTTAATTTTGAATCGTCAATAGTTGTTGCATCCTGATTGGTGTATGAATTTTAATGAGAAATAGATAAAAAAAAAAGAATATTAGAAAAAACGATCCTATCTGTTTGGTTGTTGTGGACAATACTAAGAAAAAATTGAGAGAATTTTTATGTAATTAGCAAAAAAAAAAACCTCATTATCCTCTTGTAAAGTTATACATGATAATGACTTGAAACTCAAACTCGCCTCGAACCCACCCTAAATTCATCATGTTTGGATTGAGTTTTTACTATTATAAACGGATTCGTAGTGGGTTTTAAATTTTTTATTTTTAAATCGGCACTGTCTCGAATTCATCTTTTTTTTTAATTGATTTTATATATATTTATGAGGTATTAGTTTATTAAAGAATATATTTTTTTACAAAATCTTAATTTTATTATTGTTAAAAAATATATTTTTTATTTTTTTAAAATTATTAAAAAGGTAAAACGAATGTAATAAGTCTTCATTCTTATGTAAAGATAAGGATAAAAGCAAGAGAAAGCATTATTTGATCATCTATTGGACTCTCCTACAACCATGCCTTGCTCCTACTCATTCTTTTCCCTAAACAACCAAATAATGTACAATATTGAATATTTACAATTATTACCCTTAAAAAAATGATGAAAAATTAATAATGTCATATTATTATTTAAAATGAGGGTACTTTTTATTCATTCTATAAAATGAGAAATTGTTTATATACATCACAAAAAAAGGGAAATATGAATTTTGATTTAGAACATATGGAATATTTAGTTAAATTAATTGATCAGCGTCCCTCACCTGATTGGAGTTAGTCATATTTTTCGGAAATTTTTCCTTTGGGAAAAATATAAGATTCAACCCATCAACAAACTTCAGTTTATTAACTTGGTATTTTGTTCTTTTTAAGAATAATTGCATTTTAATTTACTAATAATTATGTACGAACTTTATAAGCAGCATTTTAGGAAGGGGGCGGGGTGAATGGCTGCTAGAAATCTATGTAAGCCCGCGGGTGACAATATCAAGATTTTAGCATAGGTAGTAAAGAGAATTATAAAATCCAAAGCCCACATGACGCAGACTGAGGCTGCGGACGCGTGGATTGGTGGTGGTCCCCGGGCCCCCTCCACTGGCCTCCCAATCACGGCAGACTCCGAGCCCACGCTGCTCTTTACATTCAAACATTTCATGAGTATATATATTTGTTTTGGAATTTCAAGGCCCAAATCAAAATAACACAGAATATCGTTGGGACTATATATATTATTGGGCACAGTCGGAAGTAATTGGGAATTCTAAACTTAATTTATTAAAAATATTTGAAAAATTACATAAAAAAATGACGATAAAAATAATATTAATATAATATAAAATTATACAAAAAAATTTATGTAGTTCGACAAATTTATCTACGTTTACGAGAATTCCTATTTTTCACTAATAGAAAATTTTTCGCTACAAAAAAAATACACCATTAAGTTTTATACATAAACTTAAGAACAAAAGACTTTTGTGTACAATCACTTTAATAGTTATTAAAAACACTTTGTCAATCACAATTTTTTTTTCTATCTTGTATCCAAACTATTTCTCTTGGATTGTTATATTTGTTTTGTGTATATTTTACAACTCCTTCTCAAACCTTTTCATAGGCAAGAGAAAGAAAAATTGTTTGACACCTTACCAAATATTCAAAAATAGATTTTGGGGGCTTTCATTTCACATCCCTCCATTTTTTACTCTTTTTTCTTTTTCTTTGTGTGTGGTGGACTCTAATAAATAAATAAATAAATATATATATATATATATATTTGGAGAATTAAAGGTCATTATTAAATTCAAAGAATATGTTTACAAGATAAAGTCATGTTAATTATTTGATTTATTTTTTTATGTCCGATATTTACTCTTCAAATAAGTTTTGAAATGAATGTCCATCCTCAATAGATCATACCCAAAAGTTATAAACAAAAATTATAGTACACAACAAAATAATTACGTAGTTACAAATACGAATGCATATCATCATTCGTTTTAACTAAATTAATAAAAGACAAAATTTATTAATCGATGAACTAGGTTTCAAGAGAACATCGAGGGGTAGATTTCATTCCCCAACAAACCAAAAGTTGGATTGAGGGATGGAGATTTTCTTTGCGGATTTGAAGTTGCGAGGACACTACATCTATGTACTCATTTTTGAAAGTCCTAATGTTCATTTCCTTCCAAATGCGGTGTATAGTTACAACGAAAGACAATCCAAGAAGAACATTCCTCGTACTCTCGTCTTTCATCTCAAAATAGCTTATCTTTTAGTTTGTTTCCAATCAGCTCCGGGTCAAAAGATACCACATTTTTTAAGTAAAAAAGCTCCATATTATTTGCAATTTCAGACTACATAAGACAAGAAACATCATACCAGCTCCAAGATCTATTAGGAATTCTTGAAGTCAACGACGATATGCATAAATGTATTGTTCCCATCACCAACTTTGTTCTTGAAGAATCTGACTTCCTCTTCTGAGTTGTTACAGATTATGCCATGTCCATGAACACTCACAGTGGGATGCTTCACATCCCCAAAACTCCCATCTTTCAAGAAATTTGATTTCACCCATTTTCGCCAAATGGATTCCCAGTCCAATGACAAAATATTCCAAATATGTTCAATCATCACACCTTTATTCCATTTAGCTATGTTTTTTAGCCCCCGTCCTTCAATTTTAGGACAACATACTTTGTCCCAAGCAACTTTTGCCCCTTCTCTGGGCCCTTTAAGTTTCCAAAGAAATGATCGCAAGATTTTGTCACCTTGCCTGGAGGATAAAGATGATGCCAGGCCAAACCATTTGAATGGAAAGTAATACAGGAATGATGAGATGAACTCTTCTTGCATATGACAAACTCCTTTGTTTGCCCAAGATTTGATCTTCTAGTGATTTAATCAATAAGCACTCTACAATCTCCTACAGAATATGTTAATACTGAATTTGACTGTGGAAATGCAATTAGACAAATATAATATGATGTTGGGGTGGGGGAGGAGGGGGGGGGGGGGGGGATTGGGGTTGAGGAATTCATAGTAAATGGGTTCATATGATTTCATCAAACCAAATTTAATAGCACATCTGGGGCTGATGTTATTTTTATGGTAACCCCTTAACAATTCTTGAGCAAGAAGTATGTTCCCACTTTTCTTAATGAGAAAAAGTCGGTTTGGTTTCTTTTAGTTCAGACCTTAGAGCGATCAATACCGTTAAACGAATCCATGTTATCAAAAAGGAATTTCTTCCGAGTTGGGCATCAAGAACTGCGAAAAAAATTTCCTTTAAAAATCGCCTTGCATTTATAAAATGTGTATGCATTAATAATGCTATTTAATACATTTTATGTATATTGATAATCCTAAAATAAAAAGTAAAAAATAAACTACCAATTCACGTAAGGTGAATCCATGCTATGAAAAAAGATTTATGCCAACAATCATATCATATGCCATATGCAACATAGTTACTTTGTAATGATTTTGAAGAAGAATATATATGCCTTTTTTAAGTGATATTTTTGTTGTTGAGTTTTGATTTGTTATAATCTTAATCACGTGACAATTTTGCTTGAGTATCACATACATCCGTTAATCTTACCCAATTTATATTAATTACAATAGGATTATTTGTAAATTGGATTTTTCAACATATAATAGTTATATTAGGTACAACATTTGCCAATTAGTTTTTTTTTTTTAACGATAATTAAAAATTTATTGTCATCAAGTAACATTAAATAACCCTAATGATTAAACTATAAAAAAATTTGGCATTACGCTCAATAAGATTATGTTATTCTACTGATGAACTAGACCCAAGATTGGAGTAAACATTTTTTGTTTTTTTTTTTTTTAAAGAGGCAATCATTTATAAATTTAATAAATTTTTTTTTTTTTTTGAAAAGCCAATCAAAGTGTGGAAGTAATATAATTCATGTTTTTTGGAGTGAGTTCACAGCAACTATGATGAGGCTCACCTCACAATGGTGTCGATCAAAGACGTTCTCCCCTGTAGTTGATGTAATTTCATGTCACAGTCAATAGGTGGAGAACAGAGCATGACTAAGAATGCATGATATAGTGACACGTTGCCATAGGTGGGGACACGGTGAGGGAGTTCGTCCATTTGTGTGAGGGACATTATCGTACCTGGTACGAAGCAGGTCACTACAAGACGAACTGACCAAGACTTTGAAGAAGACTAATTAGGACTGAGACCGAAGAACCTTAAGTACTTATGGGCATGGGTGATGTCACATAAATGGACCCGACCCACCAGCAACCCATTCTATCTTTGTCGTGATCGCCTCAACTTTTTCTCACTCGTTTTTGTCTAGAGTTTGGTACAACCAAAATAACACTTATTTGTACCAGAGTATTTCATATAAAATAAATTTTAATAAAAATTATGTGAGCAAAATGTGGATTTTAGTTATTATTGAAGTAACATAATTATCAATATAAGTGTTTTATTTTAATAAAAATTTATTCAATATGAGTAATCGGTATAACGACGATACAATAAAATTTATAATAAAAAATTTTATTTTGATTCTACAGGGTGTTATGAACTTCAACCAAGTACAGAATACGTTTAGATTCAAGTAGAAACACTGAATAATATTTCATGCTAGATACAAGAAGTAAATCATTTTTAACACCAAATTTTATGCCAAAAAAAAAAAAAAAAGAATCAAAATTAGGTAGAAGAATAAAAACGAAGAAAATAAAAGAAAAGACATAAATGGACACTCAGGCTGGGCTGGCCCAAAAATAAAGCAAACGAGTCTAATCCAATTATACTTGTAAAAACTCCTTATATTGAAGAATACATGGGTCGTTTTACACGAATGGGTTTTCATTTAGGCCCATTATCAGATTCCTTTGTATCTTCCTTCTCTTTTCATTCTCTTCTCTTCCCTTTCCAGCTGGGGTTGAAATTGAACCTCTCAATTAACAGAATCCAACATCTGCTAAGTGCAAACAAGACATTTGAGGTGCATAAATAGATTTCATCACAGGACACACACACACACACACACACACACACATATATATTTCTAGCACAATTGATTTTGTTTTTCATAATTGATTGTGCTTACACAAATTAGATACATTATTTTATGCTAATTTTTTGATTTGATAAGTGCTAACTACTTGGAAAATCTCCCTATATATACAACAAAAAATTCATCTTTATGAGATTCCTTTGGAGAACCATAGTCTTAATTATTTCCTATTTTGTTGTACTTGTCAAATAGAAAATGAAAATTCAATTTGCCAAATATGTATCAACCAAAATCCACACCAAATATCTTTCAATTCCTTATCCCAGAATAACTCATATCCACATCTAGGCTTAGTTGGCCCTAGCTCGGTCAGCATATCCCAGCTTGCCCAACGGGTTACAATTTGCCCCAACATGTCATATCTTGATTTAGATCATTCACGGGTAAATCAATTCGATCCAATTATTTAATACAAAATATAATGATATTAATATATTAATATATATATATATATATATGCAACTGTAAATCAAGAAAAATTGGAAAATTACATTAACAACTAAAGAGGTAAAGAAATAAGAGGAAAATCAAAGAGTAGTCATAAAAAAATGATCAAGTAGGTGTCCAATGGTTTGACCCAAAAAGCTAAAAGAAGAGTTTATCAATCTCCTTTAAGAAAGAGATGGGGCAACCTCGGATTCTAGAAAAGTTGGCCTCCCTCATTGTACAAAAATATTAAATAATTAAGAAAAGTCTATGGTTGATGGAATATTATAGTACATGATTGAAATTTATAAAGTGACTGTCTACTTTCCAAATAGGATGATATCAATCCTAAGGAATTTCCTGTAATACATATATTTAGGAAAGGAACCCAATTTCAATGCATCAATCCTCATTCCAAGAATTCGTCACATATATATGATGATTGTAAATTCCAGTTCACAAGTGTGGACGCACGCACGTGCTCAAGCACATGTGCATGTTACAGATTTGCCGAAAATTCTTGAAACAAAAGCTACAAGAAAAAAGTATATTAATGAAAAAATATTAAATAATAACAAAATTTATCATTAATAATATGCATTAAATGATAACAATTATTATTTTTTCTGCAATAATAGTTCTCACAATTGATAAATATTAATGTTCAGATTATTGACAATTGGTAACATATGTTCTAGTTTTTAAATTATCACTATTAATAATTAATAATGCAGTGACAATAAAAACTGTTATTGTGAATTGTGATAAGATTAGCATTGTCATTATACCCCCATACATAGTCTTGCGATTTTGCAGAAACTTGTGATTTTGGTTATTAGTTGCCCAGATTTGATCACTGCGATCCCCTTTGTTTTGTGAGGAGGCACTCCTTCTCCCAAAGTTCGTGTCACGAATTATCAAGTGTGACAACTTAAGCAAAATTCTTATTGGCATTAAGTTTAAGAAAATTATTACTGTAGCAAATACAAATTTTTGTTACTTAATATGTGGAACTATGTGACAACTTTTATATTGTCACTTAACATTTTGTCACTAATATATTTTTTTCTTGTAGTGAATATCACCTTCATCTGTGAATCTGTTGGATGAAAAAGGAGTGTATGGTAAAAACCACCATCCTCCATGTAATCCAATGACTATCAGTGTAACAAGTGAATTGGATTTACTACACTCTTGTCTACTGAAAAGCCCAAATTTGCTATTTAGCTAGAAAATATAGAAGTCACATTATAGGAGTACAATATTTGTTATGTTATTTGAGACTATCAAATTAATTTTAAAAAAAATCAACTAAATACAAAGTTATGTATGTAAACATTGCTAATGAAAATGCAAAAAATTAAATTTAAGTTGTGATTCCAGTCCAACTCCAACATGCCATGGTTCATCCCAATTGTGTTTGATGGGTTCTTCCTTTGTGAAAAGGAACACACTTTATATAGTTTGTTCCTTTTGACAGTCTGGTGCTGTGGAAAGATCAATTTATAGACCACTTCCATTTTTCCACTTTACCATATTAATTTACCTCATAAGTTGAGTATTTGCATGTACCATGTGCATACATATGTACTAGTCTTTTCAGTTGGGCAAAAAAAAAAAAAACTCAATTAATAGTTCTAATTCCATTCACTTTTTCGAGTCTAATCAATTACATGATAAATGTAATGTATAATTAGCTCTCGTTGCCAAAACTTTATTTAAACTAAAATTTCTCATAAAAGGTTCTTGCTAATTATAACTTTTTCCAACTAAATGGTTAGAGTAATTAAAAGTCACGATGAGTTAATATAACTTGTTGGTAAACATCTATACCTGTAATCTCGTTTATGAGTTCGATTCAGTTAAAAGATAAGTTGATAAACGAACCAATATTTTTCTTTAAAATAACAAAAAAAAAGTCACAAATTTGAAAATATAGTCAAAATTAAGAAAATAATCAGTCTATTCAGGGTCCATTGCAAGTAGAGTATTGAGCATGGACACTTTGAGTAACAAACAATGGTCCACCACAATGTGAAAAAAGGATAGAGTGGGGGGCATCATTTAAGAAGAATTGAAGGGCTTCTAATTAATCAATGCCTCTGTCAATTTACATATTCTGTCTGCAATTATTATATAAATTCCTAAGAAGCTTTTGAAGATAGAGATATCAAAAGCTTGAACTTTAGGCCAATTGCCTTTTTCTTTATTTCATCTCATCATACATTTGAGCCCAATAATTGTCCCTCTCCCCCTGATTTGATACATTCCCACCACCAGGAAAAAAAACACACCTTTGCTTATTATTTTGCTAAATTTATACTTTTTTTTATACTTTTCATAAAAAAAAATATACAATACAATTTGATTAATATTGGTAAAGAATTGGATTAGCCTTCAAAAATTTTGAATTTTAATCCGGCTAGCATAGCCTAAGAGGGTGTTTGACTAAGATTATTTAAAATATTAGAGCTTATAAGATATTGGATTTTATTTTAAAAATAAGTTATTGAAATATTTGGATAAAATAAGATCATGAAACTTTTAAAATATTAGTAATGACAATTTTGTAATTAAAACTGTTAAAATTAAAAGAGTTTATTAAAATAAGATATTATTTTGAAAATAAATTGGGGTAGATGTACTTTTTTTAGAAGGTTATAAATTTTCAAATAACTTTTTTTGGATTTTATAAGTTTTTTTAGAAAAAAATTTACCAAACACTTTTTGAATAACTTAAAAGTTCAGCCAAACACCTTTATATTACAACATTGAGATTTTCTTTCTTAAAGAAGTAGGCTTTGTTTGGTATTATTTTTTCTATTATCGGAGAATGTATTTTAGAAGAATGTATTAGAAAATGTGTATTAGGTGAAAAATACATTAGAAAAGGATGTATATTTAATTTTATTTTAAAATAATAAATTGAGAATGAAAATAAGATTAGAAAATGATACCAAACATACCCTATGATTCTTTACTTATAATTTTAAATGACTAAAGAAGGTTCTTGTGGAAATATTTGAGTTGAGAAGATTTAATTAATTGAGTTCCTCATGATGATGCACTTAAGGGCACTGATAATTAGCTACTCTTTGTTTATTTAAAATACATATAGAACCATAAAATCTGTCACCTTTCTTTCAGCAATTACTTAAAATAATATTTAGATTGTTTTATAACACAAGATTTTAAAATAATTTTTTTTAATATCTGCCTTCCTTTTTTGTCAAAAAAAAAAAAAAAATTTGTCTAATATTCTTGTTAATTACATATTGCATCATTTACAAAAAAATTCAATTATAAATTCCTGGTTTAATTTCTTCCTCTAGATTAATAGGAAAGAATCTTTAGCCAAATCATATTCTCAATTTTCACTCTTGTTGTGGTCTAAACTCTAAAGAGTAATTATTATATTCCCTTCAGCAAGAAATGATGAAGATCTTCGTCTCATGCAAGTAAACCAAAAACACTAAAGTCCCATAATCAAATGATCCTGTAACCCTTGACAGAAATAGCATCAATAATACTTTCCTTTTGTAGTACCTTGTGTGACTTTTATCATTCATAATAACTCCCTTTTGTATATTTTAATTTATTTTTTTATCATGTATTAAATTTTACGAATATATTTATTTAAAAGATATTTTATATATTTAATATTTATACATAATATAAAAAATAAAATAAAATACCCTAATTTATTATAATAAAGGATCTCAATTACTTTTTTAGATTTTATCATCAAAGTTAAGATCTAGTGGTGACAAGGAATAAGTTAAGAGATGCTTTCATTATCACCAATCAGAAAGTACTAAAGAATAAAATTGAAAAAAAAAAAATCATGAGAAATTTCTTGAGATTCCCTATCTATAATGTAAGAATAAATGATCACAACCCGCACGAGCCTTTTCATTGGATTCCTTACTCATGTTGGCCAAGCTCAGACATGTCCATACCCCACAAGCTGACACAAGATAAAGTGCAAAAAAAAACAAAAAAAAAAAAAAGGTAAAATGTAAGAAATCTGACACGATAATTTCACCTTTCAATGTTAAAAAAACCAACAATCTTAACAGGCTTTTGGGGTTCCAAAGTGTGTTGTATAAAGAATTTTCACCTCCCACAACCATCCACCAGCAATTCTTTCTTGCTGTTTCCACTCCAGAAACTGTCTCTTTTGTGTGACAGATTGAGAAGAAATGGAGAATATAGACACTGCAGATAGCAGAAAAAGAAAAGAGGCAGGCCCAACAAGAAAACCATGTATGCTCTTGTTCCACCTCTGAAAGTAGAATATAGGAAGGCCCTTTTGTGGAAGAAGCCTTTTCTCAGACTAGTGATGTGTGAAGAAGACATTACTTGATGTAGTACTAAAGTTTGGTGCAGAGTCTGTAGAGAGGGGACCCTTCATCAGTTGCAGTACTTATAATCATCAAAGGATAAGCCTTAGCACTGCCTAAATGGAATAATAATTAATTCTCTCTGTATTTTTCCCACCTACTAAATCTGCAAATGAAATACTATATTATGTGTTAGCCTGACAATTTAATCTTAAGTTGTCTTAATTATATGTTTTGAAATGATTTCATATTAGGTTCACTTATTTAAAATTCGTTGTCAAATAAAAATTTAACAAATTTGTTGTTATGAATTTGAAATTAATGCAAAGACAACTTAGGGTTACTCCAAAACAATTGTGTTTTCAAAGATACAAGCTAACTACATATGGAATGACCTTCTCCAGTAGTTTGCCTAATTGTTTGGAATACTCAATGAACATTCTCTGGTATGATTTATGTACTATAATGTACATATCCCTCAAGTATTTTCAAAAACAATGTACATATCCCTCAAGTATCATCATTATTTAGGACGACAAAACAAGAATCTGTTTCAATTTGTTATTACATTTCATATTACATTTCATGAATATACGTGAATGTATATATGATTCATTCCAAATATAAGCAACCAAGGAGTTGCCTGCCCGAAGGCGAGTGGAGAGCTGAATCCAGACCTTATATTAACAACAACATGAATTATCTTCCCATTCTTTCACTCTCTCTGGTTGTCTTAAAAAGCAAATTTATTATTAAAGAAACTAACTGTCACCATAATCATGGGCTGAAAAATACAAAACAAATCCGTCCCAACTTAAATTCACACAAGAAATTTGCACTCGAAAGTCAGAAAAATTACATTGAGGATAAACAAAGACAAGAAAGCACAAAGCCCAGCTATCCACACACTATTTAAAACTGCAAACAAAATGGCAAAGCAATCCACAGAAGCTGAGAGCAAAACTACTATAGCCAGTGTGATAATAGAGATTTTCTTGATCTACAGAAACATATCAGTAATGATCAAACTGGGATACCACGAAGAGCCAAATAAAAGAAGAGCTCTATATCTGGAGGAGCAAAAAATGGTGTAGGGGTTGTCCTCCTCAAAGAAAAATTTCTGACTATTCGCCTCTTCTTTGGTGCTGGGGGGCAAGTGTTGATCTCAGGTATTCGAAACCTTTCTGCTTTTGGAGTAGAACAAGCACTAGTGTTGTAAGACACATCCACATTTTCAACATCCTTGGAAGCATCGACTTTCGACGAATCGTTGGAGGGCTTGGCCGGAGAATTGGCAGGCGAAACTACTACTGAGTTTTCTTGATTCTTTGAGTTCTTGAAAAGGGTTCTTCTTCTTGACGATGATTTTCTTGTGCTTCTTGTTCTTCTTCTACAAGATGGACCCATCATTTATTCGAGGGAATGATGCCAAAGTGCTGCTAGCAGAATTTGGTAAAAGTGGCAAATGCGATTTTAGGCCAACTAACTGAAATCTTTAGCGATGGAAGCAAAAACTGAAAGGGCTACGAAAAGTGTCAAAAACAGAACTTCCATTACTAGGATACTTGTAGGGATTACTTTATCAACCCACCAAAATTTTTGACTGAAAAGTAACAGAAGTGGAGGGACTCTCTCTTTCACACAAACCTTTTCAAGAACAAGAAGACTGCTAAAACGAAAACCCTAAAGCCTGCACTCTAAGTTGAACTAAAGGACAAACAAATTCAATCTATACAACGGTTAGAATGTTAGATCAGACTGAAAACCATAGTTAAGGAAAAGGAAGAGCAACCAGATCAAATCATCCAAAACCGTTTTTACATTAAACTGACAAAAGCTAAACAAGAATGGCGGCTTACATATGAACAAGATTTTGATAAAAATGAAAAGGGTCAGCCAAAGAAGAAGGTATAATTTACTTGAAAAATGGAGAGAATGGAGTATCAGAGGATCCAACGAAAACCCTTGAGCGAGGGAGAGATGGAGAGGGAGAATTTCAATATTTAACTTGATTTTTTTTCTGTTTTGCATGTGTTGCCTTATATATGGAAAAGCAATGTTTCGGGCAGTCTGCCCGCTGCCCCAGGGAAGTTTAATGATTAAGGATCCTTAAATTAAGCAAAGCCGCTGCTGCTAAATAAGATAATAAAGAATGAAAAATCAAATTTGGTGATGGGCCACCTTAGAATTCAAATCTGTAAAAGGCATAATTTCTTTTTCCCAAAATTTAATGCAAATTGGATAGCAAATAGAACCAACCACTTTCATACTTACATGTTAATAATTAAAAATTAATTAGTAGATAGTAGATGCATCATCATTAGGAAAAAATTAAAAATTAAAATAAAGTGATCTATTACATTCATATAAGAGAATGATTTGTATCGATACGCTAATAATATATATTTTTTTTATAATGAAATGATCAAATATATAATTATATTGTGATCGGGTGGGCTCCCTTCAACTATTAAATTTTAAAAATTTATTTTTTTAAAAAATATTAAAAATATTTTTTTATTTAATGTTTAAAAAAAATCTCGTTTTTTTTATATTTATTTTCTAACTCCCTTCCTAATTGTATATCAAATCCACAATTATCAACTATTATCAACATTGACAAATAACCAAATATCTACTGAGACCGAAATCAAAAGTACAATCTCAATTTTTTTATTTACGATGACTCTTACATTTATTTAAATCGTACTTAGACGAGACCAATGCCCTAGAAACAGTTAATGGGCAACTAAGATTGTACATTTAAGAACATGAAATATTGGGAAAGGGACAATAAATCAGTGTTATGTTCAGCTCAAATTTAGGGCATTTATTTTTGATTAATTATCTGTCCTTTTTACACCCTTGGTTTGGGCATATTATTATTAATTAATAAAACAATTTAGAGGACATTTTTGAGACTTTGGATACCTCGAGCACAAGGCAAAATCCAAATTTTAATTTATTAAGGCACACGTGCACTTCACTGAATTTCTTGAGCTTTGGGATGCTTCATGCATGCATGTGTGCTGCTGCTATATAATGTCAAATTATGAAGCATCTTGTGTCTTCATGTGTGTTTTTGGACTAAGATAATTTAGTAAGTAATAAATTGATAATTTTACCTAAGTAATTTATTACTATGTAATTAGTAGTATTATTATATAATATATTTCTAGCTACAAGTAAACATAATAAATATGCTATGTGGAAATAAGTTCACCAATTACTTGTGTGTCTAAATTTTGTTTAACATGCATGATCCTTGGATAATCATAAGTTAAATCAAATTGGTGGGGTAAAAATTAATTTTGGTATTACGTTGTTGTATGAGAGACAAATATATGTATAAGAACTCGAGCATGAGGCATTAACTATATGTTAATTTTTCTCAGTAATTTATAATAAAATACCTTTTTCCATAATATAATTAATTTATATTATATGAGCAAGATAAAAATACGTGTAAGAATTCGAGCATGAGACACTAACTATATGTTAGGATTTGTATAAATGAATTAAGGAGGAATTTGAATTAATGACTCTAGAGAGAGCCTTAGTAGGAATTGCATTTAAAAAGATGACAACAATTCTCAAATAATATTTCACAGTAGTATACTTTGAGGGTGTTTGGCTGATTCTTCATTTGAATTGATATATTTAAAGTTAAAATTTTTAAATTCATAATAATAAATACATTGAAATTGTTTAAATAATTTCATAATACAATGTATTTCAAATTTATGAGTTTCTATTTTAAATTATTTTTTGAATTATTATGGTGGATTCAAATCTATTTTATATAGTCATATGAAATTCTTCTCTCAAATTCTCTCCTCAAATTCAAATGCAACCTAAGTTTATTTAAAAAAATTTATAAATTTCTATATCTTATAAAATATTTTTAAAACTTATAAAATGTTAGATCTTATTTTAAAAATAAGTTGTTAAAGTATTTGAATAAAATAAGATTATGAAACTTTAAAAATTTAGTAATAATAATTTTATAATTAAAATTATTAAAATTAAAAAAGTTTATTAAAATAAAATTTTATTTTGAAAATAAGTTAGAATGAATGTATTTTTTTTTAAGCTCTTTCAAAATAAATTTATAAGTTATTTATAAGCTCTTTCAAATAGTTATTTATTTATTTTTTAAGCTCTTTCAAAATGAATTATCAAATATTTTATAAAATTTATAAGTTCAGCCAAACAGTCAAAAACCAATGTGATATAACCTAAATTTTCATGAGGGTGCAGTAGTCTTTTATTTAGGAAGACCATCGTATTGCATTCGCCATTTCCTCCTTGAAGATAGGATGTTTTTAATATCTGATTTAATCATTAAAGGACTATATCTCAAATCATTTGTTCGTGTCGCAAGTCGAATCCCCTCCCCCTATGCTCCACATTAATTTAAAGAATTAGTGACTTGAGCATTGATTAGGAGATTTGCAACATCACAACACTTTAAACTTTGGTTCAACTTACACTATATCACTGCTAAGATTTTGCATCCGAACCTCCATCGAGTTTAAAAAAATAAATAAAAAACACACATCCAAGCACAAAAACAACTATAACACAAAAACAGCAAAATCTGAGCTTGATCCAACCAACATATAACCAAAAATCTTGATTCATTGCTCCTACGGGCATGACACAATGGTAAAATAGTTGGAATTTTTTTTCTAAATATTGGGGTTCGAATTCTAGTAGATGTAGTGATTATGGTATATTGTATTGCTCATTCGTAGGTTCCTATTGTGTGTCATGAAAAGGGATTTGGTGGAGGGTTGGTCATACCAAAAATCAAGTTTCAATCGTATATAGGTTATTTCACCGTATTTACTTAGAGGGTGAATCAGAGGGGAAGACTGCTCTCCCCTATGACTGTTCATGTTGAAGTCTAGTGAACGAAACAAGTCTTGAAAAATTTGAGTTATAAAAAAAAAAAAATTCTTGTTTCAGTTTGCTAGTATGGTGCATGGACTAAGAGAGCAAATCCTACCTCCCAAGGATTTCAAAAAAAAAAAAAAAATGGTTTACAACTCAGATTAATTGACAAATTCATCAAACTTACCCAGTATGAAGCATAAAAGGATCTCCTATGTTCTATCTACCAAAAACATCCAACTACATCGAACAGTTTCCAATTTACGAATTTTGTTAAGAGATTTTCAAATCATCATTCTTTATTAATTCATGGTTTCGAGTATAATACAAGGTTTCTTCACAAAATGGAAATCTTGGATCTTTGAATGTGAAATCCATGGTTTTCATTTTGTTCAAGAATTGCATTATCCTAAAATCAAGGGTCAGAAACTGAGTTCAAATCTATCAACAAAATCCTTACTAAGGAATTCATGACCTTCATTTCAAACGAAAAAAAAAAAAAAATTATATTGTTCGAAGGACAGAGCAAAAACTAAGGATTCTGTTATGGAATCAAGTCATAAAAACTTGTGCTAGTTCATCGTTTGGCATCCGACGCTAATTTGCTTGCTTATCTCAAATCCTACAAAGCCATTTTACATAATGGACCCTGATCATGGATAACTATAAGTTAGTTGAGTGGCATTGAGATTTTTGCCCATAAGGATCCAGGAAAAGGTTTCCGATCCGGCGTGTGACGATGTGGAGGATTTCTTTTGGTTGTTTCATCTTTTCACAAAGAAGGGTGGGATCAGAAATGGAGACAACAGTTTCTTGCATTTCTTCATTTACAGATCACATAGCTCAACAACGCCCCCACCCCCCACCCCATCTGCTCCCTGTAAGACTCAACTAAAGGCAAACGTTTGCAGGAGGGTTAATGCTTCACAACTAGGCCTTTTCACAGGTTAAGTTCTTAGAAACATCAACAGAATAGTTCTAGAAGGAACAGCAGTTAAAAATTTCCTAACCGAAGAAGGTACCTTTGTCGGTATTGCTAATAATTTTTTTTTTATTTTGTCTTTTTTTTTTTATAATCCAAGATTGCATGGACTAATTTTGGGAGAGGCCAACCTTTCCCTATTTCGCCATTCGGATAAATTCGGTAGACAAGCTTGTGAAACACTCAGATCGACTTTTACAGAGGTTATTCCCTCCTTCTCGACCAACCTTAAGCGCGGATGGGAACCCAGATGAGCAGAAACAGATACGCACCGCTCCTGCCACCAAATAATCACGTGTCTGCTAGGATTCGAACCCACGATCCTCACGTTTTTTTCCCTTGTGCCATGCTACTGGCCTAATAATTTTCCCAGGGCCTTGCATAAGAGAAAGATGGCATATGGTCGACAGGATGCAGCCAGTAGTCATCCAGACTTGATGACGCATCTTTAAGTTTTAAACAAATTTCAATCAACTACAATTCTGCCTCATCCATATTAAGATACACCCTTCTAGTTTTAGTTCATCTTATTTCCAGCAAGGGATTAAACACCCATATCTTTGGTTGAACCCCTTGCAACCAAATATCCTGAGAAATTAAGAGTGCCTAAACAGTTAAGATGCATTCCCCAAGACATCCCGATTGATGCATCAAAGAATGAGCTTTCTTAGTTTATGGAATAACTATTAGAGCATCATTTCACACCCAATATTCTCTATCCATTTTCTTGAGTAAACTGAGGCCATGCAAGAGGACGAAATGCAGAAGGTATTATAGGTTCTTGGTTTTCAGGAAGGCCTTCCATCAACAACCTATGCCAACGGTGAGGAGCTCCCAGAAAAAAAGGTGGTATTCCTAGATCATAATCAGAATAGGTCTAGGTCTTTCAGCATATGAAGTAAGAACCTGATTATTGGTTACAGGATTCAGGACAAGCATTTGAGGAATTACACAACATATCAGTAATTAACCTTTTCTATCAACTTTGCAATAATCAGAATTGAAAACCCATGTAACCTGTGTATTTCAGTGCTAATGTCAAGATAGTAACTTCCTGCAAAGACTACGACCACTTCAGCCAAAGGTCAACCCAAAAACAAGCATCGGCTTTAAGTAAAGTATCAATATTCAGAGTAATAGCATCAATTCTAATTCCATCAATCTTCTTGTTAAACAGCTAAAATGAGTTTTATGCCAACAAACTTAAGCTAAATATATAGCACAAGTTTCCTACATTCTTTGACACCAGCAATATTTAAGGGCTAAGAAGACAAGAGGACCAAAATTGTCACCGTCCCCTTGAGGCAGCTTCATTCAACTCTTCTGGTGATGATTGAAACAGCTCTATATAACGACTCCCAAGAGTCATCCTATCCTTAGCCAGCGCCTCTGTTGCATCATCTGCACTAGCAAACTCCACAAAAGCTTCTCCCGTGGGCCTCCCCTCAAAATTGAAGATAATGTGAATTGACTCTTCTGACAAAGTAAAATTCTTAAAGAAATCAATTACATCATCCTTGCCAGCAGAAAATGGTAAACCCCTCATCCGTAATATAGGCGTAGGTTCAGTTGGGTCCTTTCCCTCGAATGATTTTGGCAATAACCTGATCATGAAAGGTGGTTGACTCATTTTAGAATTGTTATCACATATAGTACAAGTGTTCAAAAAATTAGATAACAGTGGATAAAATATGTAATTGATACGTGTCTACAGAAAAGTTGTTAAGACACCATAAATGATAAATCAGCCACAACACATTATTTTTTCATCATCATAATGCATGAATGATTTGGACAGAGCCGAAGGGATCTCTATGAAAGCCTATTTCATGCATAATAGATAAGCAAATGCCAAGAATGATTCCCTGGCATTCAGAATGTCGAAATTCAGCCCATAAAGCTTTACAACCAAGTTTCCATAAAGATAAAATAGCAGAGCAAGAACTATATAAGCAAGATGTCCTTTAAGATTCATACATCTTGAATTTTTTAATCAAGACATCTTAGAATATTTCAGAACAACATGGTATCTCGATATCCTAGATTGACGTTCTTGCAGCAAACGGAAAAGTAGAACTCGTAGTAAATTGATCGCCCAATAGATGCTCAATCAAATATAAAGGCAGCTTACGTTCAATATTAAGGGCCCTCATCAAGATAGAGTGGAAACCAACACCTTTACCTTACTAATCATTTGACAGACAGCAAATTTCCAAGTAAAGCAGCGGAGCAAGAACAAATTCTGAATGTTGCAAAGCATAATAAAAATAGGTTTATGACAACATCCAGAAACAATAGCACAGAAGATTACTGAGTACACAAAATCACATGAATCATAGGTTGTGCCGTCTTAAGTGGAATAGTTGCATAATTAAAAACCCATGCAGCAGCTAATAGTTGAGTCAACCAGTCAAGGCTTCCAAAGATTTCTCATAAAAGGAAAAGATCTCTTCATTAGTCCTATGTTTCAAGCCTTCCTTTTTTGGTTGACTAATCCAAGTTGCTTTAATGTATAGTAGTATAATTATTAGAGTCTTGAGAACCACAAATTGAAAAATCTTAGCATGTCAAATTCAATAAACTAAAATAAAGCTGCGTGGATTTAGAGAGGAACTTTCTTCTCTTTCCTTTCAAGAAGATATTGTAACAATTTAAGTGAATGTCCCAAAAAATGTCAATTGTCTTTCATATCAATGATACTTTGAATCAGCTTGCATTCATCTATAAGTTCGAATTTCAGTTTGTCAGCATTAAAAATCCCAATTTGAGAATTATGTAAAAGTAAATCACAAAGTCCCTTAAAAATGGTACCCAACAAAACAAATATGAAGAGCCTTACACCCCACCTGAAAAAATTAGAGATAAATAGTATTGAGATGCACACACAAATGATAGTTGTACATATTCCACAAGCAATATCATAATAGTAGAAATAATTGCATATCAAAAATTTTCAAAACACTGAGACCTCAGGTGGTCATTTTCAGTAAACTTCTCACAACGGAAAATAATCTCGAAAAACGGGCAAAATCAACAGGTTGGTCTAACTACCTTTCAAGTCAGTAAATAGAGAAAACTAATACATTCTATTCAAAATTTGATGTCCTGAATTATACCACATATCATGCCTGCCCAAGATATGATACATCTTCATGCAAAATCTAATACATATTCCTCAGATATGGTCACAGGAGAATGGGCGGGCATATCTCAGGAGAAAGGGCGGGGAGGAAGGAATTTGCAAATGATGTTATATGCAAGACATAGAAGATAAAAAACGAGCAAAGGATATATTTTGGTAACCCAACAGATAATAAGAAAATCTCTATATAAGCTAAATGAACTATAAAGGCGTATAAAAGCCAAAACAACAGAGAAGGAACATTTCCAACAACCAAAGTTCGCAAACAACTAAAAATTGACAGCCAGAGCTATGGCCACAAATAACAGAAAATGAAAGAGTAGGAGATAGTCACCGCCCCCTTGAAGCTGCTTCTTCCAGCTCCTCACGCGATGCAGGGAAAAGCTCTATATAGCGATATCCCAGCGTCATCCTGTCCTTAGACATTGCAGCTCTTGAATCTTCAGGACTTGCAAACTCTACAAATGCTTCTCCAGCTGGCCTTCCCTCAGAATTAGCTATTAAATGAATTTTGTCTTCTGAAAGCTCAAAATCCTTAAAGAAGTTTATAATTTCCTCCCTGGTAGCAGAGAATGGCAACCCCCTCAACCGCAATAACCCTTTAAACTCTGACAAGTCCCTCACCTCATCAGAAGATCTTGCCCTTGGGGCACCACGACGAGGTGAACCACCAGGAGCATCGAAAACTTCATTTGCTATGGCCTTATAGTATTCATCTTTTCTGCTTCGGAAAACCTCCACATATCTCCTACCAATGTTTTGTCTATTCCTCTGTAGGGCAAAATCAATTTGAAGAGGATATCCCAAAACACAATAAGCTTCTCCGGTGAACTTGCCACCCTTATGGACAAATAGGACGTCAATAACGTCAAGACCATGGAAGAAATCAACTATTTCAGCTTCTGCACAATCAAAGGGTAGGCCTCGAAGTCGGACAACAGGAAACGGAGGGGGAATATAAGAATACGAGGGAGGTGGTGGAGGTGGAGCATTGTACATATAACTTGGACCAGGAGTACCATAATATGATGACCCCTGATCCATCAACCGCTGCCGTTTCAAGCCCATTTCCCGTGCATCACCAGAGTCCACATACTTACTTCATTGCCAAACAAATAACAACACATTCACCAGGTCAGTTCTATATTGGTAAACGATCAGCAAAATTGCTAAGTAAACCATAGTTCTCATAAAAAATCCTATATCACAATCGTTTGACAAGTAGCTAGTTCAAAATTCAAAAGTAGCCAGTAGCTACAGCTTGAGGATATGTCTTTTACATTGATAGTTATTTTATTCATAAATGTTCAAACAACTAGCTAGCAAAAGAATAATGATTCTTCTTGAAATAAGGGTGGAATTGGTGGTAGATATCAAATTTTGGAGCTGGAATTTATTAAAAAACCTCACTAATGGAACTATGTCCCAACTCCAATTCCTACTACAGAGTAGCAACTCGAGGGACATCTGAAAAATCAAAGAAAATAAATTTACGGATAGAAGAACACGAGAAAGCTCTTGTGGCCAAATTCAAACCCCAAATCAGATAACTCGAAGGACATGTAAAGAAAAGAAATTTAAGGATCATGGGAAATCTGCAGTGGCCTAATTCAGACTCCGCAAGAGAACAAAAAGATAAGGAAAAATCAAAGAGTTGCCAAACATATTCAAGCAGCGTCAACAAATAATTAACCAGGGTACTGTATCTTATGGTGTGAAAGAAAAATTCTGATCCCAGAAAATGCGACGCCAAACTAGTAATACAAAGGGTAGTAAAATCATAAAAACAATTAAAAAAAATAATCTTTAGATTAAAATTAACCTGAGATTCTGAACATAAATTGCAGGAAAATAAAAGGTAAGCAACAAAAAAAAAAAAAAAGAAAAGGAGATTTTTCTTTTCTAATTCTTACCCTCTGTAGAACATTTTTTGGACTTGTTGAGAAGTGAGCTCTGTGGATTCTGGCAAAAATCTTCCCCAAATGAGAAAGTCAGGTGGTGATGTTTGCCGTGTGCGACTGTGCGCGATTCTGAGTCCAGGGAGACAATGAAGTTAAAGCCCTCCAGGATAAAACGATGCCGTCGCGAGGTTTTGCCTGCTAAAGTTTTTGGTTTGGCCTTTTTGTTTTTTGGGTGGGGGTGGTTTGTAAATCACAATTTTGATTTAATATTATTTTTGTCCCTAAAGTTAAATTATTTTATCATCCCTGAAATTTAAATATTATCCTTCATATCAGTTTCTAGTGTTTTTTTGTCTAAAAAACATGTGCGTTGTTCATGTCATTTTTCAAGACAAAATAGTCGAAAGTCAAAATAGAGTTGTAAAGTTGCATTTTAGTCTGTAATTATATATATATATATATATATATCTCCAAATGGGTCAAGACTAAAATACATTTGAGCTTGTTCTAATATTCAATTTAATGAAACTTAATATAGAGTTATTTTCAGTTTAATTTAATTTAAATAATATAGTGTAATTAATTTAAAAACTAAACTAAAAATTTTTGTTTAACTCTAAATCTAATGATTTAATTCTACATTTTTTAGAACATAAACGTAATTTTTATTGGTATTTAATCTTTTCATAAATAAAAAAATATTTATTTTTAAGTTTATAAAAAAAATTCCAAAAATTTATATTTCAAACAAAGTAATTCAATAATGAAAATAGAAAAAATTGAAGACATTATTGATACAATATTTCAATTTTGAAGAAACAAAAAATATAAAAATTCAGTCCATTAATTTCTCAATCCAAAAAGGCATATGATATTTTAATCCAAAATTAAAAAATCTTAGCTGTATTATTATAAAACTAAAATTAATTCCACTTGATCTTCTTGTACTATATTGAATTAAGAAAGTGCACACTCCATATTCTTGTTGCATTCCTTTGCCCCCTCAAATTCTTCGAAATACTTCAATCACTAATTTTTTGTAAATATAGCACCTAATCTACCAAATATACCCTTAAACAATAAAAGTAAAGATTTAAAAAAAAAAAAAAAAAGAAGGTACTTCTCTCACAATCCTCTTTCACTCTCTACAACCTATTATTAACCAAATTATAAACTTCAGTTATATAGAGATTAGTTGCTACTCACCTTAGATGTTTGATAAAAGAATTTGATACAAACATAATCTTACTAGATAAATTTTAATTATGTGTGAATTTTTTAATTTTGATTATCTAAAGTTTAAGTTGAATAAATTTTTATAATTGAGCATATATAAATCATTTTTGTATTCAACAAATAAGAAAAAAAAATGAGTATTTTTTTCTTCGTTTTTCATTTTGGTAGATTAGGTTTAATATTATGAGGGGCATATTTGGAAGATTATGTGCAATATTTGTAAATAATTAGTGGTTGAAGTATTTTTAATAGCTAGAGGAGGCCAAGTAATACAACATAAAGAGGTACTATATTGATTAGAGATAATACAAGGGCAAAGTGATATTAACCTAAAATTCAATAATTAGATTTATTGGAATGAAAAATTTAATGGGATTTATTGAGAAATATTTTCATGAGCTTTCTTAGATATAAAAATTTATTTAAAGAGTTTTTAGTAAATTTCATTATTTTGTTAATATTTAAGCGCAAAATATTGTTAATATTTATTATTTAGTAAATTTCATTATTTTTCACTACGTGACAAGGCCAATAACCTTTTTAACAACCAATATTTTGTGCTTTTGTGTGAGTAATTCTTTTTGTATATTTTAGGGTAAATATTTTGCCTCCATATTTATAACCCTTGTACCAAATATCCCTTAAACTAGTTTTTGTATTACTTACCCCTCCCCTCCTTAACTACATGTGAAGTGACATTAATAACCTTAATCAATATTTTGTACTAATTTTTATTTATTTATTTCTTTTTCCTTTTTTTATTTTTTTTGGTTTCTTCTTCTTCTCCGCCCCCACCCAACCCAATCTGGGGTACATGACACCCAACCTCTGGTACACAACACCCCCGCCCAGCCCAGCACTCCCAATTGCCAATCCAGTTGCTCGCAATCGGCCCACCCAACCACCCAGCCCTGCAACCCATCTCCCAACTTCTGCCCAAATAATTATTAAAAAAAATAGTAAAAAAGAAAAGAAGAAAATGGTTAAAGAGACTATTAATGAAAATTTACATGATATTTAAGGGGAAAGTGTAATTTGGTATAACTCAAAAAATAAATGGTACAAATTTTTGTTTAGGAGATGATTGATATAAGGTGTATAGTTCAGAGGGGCAACATGTATTTTACCCTAGTGACAGAATTGGTTAATACTTTATAGATTTAAAGGTTTAGTTAATTATGGCTAATACTTTATAAATTTTCTATTTTGTTTTTTTTAATTGTGTTGTGCTTGTAGGATACTCGTTCGGTCAAATCGAATTGAATTGAATTTTTTTGATTGATCAAAATCATAAATTGAATATTGAATCGTTTGATTCGATTACAACTAAATTTTTATCAATTTTTAGTTCAGTTAACGGCTAATCGATTTTTTTAAAAATAAATAAATAATAAAAATTAGATAAAAATCAAGAAAACTATAAATATGTATTTTTATTTATTTTTTTTAGTTTGGGTGAATAAAAAATAAAAAAATAATAAAAAATATAAAAATAAAGTATAATATATATATAAATACATAAAAATTATAATTCAATTTCCATTTTCAGTTCGATAAACAGAAACTAAAAAATAAAAAAATTGAAAAATAAAAAATAAAAAACTCAATCAAAATTTTTAATTTAATTTCAGTACAAATTAAAATTTAAATCTTAATTCAGTTAAATCACTTAACCGAATTGTCAACACCTAGTTGCTTATTATGTAACATACATATTATTCTAAAACAATTTCAACTTTTCAATTATGTTATCAAACTCCTCCGACGAATATATGCTGTTAATTGTACCGTTTATTTTACAGTCATTTATGTTTGTTGTCAATTGTCATAATATAGAAAATCTCTCTTAATTTTTCCCCGCCATCTTTTACATTGAATAAATACTACTAGTAATATAATTTAACTTGTCTCTTTATCGTTCATTTATTTTGCAACGTGGATTATCTAATTTGAAGTCTAATTTAATTACACGATAATCATATTTATATTCTTAAAACATAAATTCAAGAATCTATGAGAAAATTGATTTAAGTCTGGATGTTAGTATGAAATTAGATTTTCCAAACCGTTAAAAGAATTTATACACGATTTTCAGGCCGCCAGGGTTGTCACACGTGGCCACAGCGCCACCAACTTGAAAGAACCGTCCAAAGACTCTCTCTCAGCTTCCAGGTGGTGGTCTGTGGAATCCAAGACAAGTGATCAAATTGGTATGGTACTACTAAAATTGAAAATGCATGCTTTTCATTAAAATTTCAAAGCGCTCTATGGTCGGAAAAAATTTGGGCCTCAAATTATTTTTCTGGTCAGAGTTTTCACGAGTCACAAGCCTCTTAAAATCATCATTTTTTTCTTTTTTCACACTTTTCCACTACCCTAAACACGTTTCCCTGTTTCTTGAACTTCCGTTATGAATTTGAACACCCTTTTCTTCCAAGTACACGCCCCTTTAAAATTTCACCCCCTCCAGTTTTCTTGGATCCCAACTATTATTTCTTGGTATTCTTTGGTGGGCTTGTCTTACTTCTTGAATTTTCAGCTAACCGGGCCCTCTTGCTAAACAGTACATTTGAATCTTGTACAAAAGTATTTTTGCAGATTGCTTTTTGGGGAGGGCCAAAAACTGAATCTTGGTGTTTGCAAGGATGGCAGGAGCTGTGTCTGTTGTGGGTTCATCGTTGGTTGATATCAAGACTTGTCCATGCTTGTGTTTGGATGCTCTGCCTTCATGCAATTTGAGCGGTGGAGATTTGATTCTGCGAAGGCATTCAATTGGTAGAAAGCATGTGCCTCGTTTAGGGTCGTTGGAGTTGAGCAGTTCATTTCTTGATTATTCCTCGATGAGAGCTCTTTCGGGTGCCAAGAATTTGAGAAAACAGAGGAAAAATCGGAGTCTTGTGGTAGTGGATGAACTGGCTGGGCAGTATGAAGACAACTTTGAGGATGTGAAAAAAGTAAGAAATAAATGTGGTTCATGAAATTGTAATATATTCCCATCTGTTGTTTGATGGTCGTAGTTGCTATGTTCTTGCTTGGAATCTGTTGTTGTTTTTAATTTTGTTTTTAAAAATAATATGGAGTTCTTTAAATAAGAGAAACAAGCTTTTTCCATATATAAGAAGATTCATTGTGAGAGTTGAGGTCACATAAATCTTCTTTTTCAGTGGAATCTCTGGCTCCCACAAACACTTTTTTTTGTACAAATGTATTGAAGTTTAATCTCTGCATTGCCACCAAGAGACTGGATTAAGTCTCTGTGCTCGGGAAAAAAAAAATAAGTGGCGCTTGCTGATGCGTTTCTGATAGGTCTAAAATTCCTATATGGAATCACTAGGTGATTCAAAAGCTTCATAGGTCATAATCTGCTTCCTCAAAATCTAGCTTGTGTACAGAGCAATCATCATTTACTTTTCTCCTCGTTTCTATGTGGTTAACATTTGATGATTTTGACTCTCATGTGGTCGAAATAAGATACAACATCTCTCGATGTTATTGAATCTTCTCCAACGTGTTCTGGCCAATCCTGTCTAGAGGTAAATGGGGCAAGTAATTGAGTCCTACCTTTTCTGATGAGAATCACCAGATGTGTTTGTTTTGTCTGTTATTATTTTATTCGACTAATATGGTTTTCTTTGCAGCAAATTTTTGACTATTTCACGTACAAAGCTGTGAGGACTGTCTTGAACCAACTTTATGAGATGAACCCTACGCAGTATCGGTGGTTCTATAAGTAAGATCTTCGTATTTGTTTAGGCTTTTGTCTCACTCTGCACAATGAGGCTGGGAATTAAATTGCCTTGCTTTACCACTGTAGATATCAACTACTACAATTCTCTTAACATGTAATTACACACACTATCTTCATTGGTTTGCCTTTATGGAAGTCTCATTGTTAACGTACATTTGCAAGTGCAAAATTGCTCAGCATGATTGGTGAACTGCAATCTCTTAAATAATGCTAGGAGTTTTCACTATTTTTTGCAAAACGAATGCGACATATTTCTTTTTTGTTTTAATACGTTTCTTGGTTACTGAATTCTCACAGTTATGTTGCATCAAATGAACATGGTTATGGAAAACGCTTTATCCGCAACCTTGTAAAGGTAGATTGTCTCGAGCCTATGATATTACAAAAATCTCACTACCTTCCTCCCACCCGTCTTCCAATCTCACCCTTTGTTGTGATTTCAAATTCTTTTCCACAGGAGAAGCAGGACCTTGCTGAAAGAGTAATGGTAACTCGCCTTCACCTCTACGGAAAATGGGTTAAGGTTTGAGAAATGACTTGAAACACCTTCATAGTTTTGATATGTCAAATTTATTACATCCTATTAAAAAGTTCATTATCGCTGTATTCAGTGATCACGTGCTGGTTTGTTCTCCAGAAATGTGATCACACTGAGATGTACGAAAGGATCTCCGATCAGAATTTAGAGTTGATGCGTGAACGGCTGATGGAGACTGTGATATGGCCCTCGGATGACACAAACACGGAGGTGGTGGGATGAAAGGCTCTACAACTCTGTGCTTCCTACTACTGATGCTTCTTCTTTTCTGGATTCTGGGAAGATGTTATATCACCTCTTCTTTACACTGTTCCTCCTTACGTGATACATTCATCTATTACTTATCAAAATCTGCATATAGATTTCATTCATGGTTTAGGTAGGCTTGAGAGAGTTCTTAGTCTGGTATTATGGTTTATGCATAAAAATATTTTATATTGTCGACCGATCAGGAATAAGGTGCTGGGGGGTTTCTGGGGTGGGGGCTGATTGTGTTATAATGTTTATGCTTGTGAAATGAGAATGCATGGTTGCCAACTTAACATCCGGTTTTGATAATTATTTTCAACGAGGATCAGATCAAGGATTTTTTATTTGTTTAAGGAAAATGGGAATGGCAAACTCCTATGATTATATATCACTATTATATTCCTAATATTAGATTTCTTTGTTGTTGGTTTTCAGTTTCACTGAATAAGATTTCAGCATTAGTATTTTGTTTTGTTTAGAAAGGTAAATGAGAGGAAAAATTATTTTTCTTTTCATTTTCTTCCATCAAAGCGGACCATGTTATTTTCATCCATCAATATACTTGAAAAAATTCACTGCTTTCTGGAGGCAATTAATTGTAAAAAGCCAAAAAAAAAAAAAAAAAAAAGAGAAGGAGAAGAATAAGAAGAGGAAGACAAACAGGGGTAAATGTACCTAATTTTGTTCTAAATTAAGATTTTGACCTAATTAGTCAAGTCTTATTGAGTATTATTTACACTTCTTCTGGTTAATTTTGCTAATGAATAAGGTGTTGTAAATGCAACATCCATTGTCAAGTACTTTATTTTTTTATAAAATAAAACACTTAGATGATCATCCAAACACCCATTAACAAATAAAGATGGAGAATTTGAAAATAGAGGTTGGCTTCCACGTCGGGAGAAACAGGAATTTTGTCTTGCATACTTTGGTTTTCTTGGTTCAAGGGTGCCTTGAGCAACTATGCTGGTAACTTGGCATACAGCTACTTGAATGACCGGAATGCCCTTGGGCAAGACACTGCACTTTATCAATATATGGCTGAAATCCAATGCACTTGAGAATTTGCCACCTGCCATTTATTATGACAAATTTCAAAATTGCTATTGCTGTCATTTGTTCTTCAGATTCAGAACAAAATATAACAAAAAGGTTGAGGCCCTTGGCACCGCATCAATACGGACAAACTACTACTATTTCAGTTCATAAATTTCTGTCTGCAAGCCTACTTATACAAGATTTATATTGCAAGCTACAATGCAATTTACAGACATAACTTCAATAAAAGTCGAGCATTTCTATGAATGTTCACAGTTTTACAGAATAGTGCAGTAATGGTCCCTGACGCAAAGCCTCCTGCCGCCGCCTTTGGGGTAAAAAGAAAGAAGGGACTAGAAAAATGGGGGGAACAATAGAAGACTATATTACTGCTCCCCAGCACTTCAGAAAAGAATGTGAATCCAAAAGTGGAATCATGGGGTGCATGGGAAAGGTGTAATGGGGGACCTGCTCAATGGAACTACATTTCAGTTGAGTTGCCCAGATGCTTTGAATCACAAAGATCAGAATCAATGAATTACACCTGCAAAAGAACGGAATTGAAGTAGACAAAAGCTTACATACTTGGGCGGCTAGGTTTATAATATGATGATGCCTTGAGTAGTATGAAAACGGCCAAAGGACTATACATAAAGTGCAAATATGAGTTCAAAGACATAAGCAATGACTGGACCAGATGAACAATGGTGTGCTGAAATATTCACAATTTGATTAACTTGCTTCCTGTGGCCTATACAAATTAATTGAAGCAAGTGCGTTGAAAATTACATCTTTCAATCATGCACAGAAATCCAGTTCATATGAATCACAGCTATGCTCAAGTAAAAAACTATAAATCTTAACACCTGTGCAAAAGTAAATTGATCCTAAACCTTGATGGAGGCATACCATGTTCTCATAAACCCCTGAGGAAGTAATATATGTTACAAAAATGGTAAACGCTGGTAAACGCCTAAGCACAATCCTGCATTCCTTCAAAGGTGAATTTAGCATATGATAATATACAATCATGTTGATGCATCACCATACATCATTAATTGTCCAACAGCCATCCTTGCTCGAAGCTGCAACAGAAAATGAAGAAAATAATTTAGCTAATAAATCAATTCAAATACCACCTAACCAAGATATTTGTTATTCACCTTTACATCAAGGCAGGGATCATTGACCATATTCTTTAGTTGAGAAACTATGCCGGCCTTCCAAAGTTCAGTAACCCAACTGCATGTATCTGGACTGCTAGGAAAAGTAAGATTTATCAGCGCCCAAAGAGTAGCTGTTCGTAACCGGCTGTCAGTACTCTGCAAAAACTTGACCAATATTGCTTCTGTGTCATTGCCAGCCTGTGGAAGAAGTTGGTTCATTACTGCTTCCTTGTGGAGCTCATTCCCAGAAGCCATGTTACTGAGGGCGTACATACCCTGGATGAAAAAGTATTGGGTCTATTATGATTCATAATAAGCAGGGAAAAAAGCTGCACACAGAAGATAAAATGTTGAATTGCCAATATGTATCAAATACGAGAGATGGAAAAACAGGTAGTGGTTAGTATGGGTGGCAACATAGGTTTAGACCCATGGGTACAACCCAACCCAACTAGTTTTGAGTCGGGTTGGGTTGGGGTCGGTCTTGTTGGGCTATGGGTCCAACATAAACAAAAAAACCTAAAATTTAATAATTTAAAAAAAAAAATATCCATCTTATATTTTTTGTTCTACTTTTTACAAAATTCTAATACATACTCTCACATCTCTAATTATATACAACTGAGCAAAATGACCAAGTGGGTTGGGTTTAGGTAGTCATGTTGGATTGTGGGTCCAAAATGCGTTCAACCCAAAAAAGCCTAAAATCCAATAGTTATATATTTCTTTTCCTACTTTTACAAAATTCTAATACATCTCCTCACATCTCTAATTATATCTAGTGAGCAAAATGACTAAAATATACTTAAAAATAAAAAAATACGAATAAGCAAAAAAAATTATTAAAACAATCCTAAATGACAAGCATGTAAAATAAGCCCAATAGCAGGTCATAAAACATATAAAATGACCATTATGCCCCTAAATGACTAAAAACAATGCATAGAAGTGGAAAATAACCAAAATATCATGAAAGAGCCTAATTTGTGATAACAGAATTTACTTTTATTTTTCTTCCTATGATATTGTGATAATCCTTTCACATAATAAAAGAATAGCTAAGTATATTTACTAAGACAACAGTTTGACAAGAAAAAGGTAAGGCATTTCTCTCAATTGATAAATCCACAAATAAGGCAAGTTCCAATTATATGACATGAAAAAAATTTGGCACATCTCAAGACAAAGACAGCTTGTAGCTCTCAAAATTTATCTGTTATGCAATCACTATCAGGGGAATTAGAAATGGACGATTTGGGCAAATTCTCACAAACAGAAGGTAAAAAGAGAATTTAATTTTACTATTTCTTTATCATTTCCTTCTATTTTATCTTTTGTGTTTTTTTTTCCATGCACAAACATTGGAAAATCCATGTTGTAAGTGACTGCAACTTAAACATTTGGATAATGGAATTGATTATGGGCATCATTGCAGATGTCTTCAAAACAATGATACTGATTACTGGAATTTGAGACTTTCGAAGAAAGCACAATCAATGAGAACTCTAGGGTGAGAACCCATTCAGCCTCATGAGTCCCAGTGGAGAGGAGGAAATAGATACTTCCACTTTAATTTTTCTATTATGGATAAAAGATGAATTTGATACTTCAGAAGGTAAAAAGGACTCACTCTACATTGCTTCATGTCAGAAGCAAAACAGGCAAACACTAAGAGAGCCCATCCTCTTTGTGGACACTCCACGTGTAAGGTTTTTGCCCATAGATCATAGATTCGTGTATCTATGTGTTAATTATTCGTGTAATTATCAGATAGTTAATTAGAAACTGCTGAGCAGAAAACAGGGCTGTGAGGGTATTGTTATTCAGGTAAACCATCTTAATATCATATTAGTACTTCATACCCCCATCTAAACCTGGGCAAAAACTCCTTACTTGAATCAGAACTTCCACTTTTGAAGTGCTTCGTAATTGCCTTCCAATAGCATGCAGGAGCGAGCCATCCTCCCCAAACACATAGTCTATGGAGTTTAGAGTACCATCCACAAGATTGCGAATCAAAGCCAAAGCTTGCTCTTGGACAGAAGCCTCCGGGTCTGCCATGATCAATACAGCAGCAGATGGTGAACAGAGCATCAAACACAAAAGTAAGATCCTTTTGACATTAATGTAAGTTGGTACTTACCACTAATGAGGCTTGTTAGTGTTGTTGATGTTAATTCCAAGAGAATTTCTTCTTTACATCTGTTGTTTACATGGAATGCCAGATTCTTTAAGGCCCATACAGCATTAACCCTAATAGCTGATTCCATTGACTTTGAAAGCTGAACCAGCTGTTTTACACCTCCACATTGCATGAAAACTGATTTATGAGCCATAAAATCGACCACCACATTGACAATAGCACCAAGAGCAGCAATCTGAAAAAGGTATGGATTCAAGGAAAAATATCCAGTAGTTTATTAATTAGTTTGAGAACAAACAACCATACAAAATAGTGCAATCAACTAAAAGAAATCATAGCATAAATTTGGAAGTCATTCCAGCAAGATTCTGCCAGGCTTCCTTCCAGATCGGGAACTCAAAGGATTAATTGAGAAGTTATAGGTATTAAATAACAGTGGAGGTGCTGAAAGCATAACATACACCCTACAGAAAGAACCAGCTGTATTTATTTCACTTGGCACAAATATTTAGGTGAGATTTGATTGGATGTGATTACATGAATAGGGGGCCTAAGGTGGGCTGGTCACAACAGATTTCTTGTTATACTAAGAATTTCAGATGACATGAACAGGGACATAGGAGCAAAGGAGTACCTTCAGCACATCAGAAATTATGTTAAATAGACAAAGCGAAATATAACTGGACGAAAGGAATTCAATAACTGAATCAGGTCGAGCTTTGAAAATGCAAAATAAGATGTATAACTCTAGGTTTGGCTCATAAAATAATTTCTCAAATCTATTTCTGTAGAATGTGAACCTCTGAGAATCATGTTGTTTTGGGCTATAGCTCAACTTCTTCAGCAAAATAATTGATCTAAAATACACATCTTCGGCATGCACATGCTATACTAGATATCTGAACTTCAGTGCTAAGTGGCCTTAAATTCTATTACGAGTTTCCAAATCATTTCCCAATTAACTAGATCTAGATTTTAATACTCAAATGCTCCTAAAATCCACTTAAGTGCTTCCACATAGGTTTCCATAATTAGCCACACTTTCATATTCTCTCATATCATACTATTCATTCTGGACTCCAGATCACCTATAACTCAAACCCCACTGTTTCAGTATTCCTACTGCACTGGCATTGCTCTCCCAAACTGCATTATTAACTGGGTACAACAACATTTGTCTGTCATACACAATTTCTGGGCTTTTTTCTTTTCTTGTTTTTTTCACCATAGTTTGATCAGACAAGTGAATACAATCTTATTCCACTTTTTACCTGTTGTGAGGAGTGTGCTTCAGTGCATTACCATTCGAATGAACGGAAGCTGCAAGAAAGATTCAATTCTGGAAATCGACTCAGAAGACATGTTAAAATGGCTGAATCTTGATTTCACAAAGACAAGAATTCCTCCTGATGTACAGAGATGCTTCAATAATATTAAAGGAAAACCGGCCAGTTGGCTTAAATGGTATATGATTCGCACTTCCCCAAGATCTTAGGGAATCTATACATGGTAAAGAAGAAGAAAAAGATTGTGGCAATCTTTTTTTGATCATAAGTATACAACTGCTCATAAGTTTCACTACAATTTTTATTTTGATCATGATATGTGGTTGATATGGTCAGATTTTGCCAATATCTATAATTGGATACCCTTCATTCACTTTCATTGCTTTCCCGTTTGGAAGGCTAGAAATGTTTGTACGTCATGCAACCATGAAGATAATAGACAAATTTTCAAAAACATACTAGCTTAGTTCTACGTAATTGTTCATCAATAGAGCTACGTGACATAATACAGAAAATTGAACAATTATGAATGGTTTTGCATGGATTTTTAAAGCAATTCCACTATTGGCAGAGTCAAAATTCTTTATACTGAAAAAATAACTCCCCTGGAAAGCATGATAGAAATAATAAAGGTAAAAACCTTTGCATATTTTACATGAGTCACTGTTTCAAATGTATAAATCCAAATGCATTCAACTTGTCACATGTACGTTCACAAAATCACATTGCTGAGCACTATCTTTAAATTTACTTTTTGAAATACTTGCACATTAACATATTTTATATATTACTTAAAATCATTTCACACTATTTTACGTATATCATTTCAGCACTAATATAATTCCTGTTAAAGCATTATGGTTTCACCAAGTATATTCTCCCTCATTTTTCATCAATCAGCACATTTCTATAGCCAAATAAATAGCAACTATGCAGTTACTATTCAATAAAATAACCATAATAATAGAGCATCCAAAATAAGCTGGAACAGATAATGTACTGTACAAAAGGCAATCCAAAAGCCTATTCCTGTCCTACAATATTCACGAAAATGATTCTCAGCAGTATTTACAAGATTAGTATTTAATGGGGAAAGATATTCTAAACATAAACTGCTGAAATTAAAACTTTAGAGTAGGGCTTGATTTATTGCAGCAATGGCTTAAATAATGGAGTTTAGTGGCTCCAATAACAGAGAATGGGAATCTAAATGAGGACAAAGATAATAAACAATGTGACAAGGATAGAGCTTTTATGGGCTGTTGTTAACGATAACACAATTACCTTTAGGAAACTAAAAAACTACCAGTTAATTATGATAGGAGCATTTTTCAAATCAAATACTTAATTCATAATGCTTCTTCCATGTTCAAAAGAAACAGTTATACTGATGTCTATACAGATTTCTATTTGCTGTTGCCTGCTGGGACTTTGCAATTTGCATACTAATACCCTTAACTTTGCCCAAAGATCCACTAGCAAATTTGACACTTTAGCTTCCTCCAAGAGTAATGACAACTAGCACATCAACTTCTGTTCAACCAGAGCGATCATCAGTAACTTATCCCAATTACCTTGCATCTTAAAACCTTTTATCTCTTCAGAAAATTCAAGGCTGGAATTGAGTAAATGGGGGTACTAATGCAGAAAAAGAGAACGGAAAATTTCCCACGTCCGTAAAGGAAAACATACATATCATTTTGGGAATCCCAACACAAAAAGAAACAAAATATACCTGGACAGAAGTACTGGAGTCACACAAAAGTTGAACCAATGGAACAGCAATAGCTTCATTCATAAATCGGCCTGCGCTTAAATTCTGAACAGTATTTAGCAAATAACAAAACATGTAGGAATGAGACTCAGGAACCATACATTCTAATTCATTAAGCACACCTTGACAGAGCGAGAAACATTCTTCAAAAAAATGCAAGCGGCAGCACGCACTTCTGTGCTATCATGAACTAGTGCTTCTGCTACAAAATTCAACACCTACATGCAAGAGTAGGTAACTAATGACAAAAAATATTAATCACATAGGTAACATCTAACTTTGAGCATATTAAGACGTTTCTACATATTAATGATGCAAATTATTTGATTATAATCTTCCCTGGGCTAGCCAATGGATAAAATCTCAGAAATATCGTGCAAAGAAAATACTTCCCCTCTTACGATGCTGTACACTCAGGGAAAAAGCAGGCTTGGTCATCTAGGATTGAAAACACTGAAACAGTAGAGGACCCAAAAAATATACACATGTAGGTGCTAAAAAGGAAGCATGAGATGAAGTGTACTAAAGAACTGGCAACAGGGAGAGTAAAAGATATTTGAATTAAAAAAAAAAAAAAAAAAAAAGACCTCATGAGATTTAGCAGTAAACTAAAGCATGTCCATCATAATCAATATGAAAAATAGAGATAAGATGGAGAGAGAACTTATTTCCTCCCCTTACTTTGTTTGAGCATAATCAGTAGGGAAACCAAAACAATTGAATGCTGGGCTCCAAACCTCCACCTTCTGAAAGAAACATCTTTTTAGCTTCAAGAGGCCTTTAAACCTTTAAATGAGAACATTAAAGAAATATTGATAGCATCTCTGTTCATTAAAATGAAAACCAAGGCACCTAGTTCACGTTCTATTTTTGTTGTTTCTGGTATACTTTTCCAATTTCCCTTACAAATATATGTTATGCCTTTACTTAATAACAAAGTCACATAAGCATACCAACTAAAAATATTATTATATTTTACCAAACAATTGAGTCTCAAATTGGCTGACTCCAAGGATCATAACCGCCAATAACAATCATTTCTGACTAATAGTAGACTGATTGATTGCCCAAATTTTATTAGGGAACATGACCCATGGTTTTGCTTGACTCAGGAATTGCTAGTGCCTGAAGAAGCATGTTTGCAAAAGGAAAAAAAAAAAAAAAAAGTCCAAAGGAACAGAAGAGGTACAGTAGACTATTCAATTACCTCAGTATAGCAGGAAATAGCCACATGAACAACAATAATGGTTCACAAGAAACAACTAACCTGTAAATCAAGGACCCTATCCCTGCAGCATTCCAACTTTGAGCAAAGATCACCCAGTGCTAAAAATATCCCTTGCAAACGTTTGGCTTGGATCGAACCTGCATTTAAGTGCTCACATAATTTGTCAACAACATTTGCATCAAAGGCTATTTTTTGCATATCCTCCTTTTCAGTAATCAAACTAGACAAGACAAAGGACGCTTCATCTCCAACTTGACCAGGATCGTCGAGAAGCTCAAGTAATACTAATACCAATGTGATCTTGATTCCTGAATCTTGAAGATAAGAAGTAGAAGTGTTTCTTATACTGATCAAACACATACAGGCTAACAATCTCGTCCGAGGATACTTATCCTTCATCAATTCAATCACAACACTGAGTGCCCTTCCATTTTCAGGCCCCATGAACTTTGAAGCAACTTCTGGATTTTCCTTGATCATAGCAGCCAGAGATTCTAAACTAGCATCCTTCTGATTTATAGAACCTCCAAGAAGACTAACAAGCCTTTTTATAATGCCAGCTTCACTCAGTACGTGCTGCTCCAAATTTGTCTGGCAAGAATGGGTAATAATACTCGCACCAAGACCAGTAACATTCTCATTCTTGCTATTCAGTAGCGAAAGGAGGAATTCCACGTTTTTCTCTTGAAGAAAATCATACTTTGGAGCCAGTTTTGACTGATAAATCAACTTAAGAGAACGAGCACCAGCATCAGCAACCTACAGTACAGTTTCCAAGTTTATCAGGATTTCCATAGACACAAAATAGATCCATTAGATTCTGAAAACTATTTGCTATAGCAATATTACACCTTGACTTGTGTAACATGTAATATAATTGAGCAAAAAGGAGGAAGCATAACATTTTATATTTGATACAAACCACATGAAGCCTAAGTGGTAGCTTCCAATATGTTTTCTCTGTCTATTTATAACACAAATCTGTAAGCATACCCTTTGGCAATTTCTGTTTCTAGCTTTCATATCTATAAGTTGTAGAAACTCTTTTCGAACAAGAAAAATTAAAAAAAAATATAAGCATGATCATTGGAGTTTTATTTTATTCACAATGTAACTGTAGCTAACTGACTACTTTAAATATTGATTAGTGGGATGATAATTGTACTCAATTTTCACATCATACAAGAACAAACAAAAAAGAAAAAAAAATGATTTAAACACATTCACATTCACTCATCCATGCAGGTTGAGTGGATGCTAAAGGCTAGCACCCTAGATTTAAGTTCTCATTAAGGGCTAGCATAATCAAAGCTGATGGCACATGTGTACCAAAAATAAAGAATACTGTAAGCTGAAAAACTAGACATGTATTGAGATTTGAGGCCTATTCAGTTCATACACATTGCATGCATTTCTTATAAGGAATGTTGATACGGTAGCCCCACATTCTCTATTATTTAGTTTAGTCATATTCAATGGAATGTTAATGAACATATACTAGCACCAAACTCGTAAATAGAAATGATTATGAAAAAAAAATTGCACAGACGCTGATATCAATCAAGTATAGCTATGAGCTATCGTGCATTACCAGTTTCCCATAAAGAGAGAGAGTGTAAAATTAAGTAAAAGTTGCTTAGAATTAACTCCATTTCCCAAATCAGGCCAACAGTTTACTTCATCAATCAAAATATACATCAAACACCTTTATTATCTATACCAAAAATAAACTAAAGTTCCACATCATCAGGCATATTCAAATTCTCAGAAATAAAGGGAAAAAAAAAGTATAATAAACTAAGAAGTGTTGCGATTTCCAAAAAAAATGTCAAGGATTTTACTTCATCACTCAGAAAACAAATCGAAAAAACACAGTTATTCGGAAGAACTAAAGATAGAATACAAGAAAAGGAAGTGTACCTTCTCATTGAGATGAGAAACGAGACTCAGTAAAAGCGGAAAAGCACCCGCATCCAAAACAGCCTTAACCCCTGCATCAAATCCACATGCAAAGCTCCCGATCGCTGCCGCGGACTGAATCAACACGGAGTCGTGGAACTCACGATTGTCCCCACCGCCTCCCTGCGCGGCTGAAGCGGAGGAGAGAATGGAGACGACGGAGGGCACAGCGCCGAGCTTCAAGAAGGCTAGCTTTTTCGTACGATTTCCAATGATTTGGTTCTTCAAATCCCTCATAGCTTTAAGCTTAGCCTCGTACGGAGTGTGAGCTGAGTTGAGGCGTCCGATCAAGTCCTCCGGACGGCTGGGATGATTCGATGTGGCAGAGGTGGGCATAGTCGCGGAATTTTATTGGGGTAGGAAGATTAAAATGCGACGCGGCGCACTGAATGTGTACTAGGCCGAGCCGCCGCGGCGGAGGTGGAGGACGGGTGGCCTTGAAGATGATTGAGGTTTGTCTTGCAATTGCTTGGGAATCTGAAATTGAGAGGAAGCTGAAATCGCGTTTTCCAGTAATTGCTACACGATTGGGACAATTGTGGTTTAAGTTAAAGATTCTTTCACACCAGCCAGATACCCCCACCGACCTCCCTCTTAAATTTATTGTTCGTATTTTTTTTTTCTTTTTAAAAACGTTAAAAAGAATATTTTATTTTATATTTTTTAATTATCATTTCAATTAATAATATTATTAATTCTCAATCATTATTTTTAGGAATAATAATATAAAATTATTTTAAATTTATATTATTTTAATTTCTATGAAATTAAATTTTATGTCACATCAAACTAGAATTTTTAATTTTAAGACATGGGGAATATCAATACTATTGAATTTGATTAAATTCAAACAAAAATAAAAAGAATATATTTATACTTATTACATAATTGATATACTAAAAGATAAATAAATAAACAATCATAAAAATAAAAATATAAACTAGCATGATTGACTGTGTTTGAATATATGCAGTCTAGAATAAAAAAAATTTAGTGAAGGGATATAAATGACATTGCCACTCATGAGTGAAATAAAATTCCCCCATAAATAGTATGCAATTAAGACACCCCTTAATTATGGATGACACCTAAAAAGTGTCATGTGTAATCCAATTAAAAGGTCCAGGCTACATTAACTTTTACATGGACAAAATTGCCCCTTTTATGTATAAACATTATTGAAATCCTAATACGCTATGATATTGCCCTTGAAAGTGTGATCAAATAAATCAAACTAAATTATTTATATGTATTATATACATAAAAATAATAACTATAATAACAAATATAATATTTAAGTGTGCTAATTAATATATCTAATAATTGACCATTTTTTATAATAAATTATTTAAAATAAAGTATAAATTAAATATACACACATATATTTATATATATAATTTATATGTTTTTATAAATATATATTTAAATACTTTATATATATATATATTTATGAATAAATATATGTAAGTTTATACATATATAATATATTTAAAAATTGATGTTTTTTATATAAATTTAAGTACACTTATATACATATTATAAATAATATATTTATAATATATATATGTATTCACAAATATATATTTATAACTCATATACCAAACAAACCCATGTTTACAATGTACTAAATTGTTTGGTTAGATCATATAAGCTGTTTTAGAAAAGAAAAAAAAAATAATTTATTCAAAAAAATTTAAAATAATCTTTTGATTTTGATCAAATTAATTATAAAATTATCATTATTAATACATTATAAATTATATAATCTTATTCTTAAATTAAAATGTATCTTATAAGTTTCAAAACATTTTGCTGTATTAAAAAATTTTATAATTTTTTAAAAATAAATTTAATCAAACGTCTTCTTAATCGTACAAAAATATTGGTGGCTTACATCACTATTTGATTGATGTGATATGACTTATAAAGACGATATCAATAATGGAGCAATAGGAGTTTGATCTTATTTTCCTCTCCACAAGTAAAAGAAGACTTGGTCTAAGGCGTGACTACGAAAACTTTATTAAACAGCCATAAATATTATGTTCACTAATTTAAGAGAATACTTGATTCGAGTGATTACGTGGAATTGTTGATAGCTAAAGAAATTTTTGTTACCCGAGTGCATTGCATCTATGAATTTCATCAAAGCATTCGTATTTTCTAAAAGAATAAAAAAAATAGATATTATATTCAATATATGTGTATTTAAATAATGATATGTGATATAATAAAGATTCTACTTAATTAGATTTAGAATCTTGACGAACTCCTGAATTAAATATTTTTATTATTTTGTAAAAAAATTGTAATACCATCAAATTCAAGATAAAGTTGAAATGCAAAATGAATAAAAGTAACCTACTCTCTCTTTTTTCTCAATGAACTCAATCTTATCTTCCCATCCTTTAAAGTCCAATGGACATTGACATTTCTTCCAACATGCTTTAAAAGTGTAAATTCATCAAATTTAATTCAAACTCAGACCATTAGTTAATAAAAGAAGCAGCAAGATTACTGGGATCAATTAAAACTTGCATATAATAGTCAAGAATTATCATTTATGAAAATAAGATCCCCTTAAAAATACATCACAACAATGTTGTATCTCAGAGAAGCACACAGACACACATGCACACATAATGCTATAATACACAGAATTTCACACAACCTGATATTTTTTAGTAATCTTATATTCTTATACAATTGATATCCTTCAATAACAGATACAATATCTTCACATATACAATCAATCTGATGGTTGAAATTCAGTGACTAAAACAATAATCAATGTTAAGTATTTAGTTCTTATTTTCATCAGTACTTATATCTGGTTGAAGTGGGGAGGAGAACAAGAGAGTTGTTAAAGCAGGGTCTGCTTCTTTGCTGCAGCACCTAAAGGATTTGTTTGTGGGAATAGGCACATGGAGTTTTTGATTTCTGGCAACCAGGAAAATATATGACTTGGTTTTATTAACAGGCCAGGACTGCTTCTTTGCCCACGCACCTGAGGAACTCTGGCCGATACACTGGCAAAGGCTTCGGATGACTGCATTTGGTTCCTTCTATCAGCCGTTTCTAAAGCTGGTTCAATGGATGAGGAGGCTCCCTTAAGACACTTGGTTCTCCACCTGTTGTTTCTGCTGTCAAGTGCATTTTGTCAGAATAATCCATAGGTTGGAAAACTATACCCTTCTGTTCTTCTACCAGGAAGCAGTCTCTACTCTGCACACAATCAACCAGAGATTCCATAACGGGCAGCTTAATGCTTCACTTGGTTTTGATGTTAAACAGACAGCTCCTCAATGATGTGTCATGCTTTCTTCTGTCACTTCTGAATTCATCTTATAGAACCTAGGAACCTAAAAAATTCTAAAATCAACTTTCCAAATATAGTTGAACCTTTTCTACTGGAGCTCTCATCTTCTCCATTGTATGGCCATTTTGCTGCTTAAGCAGTTTACATGCACCGCCTTATTTGTGTGCTCAACAAGAGAAGTATCGTCTCCCATGAAAATGAATTGGTATTTACCCAGTTAAAGCACTTTACAAGGTATTTACATTTATAGTTTGCCCTCCTGTAGAATGCAACTGAGGTATTGAGGTTTTGATCTGAATTTAATAGTTAGCTTTAAATTTGGTTCCCCACAAGAAACAATAGGAGCAGTTGAAGAGTTTCCACATTCGTAATCGACAACCCAACCTTGTCTAGGATGTTGGATCCTGTGGTGCAGGGAATATTTGGGACCCCTGAGAACCTTTTCCTCAGTTGGAAGCTTCCCAGTGTCCATGTTTGTTGATGAGCAGATGAACTGTGGTATCTGGAATGAGCCTGATCTTTCATGGTTCTATTACTTGTCAAATCACTGCCTGAGATGATTAAACACAAGCCTGCCGCACTAGCTTGTACATATTCTGCAATGGAGTCTGACCCATTCGCAAGTTGAAACAGTTACCATAGAGATCAGGGCCACAGTCAACAATCACATTAAGATTATCAAGATTTTGTAAGTCAGTCAACCATATTCAGCATGTGGATAACTGGAAAAGATCTTGCTTCCAGAGTTCAAATCTGGGCTTATCAGTAATCCTTGCATGAGCAGACACCATCAGTGAAGTGATGAAAACGGATTCCATCCCTCAGAACTATTTCCCTTCCAATCAATTTGGAGACATGCTTGCTGGATTCATGGCAATCACCGCAAATCCTCAGGTTTTTAGTAATCAAGATTGGGGCCCCACCCCTTATGCCGATCAAACCAAAAGCAATAGCTAGCTTCTCGTTGTAGCTAGAGAGCCTCTTGATTTTCTTTTCATCCTTCATCATGGAGAACCCAATGAAGATCAGGAACATATCCTATTTTTCTAATTGAAGACAATAATGATTCTAATTTTTCATAAATTCTGTGGCACTGAGGGTGTGATTTATCTCCAGCAGTGAAGTAGTGAATTATCTCTAATAAAAATCCAACTTTTCCCAGGAGGCTTTCTCAAACCTTTTTCCTGCAGCATTTTTCGCAAATTTTCAACCTCGGTCCATTGGCCTGCAGCAGCAAAGATATTTGATAATAAATCATAGTTACCTGCATTTGTAGGTTCTAATTCGACAAGCTTTTCAAAGATGGTATAAGCAGATTTAGTTTCAGAATACACTCCACAAGCACCAAGAAGAGCTCTCCACGCAGATGCATTTGGGGCAATTGGCATTAAATTGATAAAATCCCAAGCTTTCTCAAAGAGACCTCCACGTGCTAGCAGATCAACAACACAAGCATAGTGCACCTCCTCAGGAGTAATCTTAAAATCACGAATCATCGATTGGTAAAGCTGTAAGCCGTTCTCTATGAAACCAGAGTGGCTGCAAGCAGATAAGACAGATATGAATGTTATCTTGTCAGGTATGAAGCCCTCTTCTAACAGTTTTGAGAAGGCAATCAGAGCATCATATCCTCTCCCATGAATGCCATAGCAGGCTATCATTGCATTCCACGAGACAACATTTCTCTTTAATGTTTTCAGCATACTTCAAACACCCACATCTCGCATGCATAGTTATGAAAGCATTTGATACAGATAGATCAGAAAGAAACAATCTTCGTGTCGGCTAAGCATGCATACATCGGCCTTCAGGAAGATTAACTACATCTGTGCATGATGAAAGAACATTAATAATCGTTACGGCATTGGGTTCCATTTCAAAAATCAATTGGTGGAAAAGAGTCAGAGCCTTTTCTGCTTCATTGCTATTGGCATAACTGGCAATCATGGCATTCCATGAGATCAAGTCTTTCTCTTTAAAGCTCTCAAACAAAACTTTAGCAGTTAACTCATCGTTGCAGTTCAAATACATTTCTGTCAGTGCAGTATGCAGAGGTGGATCTATTTCAATACCAAGTTTTATGGCATAACCATGTATAGATCAGCCAAGGTTTAGAAATGATTCATCATCACAAGCTGCAAGAATGGATATTATTGTGTGGGAGTTTGGTACAACATGAGAATCACCCATCTGAATGAAGAAATCCAGCGCCTGATGCCTTACTCCATTTTGGGCCAATGCGAAGATCAATGTGTTCCATGAAAGCATGTCTGGAAACATCAACTCATTGAAAATCTTTTAAGGCAAATTCAACACAATTTATCTCTCCAAACGGATTCAACAATGCACTTCTTATGGAGGCATTATCTTCCCTCCCACATTTGATTGCACGAGCTTGCAGGCTTTGAACAATTCTCAGACTGTCAGCCAAGCTTACACATAATGGCAGTGTAATACAAAGAGTTCTTTCATCTAATTTAATGTCCTGTAAACGAATTGTTCTGAACAAATTTACAGCTTCATCAGTAGTGCCTCTCTCAACATACCCAGATAGCAGAGAGTTTTATATGGCAACATCTCTAGCAGAAATGGAGTGAAACAGAGAATGGGCAAAATCAACAAATCCAATACCACTATACATTCATCGGTGCGTTTACAATATACAAATCTTGGTCAAAACCACATTTGATTGCCAGTTGATGGACTTGCATACCCAATTTAAGACTCCCATATTCTCCACAAGCCTGTATGACAACTAATATAGTCACCAAATCACATCTTACTCCATTCATCAGCATCCGAACAAATAGATCCACGGCTTCAAAGTTGTTCCCTGCATCAAAATACCCATTAATCATAGTGTTCCAACTCACAACATTCCTCGATTCCATGGATCCAAAAACATACTGTGCCATAATCAAATCAAATTTCAAATAGAAACCAATCAAAGCTAATCAAAGCTGTGACCACATGAGCACTCGATTCCAAAATCCCGTTTCTCAAACAGTATCCATGCAACTCCTTCCCAAGCCTCAAGTCCATCAGCTCCCCCAATGCTATAAGCATTGACACCATGGTCCTCGCATTGGGTCTCAAACCCTCCCTTTGCATCTCCATACAATAAAACAATGCCTCTTCGCACTCCATAAATTCCACCCACCCAGAGATCATCGCATTCCATTCAACGGCATCTCTCTCCAGCATTTCATCGAAAACATACAGAGCTTCTTGCAAACACCACATTTGCAATAAAAATTACCAAAACTCGTCACCACACGCACGTCGTTCATTAAACCGGTATTGAAAATGTTACTGTGAATTTTCTTGCCCACCTCGACAGCATTTAGATTCCTGCAAGCCTTGAGAACGAGAGGCAATGTGGTGGGGTTTGGCAAAACGCCTAAAGATTGCATGCGGGAGTATGTAGTGAGTATTGCGTCGTCGTTTCGAAGCTTGGCTTGATTTCTGATTATTGCGTTCCAGTATTTGAGTCGAGGGTTGGGCTTTGTTTGGGTGTGAAAGGAAGATTTTTCAGGTTTAATGATGGGGGAATCTCCATCTTTTTGAAAGGTCGTTAATTTTTGGCGGGTCTCTCTCTCTCTCTCTCTCTCTCTATATATATATATATATTCTTCAAAATTTCAGCGGTTGGTGAATTTAACATGCGACGTCGTATCCTATTGGCACAGACGTACAGTGGTAGCTGGGTGTGAAATTGCATTTTTAGTCAAAAATTCTAATTTAGATTCGATTTCCTCAGAAAAAAAAAAACATATTTGTAATTTATACTTATCACGTGGTTCATTTGTAATTGAAGAAAATTGATCAAAACGTAAAATAAGAATAATATCACTTGTCTTGCGTAAGAATTTTTCAAATTTTCAACATATTTTTAGTCTTTTTGAAAAAGAAACAATGTAAATTTACTAAATTAAAGAGCCTTTGTAATGAAGAAGTGTCTTACCAAGTAGTCTATTATTCTGATATCAAATTTTAATATCTATTATTTAATCAGTAACATGTTCATGAAACATTAGATATTTCGTCTAAATTAACTTTTTTAACTTACCAAAAATAAAATACTTCAAGAACAAAATTAAGAAAGCAGAATTTCTCTATTCTCATTGCAAATGAGTGCCCTAAATTCCTTTTCTCCATTCCATTTCCTAAATTGTATGCTAAACCCAATGCCACAATTGAGCAAAGAACAACTTGCATGTATCAACTTAACCTATAACACATCCTTAAAGCTTAAAAGCCCAACTATTGCATGAAGAATTCTAAATCATAAAACATGGTATGTATATCTATATATTTTTTTTCCCTTCTAAAGCAACAGAGAATCAGCTCCTAAGAAATTTCCAAGGCCCTGTTCCAGTCCCTATTCTGCAAAAACACAAGAAAACAGATGAATCAGGTACTTAGCTATAGAAACTACAACTCATTAGACCTTTCTTGTGGTACAAAAGCCCACCTCCAGAACCCAGCAAATGCTCTCAGACTCATATAGATTGTCAGGGCAATCCAGATTCCTACAAATCCATTACTGGAGGAAAGAATGAACAAAACTATGATGCTGAATATAGCCACTGTAACCTGCAGGCATAAGCATGGTGTACAAATTTGAGGTCGTCGTCCCATTAATTTAGGTAGTTTATCTGGTTTAAAGAACTGGAAACGTACCATTGAGTATGCTGAATATGCAAAATCAGATGCTCCAAAGTTGACACCATCGAAAACAAACGCTAATGCGTTGATCGGCTGAGTTGCTGCTACAAACTGGGATGAAAAAGAGTTTTTATGAGTTCTATGCTTCGAAATGAATTAGACTAACTTCTTGTGTTGATTTGTGGGGATTAAGAATACCGGGATGCCAACACCAATAAGGCGGAGAACATCTACGTCTTTGGTAAATATTCTTGCTCCAAATTGTAATCCAAATCCGAGGATGATAGCTAAAACCAGTCCAAGAGCTAACCCCAACTGCAGCGTAATGGTGGATCTCAGAGAGGTTTATGTGTTACAAGAAAGTTGGCTTTAGCCCTTTTCTGAAAGGTTAAAGTTACCTGCAGCACTCGGGACGCGGTTGCAGTTGCCCAACTGTAGTCCTTTCTGGCAAATGCACTTGCAAGTATTGCCTGAGGGGAAGAAAGCATGCTTAGTTTTGTCCTTTGAATTATTCCCACAAGTAAAAGTTTCTCACAAAAAATGGTCTTTTTTTCACCAAGAATGCAGAATTGGCAATCGAAAAGATTGAGAAAGAGCACCTGTCCAGCAACAGCCAAACCATCAGCTAGAAGAGAAGTAGCTAGCCAAACTTGCAAGCAGACCTGAAAAGCAGCCATTTGTGTTGATCCCAGCCTCGCGGCCATCGATGCAGCAAGGGTTACACAGAATGTCACGGCTATGACCCTTGTAAGTAACAGGAATCCTACATAGGAAAGTGAAGTTATAGTTTGATGTAAACTTGAAAATAATAGATTTCTAAGGTGGCAAGAAAGTCTGTAAAAAGTTGGATTAAAGATGAGGAGATAAACAAGAGTGACTTGTGTGGTTGCTCTATAGATCAATGGAAAATAACCTTTTTACTTAACGAGAAAAGACCTCTCACCATTTTTAAGAAAGCGACCAAATTGCAGATATTTGAGACTAGGAGGTATAAGATCCACTTGTTCCTTCAATCTCCAAAAGAGTATTCCTGAAATCAAATACCTGAAACAGCAGCCGAATTGTGAAATAATACACAGACATACATACTGAAGGTTGCAGTGATGTCAAACTTACTGAGAGATAACATGTGCAATGGCTGCGCCTCTGACACCCAGCTTGAAAACAAACATAAATATCGGGTCCAATACTATGTTTGCTGAATCTCCAACCACTAAATTGTATCCAATCAACAAAAATTTAATTAGAGACAGAAGACAGCTTATATTCATCGTCTTTAAATATTTTTAAGGATGTTGGAACACTTGCCTGTTGCATAAAGTGGAGTTTTTGTGTCCTTTAATCCACGAAAAACTCCTTGCATAGCCAATGATAGAAGAACTGCAGGAGCACCAAGTGATCTGAGTTTCAAGTACTGTTCTGCAGGGTACGACATTTGTGAATCCTACAAGCGCAAAAATACACGCAGTGCCATCAACTCATTACTGTGGGATACAATTCATTAAGAAAAACGAGAAATCATAAGGTTTCTTTCTTTTCTTTTCTTCTTTGTCACTTACAGATTTGACTCCCATGAAACTTAGTAAAGGTTTGGCTGCAAGGATCAGAAATGCGGCTTGGATGAGGCCAAGAATGCCACCAATGATTAATGCTGAAGATGCTGATGCAATCTGCTTTTTCCCCTGCCCAGCTTTAACTATCTCAAAACTGTTACATACTGGCTCTGAATTGTACATCTTCTCATCCAAATCTAAGGCAAATGTGAGACATTAGATGAAATAAAAAAGAAGAACTTGTAAGCCATATCTGTATATTAATGAACTATAAAGGCGAAAAATATCAAACTATCAAAATGTTGGAATTTAGCATACCCTTTTGTGGTATCAACATCTTATTTTCACTGTCTATAGTCTCCAAGCTTTCACTATCTTTCAAATCTAGGCTAGCTCTTGTAATTGTATCTTCCTCGGCAACAAAAGAGGTTGTCACACTGACAAGCGGGAATATCGCAATTCTTGATACTTGATTGAATAAAGCAATGGAAACTCCCACAGCAGCAAGTTCAACTGGACCTGTTTAGAATGAATATTCACCAAACAAATTATGTTGATTTCAAGGAGAAGGTGATAACACTTGGTGACAAATTGAACCTTTCAATCTTGTATAACACCAGCAATTAAGATTAATCTTGTGCTCAAAAATTAAATTTGGCCAAGTGAAAAATCTGATATCCAGGATAAAGACATAAAAGTCGAAGTCCATACCTATTTGGCCAATAAATGCTGTATCGACCAGGGATGCAATAGGATCAGCTGTCAAAGCCAGTGCTGCAGGGAGGGCAATCCTTGCTACTTCCAGACCAAGGTCATCCAGTTTGAAAACTGACCTGCTCACAAACATTAACCGAAACCAACTATTAGCACTCTTGATGTTCATTCTACTGCTTTTCTACCCAGAATATTAACCAAGATCAGAAAGTTATGCGCAGTCTCTTTTTCCGTATACTCGCATCCCCGGCTTTTATTAGGTTCTGCAAAGTTGAAATTTTGTGACAGAACATATCTCAATCTCTATTATGTTGCCCAATTAATTAGGTTGTCTATTATACGGAAAGGAATAAGTTTACAACAATAATCAGATTATAAACCTGTAATCAATATAAGTAAGAAGTTAACACTGAAAGACTTGCAACTACTTCCCATAAGAATGAATTCAAGATTTCCAGTATTCAAGTTTTCTGCAGCCAGTCTAAAACTTAATTAATAAAGGCCAAACCAAGGCACCACCGGAAAGTCTGGCAACTTCCAGAATCTTGATGTCCCAAGGGAAAAATTGAACTCAGAAAATCATGTTCTTCCAATACATTACACCCCCACCCCCCAAAAAAGGAACAGAGAAAAATAAAGTAACAAAACACTCAATTATCACAGGTTTATATGATTTCAAAATGGATAATTCTGGTTATTTCCTCTCTTTACACTTGAAACTGCATCAGTTTAGTGCTCATCGCAACGATAAAAACACTATGAATTGGGGAAGTTCAAAGACTGATACCTCACATCCTTAAAGAATATGAAGAGGGGTATACTCCGATTCTCAGAAAACGCAACACCCTTCTTGGCCATAACTGATATCGACGATTATCCGTTGGTCTCAAAGCTGTTCACAGAAGCTGGCTTGATCAAACTGTTGGCTCCATGTTCTGTGAAGTTCATAACCTCAAAGCATCATTCTGCGACCATTGATGACATATCACAGACAGAAGAAAAACAATTCAATGCAAGGATCGCAAAAAAGTGAACCAGTTTAGGTTGCGCATCAAAACCAACCATCACTCTCAAAGATTTTTCTTGAATCAGTTTCAAGGCCAATTAAGATGTCACCAATAAATACCAATTTCTAAAAATTTCAGAAGTCAAAAATTTAGGATACATAGAAAAAAAGTGCAAAAATGTATCTGTCTAATGGAAGAAAAATGATGCCACTGCCTCACAATCTACCAAACCACTAGTTGAATTCTCTTACTTAGAAGAAAATCAGGTAATGTTTGGCGGGCCTTGATCCATGAGTTCTTGAAGACTACAGCCCTCATTCACGTGGGCCCACATACTATAATGTCACGAAACTCGTAGTTCCAATCACACAAGAAAATTCAACTTGAAAAACGTTACCTCTCTACAACTTGCACGGCAGCATATGTGTTTTCAGTGTGTTCTTAGTAGTAAAAATCCTATACACCTGCTTATGAGACCTGCAAGAGCATCTAAAATATGCTGCCTCACTATGGACGGTCCCAAACTGGAGATATAAACCAATAAGAACTACTCGTACACGAGAGATCTTATATGAATATGAATGATTATAATTGTTTCGAAAATAAACAATTTGACTTACAAGTTTTTAAGTCTTTCTACATCTTATAATGTTCCATTAGCCATCTTTATTTCTGGTCCAGAAACTTTCTTAGGTGGGACAGCAAAGTGGGCTACCAAAAGAAAAAGTATTGTAGAATAAGTCATGAAATGGGTTGTTGACACGTGTCTTTATAGAGCTTTAAATGTAAAGGACAGGCCCTCTTCCACTATTGTGGTGGTGGACTTTCTTTCATAAAAACATCTGTCTATCCATTAATTTTTGCAACCACTTGGCTATGTTAGGACTCAAATTGTTCTCACCTTTGTAGTAATTTTTGGCTAAACCTATCAGCATTGGCAGCATGCCAATTAAAGGACCAATTTTAGGTCAAATTGCAATAATAGCAGAACAGATTTGTTTCTTGAAGTTTGGATTTTAGTTCAATAAGTTTTAATGATTTCTGATATTCTTACTTTGACAGATTGATTCATGGCTTGTCTGGTTTCAAAGTCAGTTTGTGAGGGCCGAAAAAAGATTCCTGATTTCTGTTGAGCTATAATTGCTACCTGAATGTCCTGCTTTGGCTCAAGCGATGACAAAGTAGGTAAAAATTTGTAAGTAATCATTAATTTCATCTCAACTAATTCAGTTATACTTTTGTTCTCACATGAATTGTAATAAAAATTAAAATGTACTCTTAGATTTCCATTGTGTGACAATTTAATTGTGTGAGAAGTATTAATAGATATTGTATTCAATTCAATTTTTCTTTAGGATTGTGTGGAGAAATTGTGGGAAATTGTGGCTATTTTCATGAAAAATATGTTTGGAGAATTATTTGCGAATTGATATTTTTTATCCTAATTGTCTTTTATATAAAGTTTTGTCTGGTTGGTTGTATCACATCAAAAATATTATAATATTTTATGTTGTTATGATATTAAAATTATAATTAAAAAATATATATATTTGTATTACAATGAATATATATATTTAAATTGATGTAATGATGGTAGGACATGTAATGATGATATAAGAGTTTTTGAAAATAAAAATTCATTTTGGGAGATATTTTTAAGGAATAAAATATCATTTCTCCAAAACACACTTACTAAATGCTTTGAAAACGTTTTTCTCACTTACATTTTGGGGGAATAGTAATTCCCCAAAATACTAACTATTTATTATAATATAAAAAAAAATTATATTCAACTATATCCCAAAAATTACAATTAAATAATATTGATAAAATATATATAGTTGAAAATATTTTTTAAATAACCACAACAAAAAAATGTTCAAGATATCTACTGTTGTAAATAATTTTTAAAATAGATATCATTATTTTTTTTAACAAAATATCTAAATACATTTTATTCTCCAATCTTACTATCTATAATACATTCTTTCAAAATAATCTATCTGCCGAAAATAAAAATAAACATTTTTCATGAACTCCAAAAAGGATAAAAAGAAATATTATCATTTTAATTTCGAAGTTTTTTCATTTAATCATTGATCATTTGTCAGAGGGCCCTTTTTCTCTACGAAGATATTTGCTTATACCAAATGGAATGTGCGTAAACCGAGAATCAGTTCCATAGTTAGTAATCTATTGCTTTTCATTCACCAAACTTTTATCATTAAATATTAATATCATCATTGGATAATGGTATTGTAAAGTGGCTCATTTTTTTTATTTATTTTTTAAATAATCAATCATTCATTTTTCTTTTAAGGGTAAAGTAGGACCATAAATGAATCACATCATCCACAAAAAAAAAAAAAAAAAAAAAAATGGAAATTATTTGTTAAAGTAAAGGAAAAAGAGAGGTGGACATTGGGAAGATGATATTTCTGATATAGCCAAAAGCACTTTAAGGATTTAGTCTCTGCACACCAGAAGAATTGAACGACTTTCTTTTGAAATAATGGGAACCACACATTGAAATAGGTCGTGACTGTCGTTTTAGATCATTTGTTTTAATTTATAAATATATATAAGTGTATATTAAGAAAATATATATTAAATGTGTATAATTTATTTCAAATGTATATTAAAAAAAATATTTTATATACAGTACTTAATGTGTATTGTAATATATAATATGAGATTTTAGAAAATTTCAAACACTGTCGATTATACCATGGACTCAGATATTATTGCATATTACAAGTAATAAATTGGATTTACCAACTTTTGCCATAAAATTATTAATTACACTTAATTAATATCTAATATTCTAATTTACTGATTGACGTAACAAATCATTTTTCTCTAAAAAAAAAAATTAAAAATATATATGAACCAAACATGGAAACTTTTTTTAGGCATGTTAAAATTATGATGAATCTCAATCATCCGTCGTGTTTATTCTGCAAGCATATTTAATGAAATAAGAAAACCTTAAAAAAAAAAACCCGATGAAAACCTAATCTAAAAAAAAATAAAAAACAACGTATCATTTTTTTTTATTATCCTTTAAAAATAGAAAAAGTATAGCAAACATACCTTAATTAATTTCTTTGTGATCACAAGATCGATCGATCTTTATTTTTCTCTCAACTTCTTGAAATTATAGCGATGCTGAGCCGAAGAGAATTTATGTTATAAAGCTATATATATTATGATGATTTATTGAATTAAAGCTGAGATGCCACTAACCAACTATTTGATTTCATTATTGAGAAATGGGAATAGATGCGGATGCTATCAATTTAATTATCTTGATGGTCCAGTAAGATTCCCAAAACATGCAAGAAAATGACTCTTTTATTCCAACTTTTCATAATGGGTTCTTTAATCGTTTTGTCATATCTTTGTCCATTTGAGTGTAAAGCTATTTTATAATCTTTTATTGGTAATCAACGTGTCCAAGTTTTGGTAATAAAAATTCGCTATACATATATAAATAATTAAAAAATATTTTTATTTTTTATGAATATTTTGAACTATTCGTGCATTTGAATTTCCATGCATTCCATAATATACTTGACAATAAAACTCCATTTAGATATATATATATATATATATTTTATTGAAAATCTAAAAATTTGCATTGATATTATTATAAGTGTTAATTGAGAATCATACAAATAAAAAAATATAGATCTTAATAATTAATGTAGCCACTATAGGCAAAATTTGGAGGTGCATTTGGGGTGGGGGTTGGGGGTGGGTGGGTGTTGTTGTTAGGGTTGTTTGTTCATGAGGTGATGTTATGGTTCCTAAAGGTGGAGATGATGGGGTCAATTCTTTGATAGATTCTTCGTAATGAATCAATTAACTACAGAAAAAGATTCCTTGTTCGGCAGTTTCACGCTTTTAACATTTTTCTTTTTCGACAAGGATTTTCGAGAAGGAAAAAGTTTTGGGAAAATACAATATTTGAAAATTATATTTTTTATTTTTTTCTAAAATATTTATTAATTAATAATTTTATTAAATAATTATAAAATATATACAGTTTAAAATGTCTCTTACAAACCACAATATAATTATTCTCCACACATTACCCAATCCATAAAGCAAATTCTCCAAAAATATTTTTACAAAATTTATGAAAATAACACCAAATGTCCTAAGAAGAAGTGTTTCTTTTTGGTAAATAGATTTGCTAGTGAACCTATTACATACTTCATCATGTCAGAACAATTAATTAACAGTCAACCAATCTATCTTTAACTACCAATTTTTTTTTAATAAATTAATAAGCTATAAACAAATATTTCCTCACACACAACTGAAATTCGAATCCAAAAACTTAAAATAGTCACGAGTCATGGGGCGTTAAACTTTATGCTTGGGAAAAACCTCATTGCTATGGCATATTACTACCATAGGGACTTTCTAGGTATTAACTTGATAAAATTCTACTCACCGAATCAACAGAGAAAAGTCAAGTACTTATTCTCATTCTCTGTGAAATTTCAACAAGAAAATTGTGTCCACTCACTAGTTAGGGATAACATCTTCAACCTGGACGGCTAAAGACCGTGCTAAGGTGGACAATTGTAAAATCCTCTTTGGGGTAAACATGAGGCCAACTTGAAGCTGCCTGAACATTGTACAATGTATATAGGTTAACATAATCATTTGATAAATTGTGTATAAAAACAGGGAACACGTACCTCTTTCCCTGTAGGAGAAGCAGTTCTGAACAACTTCTGAACGGACGAAACAGCTCCATCAAATATTTTTCATGTTCAAAACAATAATTTATTCACTCATCAAATTTAAATTGCCACAGGAAAGGATGAAAATCTCCTATAACCAAGATGGTGGTCTAAATCTGTATTTGCCAAATTTCTCTGGCTAAAATGTCATCAAAGATCAATTGATAGTTTAGCTACCAAAAGATGAAGGATGTGCCAAGGACCAGCAGTCGAAAATCTCAAATTTTACTACCTTTGCAACTTACAGAAATTTAGGTATTAAAAACAGACTAATGAAGAAGAATGGATATATTTGATAAAATAGTTGAATGTGATGTTTCAACACCAAAATTTAAGTACAATCCTACTTTTCAGCTGTAATGGACTCATGTATGTCAAGTCTCCCTATGCCCCTCCGTGCCGAAGCTACTAATCTTGGTTCAGAGTAAGAGGTTCAAAAAGGCCTGCCATCGCCCACAAGGGCAATGAGGGACCAAAAATTTGTAACAAATGAAGTAGTACACATAAAATTGTATGTGCAACTGGATGTAGTCAGCAGGTCTACCACAAGCCAATGGCCTTCCACCAGACTCCTCCAATTCCAAGCCAGATAACAAGATTGACAATGGAGATCAAGAATCCATAGCCCCACCATTTTGCAAGTGGCACATAGCCGGCACCATAAAACACAGGTGCTGATCCTATCCCGTAATGAGTAAGGCCACCCATAAGATTGGAAAGGAAGGAGAGAACACAAGCACCAAGGTATGGTGGAGTACCCAAAGCACTGGCTACAGACAAGAATGCTGTAAACATGGCACCAATATGTGCAGCCCCACTAGCAAAGAAATAGTGGGAATAGAAGTAAAGAAGAACAAGAATGCCAAAAGACAGCTGCCATGAGAGACCCAATCCACCAACAATCTGCAAGAAAAGAAAATAATTTCAGTAAACTGTATACTTGTGGAATCAATTTACTGTTTCAATAAGAATAAGCAAGCACTAATATGGAGATACATTTGGTAATGCTTCATGAATACCCAAAAAATAAAAAAAGAAGTAGAAATCAAATGGTAGAAGACATGGAGAAAGTAATACCAATAAATGCTTAAAGGACTAGAGCATATAATAACAGTACAAAAAGAATGCATAAGTCATGATATCTGCCATGCATAGCTTTCCTTGGTGGTGACAGTTGAAGGAACAATGGAACATAAAAGGTGAAAAAGTTAAACAAATTGTGAGCTTAAGCTTCACACATGATGGTTAAACATCTAAAAAGATACTACCAACATCTGTACGACTACACATTCAAGTAAAAACTACACAGAAGTTCTTCTCCATCCTATTATGAACTTTCCTCATAAACAAGGACACATGAGGACCCAACAAATTGAAGGAAAGTTTTACCATAGGGCCATCCGCAGTTACCTGTCAAATTTTGTGCAAATGTGTCCATACCCACAAAAGTTCTACATATGCAATTGAGGACATGGTCAGGAGATTTTGGAACTGTGGCACTGGCAGAAGGGGTAAGAGATCTCAGATTTCAACTCCTAACAAATGAACTCCAAATATGTTCCATTTCTCCTACATCACGTGCCATAACTCATTGTTCAACACATGAGGAACTAGGACGAAGAAGATTCTCATAGTTCCTTAAGCACTAAACCCATCAGAAGGAAGTACTTGACCTGACTCAACTCAATAAACCCATGTTAAGCACTGAGCAGGGTCAAATGCTCAGATTCTCTATTTTCTCTGCCTATCAAGGTCCATATCAGAATTCAACCACGAAGTTTCAAATGTTTATACATTATTTTAAGTGATTCAGATCAAACCCTTTTTCTAAGTTTAATATTAAATCTAGTCTCTTTTCTTTTCCTAACTGGTGCATCTAGCAATCCTATGTAAAATTAATTGACAAGTTAGTGCACTAATAAATATATATCTATCAAATCATGGATTTAGAAGTATGCATACCTTTACAACAGTTTGGCTGAACCAGGAAATAAGACCGTATTTGTTTAGATACCCAGCCATTGCAATGAGTGCAGCAAACCAAGTAAGGGTGTCCCAAGCAACTGATTCAGCTAGGCATTCCTTCCATGTGACAACCCCAGTTATCAGGAGGACAGATAATCCAAGAATCGCTGCAGTAACTGCATCCACATTCAAAACACTTCCAAAGACCCAGAGCCCCACCTGACATAGAGCAGTAAGAAAACATCAGGAAAAAATCATTTTACTGGAAAAAAAGAAGAGCAAATAAGCAAATGCCTTTGTCAATTCAATGAACAAGAATCAGACTCAGCATGGAGTGCTCTAATTTCCAATTCACTAGAATGAATATTCCACTAGATTTGTTTGTCCCCACACTCACTCCCAACTACAAAAAATCTGCATTGCTTGTTGCTGTAAAGACCTTGTATGTTCAGGAAGCAAGATTCATTTGATGTCCCAAAGCTACAGAGTTATTTTCTTGATTTAGCAATTTATAACATAGCCCGTGCAAACATGTCAGCATTGAAAGGGCTCAGACTTCAGAGAGATCAAGATCATAGTATAATACTCCATTTCCATGAAGCACACGAGCAAGAGTCACTTCTAAGAGTCAAGAGACACGTGAGTTGTGAAACATCACTGGAGCAGTAACTAGAAAGCAAAATCAGTAATCAGGTCCAGAGTCTTGATTTTTTATACCGTGAGAAGCAAAGTTCCAGCCATGATGAGCTCATTCTTTGACATCGGCCCCATCTTCTCCAAATTCTCCTTAGCAAGTTTAGGCGCATCAGGGCTAGTCTTCACTGTTGGCGGATAGATAACATACAACAGAAATGGCACCACAATTAATGACACCAGTCCCGGCACTATTGCAGCCTTAGCCCAGTCCATCCATCCAATGGGCATATTAATCGTGTTTGCTGTCAAGTTAGCAGCCAACGGATTTGCAGCCATAGCCGTCAAAAACATAGATGATGAAATCACCGATGTTTGGAAACATGTCAGCATTAGCCAGGAACCAAGTTTACTCTCAGTCCCATCACCTACATTACTACCACAAGCAGCACAAAGAGATTTCACCAATGGCAAAAAAATACCACCAGCTCTGGCAGAGACCGAGGGAATTGCTGGCGCCAAAAGGGCTTCGCTGAAAACCAAACTATATCCCAATCCTAAAGACGAGCTCCCAAACAAAGATACAAATTGATAAGCAATTCTGTTCCCCAATCCAGTCTTAATAAACCCTCGAGCGAAAAAAAATGCTAATGCAATCAGCCACGGAATAGGATCCCCGAAAGCCGAAAATGCGGCGGCAAATGTAAGCGTTTTGGTCAAAACACACGTTCCGAGACCCATCAATGCCACGGCTCCCAACGGCAATGGCTGAGTAATAATTCCTACTATGGTGGCCAAGAAAATGGAGAGCAATTGCCACGCAACGCGCGATACACCATCAGGCGCGGGAACAAACCATAGAATAACTCCCGTTGCGATGGAAGCTATGAGTGGTTTCATGGCGGCTCCCTGCCACGGCTGCTGCTGAGGAGCCGGAGATACTGCCGGCGCAGCGGCTGCCGAAGTCGAGGCGACTGTAATCGAGTTGCGCTTTGACGCGGGAAGCAAGAATGCAGATTTTTGGTTCGTGAAAGGAATACGATCATCGCTACGTCGGTTGTTAGAATTGCTGATGCTGTTCTTAACAAGGCATCTAAATCTTGGAGTGAGGTGGAGGGATTTGGGGGTGGCGGGGCGCCCGGGTTTTGGTGTGGATAGAGGGCGGAAGCGGAGGTTTAGGGAGGAGGTGAGGGCCAAAGACGCCATCGTTCAGATGACGTTTTGTGGTGGTGGAGGTGCCGCTGGTAGTTCAGAGTTTTCAGTGTCTGTCAATTCAGCTTGTGTGAGTGAGTGTGTGAAATTAGGAAACAGTGGTGAGTGGAGTTGGGCGGGATGGGGGCCGTAGGATTTGGATCAACGGTGGAAATGGGGCCTAGAATATACGGTCTGGGAGGGGTCCAGGTTGGAGATTTCGTTTGGCTTCGGAAGCTGCGTCTGAGATTTTGCAAGCTCCGCCTGCCTTTCTGCAAAGATTTTTGGACTTTTCTGGAGTTTTCTGGCCAGGGTTTTGTGGTGGGTGCTAACGTGCGCATGCGCAACACTCAACTCAACCGCCGCATCTTCCACGTGGAGTCCTAGCATTGGCTTCAACTGTATTAGTTTTATAATATGCATAATATTTTGAATATATCGATAATATATTTATCTTATTTTTTTTAATATTTATCTAATTATCAAAATTTTGATAAATAATATATTGGATGTAATATAAATATTAGGGTAAAATTCATTTTACCCCCTTATACTAAAGAGTTTGCATCAATTACCTTCTATATAATTAAAATCTTCATTTTCCCCCTTCATCTCAAAAAAATTAGATAGTTGGTCATAAATACCCGTAAGTATTAATAAATAAATAAAATTACTTTGTCCCTAATTATAATTTGTATAGCATTTGCCCCCTTTATAATTAAAATTTCAATTATTTTGACCCCAAACTTTATTCAACATAAAAAATTAAATAGATATTATGTAATTTTTATTTTAATAAGTTTAAATAAAATATTAATAAATTAAAACACATATAATTATTATTAATATTATAACTAAACATGAAAGAATATTTCAAACTATGAATTTTTTAAGAAAAATATTGAAAAATAAATGTTGAAGAAAAAACCCCTCTACAATTAAATATATCAATAATTTTGATCCAAAATTTTTCTTCTAATAAAAAAAAAAATTGAATATGTTTTAGATAATTTAAATAAACACAAAATTATTAATAAAAGATATACTACTAAAATAAAATAAATATATTATTAATAATTTTGTGTTTGTTTCAAGAGAAGAGGGTGGGTGGTGGTGCTAAAGTGAGCCAGGAGGTTTTATGACAAGTGATTGGATCACAAATGAGATCAGTGGGAAGTTGATGGGCGGTGACGGATAAAAGGTCGAAGCGGGAAATGACGAAAAAGGGGTTGGAAGTATAGTGTCCACAGAAAGTGCAGCATGGGGAGTGAAAACAACAAAGAAGATGAATCCTAATAACCACAAGAAATGGGGGGAGGAGAAGAATGTGGCTGAGGAGGGAAAGATTTGTGGTGGCTCTGATTTTTCTGTCCTTTAAAAACATCCAAAGGTCCATTTCAACATGCTTTCTGAACACTTTAACTCCGACCCCCTTAGCATACTCAAAAGGACTCTACTCTAACTCGTTTTATTTCAATTTATGATACACCGAAGGAGAGTACTCTCGGACGCAACAAAATCATATTGGACACAAAATCATATCATATGGTACAATATATTATCAATAGCCACAATTAAATAAAATATTAAGGGAGCAATTTGAAACTTATAAGCCCACTTACCATTTAGGAACAAGATAAGCGAAGGGGGTAAATAAAGAATAATTCAATTGAAAATTATCAAATTCAAAAATTTTGATTTTTTATATAATTTTATTATTGATCGATCGGTGAGTCGCCAAAAATAAAACAACATTGAGAAAGGCTAAGTATATATATATATATATTTTTAAAAATGAATAGTTATTATTATGCTTTTTTTAAATTGGCACGTGTCGACTGATGGAACAGATTTAATCGCAAAATTTTATTAAAATCAGTTCGATTGCATGTCCAAAATGGGTTGCCAAAAACATGTGGCCATCCCGCCAAAACCAGGAGGTATTGGCAGCCCCTCAATCTCTTGTGAATCGGTTCAATTAATTTATTTTTTTATCAATTCACAAGTTTAAATTTAGAGAAAAAATGATAAAAATAAAAATAAAAATATGAATTCTTTCCCTTTTAACGATTTAAGAGATGCTATAATATATGGTAAGGGTGTAACATCTACAAAATTTTTGTACTGCGAAATAACTTTTTTACTTTACCTAATCTCTCTCTATATATCATATTTGAGTATTATTATCCATTCTCGATAACTCAATAACGATTGTTTTCTTCTTTTCCTTTGCCTGAATTTCTCTTTGTACTTTGGAACAAGTATGAATGAATAGTTTACATATTTGAATATGTATTTTCCTACAATTTAGATTCTTACTTTCTTGTACATTTATTAATTTTACTATCTTGATACTTGTATTTAGCTTTAATATACGAATACATATATATGTATGAGTTAATCATTTTTTTCTAAACGGTTCAATAATTCAGACCAATAACCAATAAACCTAATAAATTATCCGATTAGATATCAAATTCGAATTTAAAAACATTGTGGCCACAACATACTCATTTTGCTTAAGTGTACATAACCCTGTGTTGCCCCAACGGCCGAGTGACTTAGGCTGATGATATTCTTTCTTGGGTTTGAAGCCCAAACGTAAAATGGACTTAAATGTTTATTAACCCAAGCAATTTTGCTCATGGTTTTGTGTTCAAGTTTTGGGTTGACCCAATAAGGAAGCTTACTAGAACAATTCAGTTTATTAGTTCAGTTTAAATTCATGGACCCCTATGAGGTTGCGATTGGATCCCATTCTATTCCAAAAAATTGTTTTGCATATTTTTTTTACTCACAATTCTTATTTGTTTGGATTTTGATAAAATTTTTAGGAAAAATTTATTTACACATATTTCTGAAAAGAAATGCCAGGGCTCATTTTTTTCTTCAAGAAAATCTCATTCTCAGAATATTTTTTTTCTTTGAGAAGGAGATTCATTTTCCATCATACAAGTAACTCATCATATCTCTATTTATAGGAATGGCTTTTTATACCTTTTGGACTTGTTGCATGCTAAAGTATTATTTTTATATTTTAAGCACATCAAATTTTATTTTAATGGAGCCCTGGTTAAAAAAATCGAGGTCCATATTACTCTCAACTTTTGAACTCAATAATTATTATAGATAGTATAATATACCCCTGATGGTTAAGAATTTTTTTTTTGATAAGATCATTTGAAGAGAAGAAAAATATTTTTGAATAACAAATAATTAGATTAAGAATTATATATATATTATATATTAATGTTCTAAATGAAAATATAATTATTATAATCATGAACAGTAAGCATTATGCTTGATATAAACTCTACGGATGCTTTTTTTTTTTTTAAAAAAAAAGAAAGATGCATGCATATAAATAATGTATATGTGTACTTACAATGGTGTACATGTATGTATATACATATATATGCATATACGTATCCATAAAGATAATGTCTACGTAACATACACAATGGTTTTTCAAATTTTAAATTTCTATACAAAATTGCACACACATATAAGTATATTCATATACATGGCAAGTTTGGGAGTATACACACACACACACACACACACACACATATATATATATATATACATACATAGATGTGTAAAAATAATTATATTTCTTCACATTACAAAAATTTATAAAAAGAATTATTATCTAAACCATAAATATAAAAGTAAAAATATTTTCCTACAAAAAATTTATATACATGTACTCCTTAAACTAATAAAATAAGCATGTATTGTGTTCGTACTACATTTACAATATGTATATGTATATGTATTAGTATTACACTACATGTAAATATTTTTCTGCAAACATAAAAATAACATCTAGTTTATATACATATATATAAATATATATTAAATTATATATACATATACAAACAACTTCGGTTGAATAATGTTGTATCACGTGTCTATAAAAATTCTCCAAAAAAATTAAAAATAATTAACATACTTAGAGTTCACATACGTGTGTAAGTTTGTTGTGTGATGTGGACGAGGTAAGGCTTGACTCCTACAGTTTAAACTAGTGGCTAGGTTAGATGCTTGGTGGTGGAACTAGGCCAAGGTTATCATCTATCGACAAAATAAGAAAGTCATGAAGAAGATAAAGTGACCACCAACGCAATGCATGAGTTATGGTCTTGCATGAGCTACCATGTGCATGAGCTATGGTCTTGTATGAGCTACCATGTGCATGAGCTACAAGTTGCACGACCTATTCTTAGACTAGTGTAGGTCAGCCCATCTTGCAGGACTTGCATTTTTCAAATCATACAAGATCATGCGAAAAGACCAGAACAAAATGGTTATTGATGGAAGGTGATAGAAAATCTTAATTCGGGTAAACTGGGGAAAACGATAACGTGTACATTTAGGCAGTTGCAACAAATTGAAGTCTATCTCTCTTTTACCCCTACTTGATATCATAAATAAATGAGTTCACCCCAAGAAACAGATTATACTTTTGATACTCTAACATATATATTTGCTTGTTTTTATCTTCTTATCTAAACATCCAACTAACTTGAGTGTCGAAATTTTTACGCTGGGTAAGCCCAGTGTCTATTTTGCAAGTCTTTCACCGATGGAGTTGAGGAAGAAAACAACGGATCATTCCTTGATATGCATCTATAGAATCCGATGCACATCTAGTGGCATCGTCTGTAGGAAATGTTGTGAGCTAAGGTGTGAGATAGCTAAAGAGAAAAATGAGTAGAAGGCAAGAATATACCTAACGAAGCTCCAATATCTATCACCAAACAGAGCCAGGGCCTTGAAGTATAGGATTTGGGTAGAGATGATAATCCGCCACCAGTTACACTCGAAGTGTATTCATTTCGGGCTGTAGAAGCACCACGCATAAATTTAGCCTTGGAGTTGGAAGAATTAGGCAGTTCACCATAGAACAGTTGACTTGTTTGATCACCACCGTTATAGATACAACCTTACGGCGGAGGAATGTTAATCCACCACCACGAGATAGACCGGAATGACACCTTCGCAATAAAAAGCTAGAGGAGAGTCATACTGAGGAGTGCTAGATAGAACATAATGTGTCAGAGAAATTGGGTAACTTGTATAATGAACTTAAGGAGATAAAAATGAAGATGGCTGGGAGGAGCTTGGTCACAAAGAAAGAAATTCCTTTTACAGAAGAAGTAATGATGAATGACCAACCTGCTAATTTCAGGTCATTAAACTATGAGTATGATGGTACAACTGATCTATGGGAGAATCTGTGGTTCGATTCATCTCTCCCACAGATATTTTGACAGGGTAAAATGCAGTATGTTTCTAACCATATTATCTAAGTTAGCTTAGCAATGGTTCAACCAAGTTACCTTCGAGCTCTATCTATTTATTTTAGGAATTCAATTTTGCCTTTTTACATTAGTTTACAAGTTTTCAAAAGCATCAGAAAATATCTTTGACCTTATTTAGCATAAGGCAAATGGATAATAAGTTACTGCGAAGCTATGTAAAGAGATTCACAACAGCAGCTTTAGAAGGACTTTCAGCTACTCAGGAGGTAATCTCTAATGCTTTGGCCTAAGGTTTGCAAGGTGGAGAATTTTTCAATTCATTGGCTAAAAGATCATTTTTAATTCATGGGCTAAAAACTCAACTAAAAGTTTTGATGATCTTTTAGCTTGGGCAGAAAAATACATCAACTTAGAGAAAGCTTACAAAATGAAGAAAGAAGAGGTCGGTGATAAGAGAAAGAATATGAGGGAACTGGTCAAAGAAGTATAAGGGTTTGTCAAGAAACCGAAGCCTGATGAACGACCTAGGCTTCTATTTGGACTAGGGGAACCTAAAAAGTTCACCCTTTTCATAGCACCTAAAACACAAATTTTAAGGGCAATTGCAAGGTACAAAGGATTACGTTGGTCTAGCAATTATTCTCCAACTTCAGTGAAACCTAAATTGAATCTCTTTTGTGGATTTCATAATGAGTATAGGCATACCATGGAAGAATAACGCTATTTGAGAGATGAGATAGAAAGAATGATAAAAAATATTAGCTTCATGATTAGGTTTGAGAGAAGGATAAAAAAAAGGTGGTTGAGCGAAAGAATACTCAACCTACATGGATAAGGAGAGATACTGAAGAAAGAAAAGTAGTAGTAGTACTTGGGGAAAATCCCCCAGCCCTCAAGGGGGTAATTCAAATGATAGTATAAGGTCTTACAAATGGTGACTCCAATCGATCTAGAAAAGCATATGACTGACATATCCTAAGTAATGTTATGAGAGAGGTTAACAGGATAAGCGAAGGCCCTATGGTGTAGTTTAGGCACATGTATTTCTATGGATGTATTATTTTATGCGGCATATCAAAAGATGAATTTGAATATAGAGTTACAGTAGTTAGAAATAACTTTGTTTGGATTTGGGGATGGAGTGGTGGACCCCATAGATCAAGTCATCCTACCTGTATCCTTGGGGTTGAGCCCCTATGTAAGACCCAAATGATTAAGTTACTAGTAGTAGACTTTTTTTCTGTTTATAATATTATCTTAGGTAATTTTCTCTTAATACTTTCCAAGCTGTAATGTTCACCTTTCATATGAAGTTAAAATTCTTAGTGGATGAGGGGGTAGAAAAGGTCGGATGAGATCAATATTCAGCCAACAAAAGCCTATTTATTATGTAAGCAAACTGTTACAAGGGACTGAGTAGAAATATTCAGAGATAGAAAAAGGAATATTAGAGTTAATAACAACAACTAGACAACTCTGATCATACTTATCGTCTCATAAGATGGTGGTACAAACCAATCTATCGTTGAGACAAATATTGAGCAAACTTGAAACTTTAGATCGAATGGTTAAATAGATAATTGAGATAGACGAATATGATATAAAATATCAACTCAGAGTAGCTATCAAACCTCAGGCTTTAGCAGATTTCTTTCAAAAAATGGTCCAGACTAACAAAGGTCCTAAAATATGGTTGTTGCATGTAGATGATTTAGCTACTATATCTGGCTATAAAGCAGGAATCACATTAACTAGCCTAGATGGGGAGAAACTAGAGTTTGCAATAAGATTTGAATTCAAAACATTAAACAACGAAGCAGAGTATGGAGGACTTGTAAAGGGCTTGAAAATAGAGCTTGAGCTTAGTATAAAGCACCTTATTGTTTATTCTGATTCAAGATTGGTCACGCAATAAGTAGGAGGGGAGTTCATGGCTAAGGAGGAAATGATGAAAAAATATGTTGAGCAGGTTTCCAAGTTGAAAAGATAATTTGTGATACTCGAGTTAAATCAATTACACCAAAGCAAATTATCTTTCTAAAATTAAAATTTTTACTGTTGATTGCAAGACTGGAAAGATTACTCTATTGACAGGTTATCAACATGGTATTGGAGATGAGGTTGCTATAATGGAAGGAAAATGGGATTGGAGATCGGATATATTGGAATATTTGTAGCAAAAAAAATTACCACAGGATAAGTGAGAAACAACTCGACTTCAGACGGGCTACTAGATTTTGCATCATTAATGATTCATTGTATAAATGAGCTTTTTCTGCACCATATCAGAAAAAAAAGATGCTTATGTCCTGATAGATATTCATGAAGGAGGATGTGGAGATCATGAAAGAGGTCATGCTCTTGACCTGAAAGCTATTAGGGCAGAATATTTTTGGCTTGCACTAAAAAGAGAAGCTGATAACTTGGTTAGAACTTGTGAGAAATGTCAGAAGCATATGCCCCTCATACATTGGCCAACAGAGAAGCTCAAGGTTATGAGCTCACCTTGCCCATTCTCGAAATGGGGTATTGATATTATCGGGCCTTTCCCGATAATATCAATATTGATGGAAATTGATGGAAAATATTAGTTAGGATAAATCAGGAAAAACAATGACATGTATATTAGGCAGTTGCAATAAATTGGGGTATGAAATATCTCTTTTACCCATAGCTTGATATCTATAAAAAAAATGAGTTCACCCCAAGAAATAGGTTACATTTTTGATACTCTGCAAATACATATCCACTTGCTTTTATCTTCTTCTCCAAGCATCTAGCTGACTTGAGCGTTGGAGTTTTTACGTTGAGTGATCAGCCCGACGTTTATTTTGTAGGTATTCGTTGGCAGAGTTGAAGAAGAAAAGCAGCGGATCATTCCTTGAGTTGCATCTGCAGAATCCGGTGCACTTCATTGTGTATGTATTAATGAGTTTTTTTCTCGACAGCGGGTGGGTGCTTCTAAGAGCTATATCTACACGTGCCTTCACCATAGAGCAATCAGTTATAATTTATTTGATGATTTGAGTTGTTTTACTCTCCGCAATGAAACTTAGCCATAATCTAACAGGCCGACCTTGACTCCTTTTATTAATTTGGGCTCCTTTTATACACCTACGTCCATCGATTTTCGCTTGTTTTTCATGTTAATGAAAATTAATAAGCATATTAATTTATACAATCTGCAGAAGTTTATTCGATCAAGGATGAGTACTTTTGGGCAAAACACAAAGTTGAAATATTAAAAGTCTTTACATTAGTAAATAGTGAGATTGTTCTGTATACATCACAAAAAAGTACTTGCAAATATATTAAAGAAGTTTTCTTAAAAAATATGCATATATAGATAGTGTATAAATCAACAGTTTCGTTTGCTTGGTATTCCAATTTTCTCATTTTAGGATGGGTTTTTTGGCATAATTTCATTTGTAGAAGATATCGCTAAAATATTTTTTTTAATTGTCATTTATTTCAGCACTTTATGCTGTTCACTTTTTCATTTCCTTATTTGTGTGTGTGTGTTAATTCTTTATTTTCTTGCTGGTACATTGTGAATACTATTTATTCACCATATCTTATTTACTTGCAGCTGCCTGAGTTTGGGATATGCATAATCAGATGATTATGGGATCCACAAAGAGAGCGACAAAGAGGGGTGTCAAATATTTTTCAGGATTTGTAAATCCATCTTGACAATTCTTGTAGGTGACCTCTGCTGCGCGAGCATAGTTAAGAGCCTGTTCCACCATATCTTTGGGTATGGAAGTTTTAGCCATCCATTATGTATTCACATCCTTCCATCCATCCTCAGCTAGTTCAACAAACTTGTCCAGAGTCTCATTTAATGATACACCATGCTGTTTCATGTAGCAATCCACCCCTGTCAGCATTTCTGCCCCCTTGTTCTCGCGCTTCATCATATGGAAAAATCGGAGGAACTTAAAGTCAGAATTAATATCCCATTGGCATATAAATAGAGAAATTGGTTGTTAATCATCGTATATGTTTTGAAAAGAAGTTGTAGATTCTTGATTACTGTTTTCTACAATTAACTTTTTTTTAGTTAAAGCCATCTGTATATAGGCAGGATTTGACATATACCCCTACCAATTTATGTTTTCTGCAATTAATTATAATGGATGTACTTTAATTTAGGTTTCATTAGGGTTTTTGTTTATAGTTGATGGTTAGGTTCAACTCCCACCCCCTACTAGGTAATATTTTTACATTTAAGGAGTTCATGCCAAACCCTGCAAATAGGTAGGGTTCCGTGCCATACCTCCTCCATAGTAAGTCCATCAATTAGAAGGTTAGGTTCAACTTTCACTCCCGGCCACCACTGTATACTTATTTTTAAATTTATTGAACATATAGAATTTCATTCCAAACCCCATAAATGGATTGGGGTACATGCTAAATCTCTTCCACTGTAGGCGATTTATTTAACAAACAAAGTGCTTTTTATAATTTGCTAGTGATAATTCACTATGGAGGAATGAATTTCTGACCAAAATCATTGCTGATCCAATAACTTGCTTGTTTGTAAAAGGGATTAATGAATAGTAGAGCTCACTTTATGGCTGGCCAAGTCGTCCACATATCTACCCATCTTAGCCGAAGCAATAACAATTTTAGGCTCACTCATCAGCCAATCAATTATTTCTTCGGAGGCAGATTTCATGCCCGGGATTATAGCTGTTAACATCACATAGATGCAGCCTGTGAACACCGAATTGGCTAAGTAGTCTTCAAATGCAGGCATTTGTCGTCCCATAAACCACTTGAGGTCTTTGTTGTAAGCCCTGCTAATTTGTTTCACCTTCACATAACCAACATATTTATGTAAATGATTCAGAACATGCTAACTCTGTAAGAAATAACATCCAATTAAGAAGTTAGGGAATTAAGATATAACCTATAAGGAGTTCAAATAGAGTAATAAAGATGGATCAAACTATACTCTTATATGAATGACATTTAAATGTCGAAACATTTAGTGGCACGGAATAAGAGTTTGGTCCTTACGGTTTCTTTGGCATAAGGAACTGCGAACAATTTCCCTTGTATGGCTGCTTCACGTTCGTAGTCGTCGTATATACTCAAAATAAACCTGTAAAAGATTTTCATATAATCCGGGAGTCGATCGATTTCATTAATATTCCACCTGGGAAAAATTGACATCAAGTAAACTAGTTAGTTATACTACTAGTTTGAGCTCCCAAAACAAATTAAAAAGATGTCCTTCCAATCTCTACTGTAATTCATAAGGTGAAACACCTTTCCAAAATCTCGGTAAAAAGGTCAGCTTCTTCAAGTGTAGCATAATTATCATATGTATCATCCATAGTTGTAAGCATTTGAATGGCTTTAGCAACTGCCACTCGAACATAAGAGTACTGAGGTTCAAAACGGAGCGCCACGCCCCAAAAATAGCTCTCCACCACTCTGTCTCTCGCGTATGGTAGTTTTGACTTCAGGTCGAATTCGTTCCACCACCTTCAAAGTTATGGGAAAAAAAAATATATTAAGACTTTATAGGAACATGGCATTGTCCTATATGTAGTGGCATTAGTTGATTATCAAATTAAGTTGTAACACCTCCTAAACTGTGGGACTGAAGAGGCATTTTTTCCATACAAAATAACAATTTGATTACCTGGAGAGTTCATGCAGCTCTTTTTTGTACATATTCTGCAAATAATTGAAATCCAATTTGGCTAGTTTTAGAAGTAGTTCATTCTTTGAGTCATCCTTTTCGTAGATGGAAATGTATTGGCGGGTTTCTATTCTTGGAACCCCTATGAAGTGACTGCTCTAGAGCTCGCTTCACTTGGTCTTGAAGTGGAGACTCTAATTGTTGTGCCATTCGATTCAGATGATGGGTTGTGAAGATCACAGCCTCTTCTAAGATTTCTTCACCATGAATCCTCACATGCGCTGCTTCATACAGGCTTAGTAGTCCCTTAGCATCGCTATTAAGGGCTTCTTTGAATTTATTGTCTTCGCCTTTAAACTTGTCAAAAATGCCTATTTGGATATGATCATATTAGCTCTTTTGCTGGCTCATACATTATGAAACTCAGATGATAGGATTCTTTATAGTAAATCCTATTATTTCTTTTATTACATTATATTGATTGATTGTCGCTATGTGTACACTTTACAGATATGATTTTTCACAAGGCGGTCAATCGATGCAATATGACAAAGGATGCAATAGAAAATTTTATATGTATTAAACTTACATACAAATGAAGAGAGAATTAAAGAGCAATAAAGAACGTACTACAAGAGACATGATGGCGATGTTGCCTTAGTAGGCGAAATTGAAGTGCAGCAGTGAACAAATCATAGTCTTCTCCAGATTAAAATTTGAAGATTTCTTTGACTTGGTCTTCAATCTCTTGCTCAAAGTGATATGCCACTTATTGTATTTCCTTTAGCCATTAGCATGCTCCTTGCTTCATCTTTCAATGCTTCAATGGCTTCTGCATACTTCTCCTGTAGTACCTGTGCTGCCAATCTTTGTTTATCAGTATACAAAACCCACATATTTTTATGAAAATTATCTTAAATTTAAAGCGTGTCTCTCTGAGAGTTGTTCAACATAGACGCTATGTAAATAAAACCAAAAAGGATGAAAAAAAATGAAAAAAAACCAAAGTATGGAGGGTATATTACATACACATAACCATCCATGCAAACATGCTCATGTATGCACAGAATTTTTTTATTTACATTGAGTGTTTTTATATCACAACAGTAGGGATTATGTCAATAAAACATTATACTGAGTCTCACCGTTTAATTAGAAAATTAGGTATAGGTAAGTGTTTTGCATGCACACCTGATCATCCAAAGAAAATGAAGTGAAGATATGACCCCATAGGCTTGGGGTAAAACTCGCAATCGGGGGGCGGACATCCTTGGGGCAACTTGAAGGGGCATTCACAATGCTGGCAGCAGCCATTTTTGTGGCTTATATGTCTATCAGTGTTGCTTAATATGCTTGATGATTTTGTGAGGTATCAAAGGAGAAATTCACTTATTTATAGTGATTAGGTCGTCTTGGATTTTTTGGTGGGTATTCAGAGATATTTTGAGTATTAGGTTGACCTAAAGATTTTTTTTGTATATGCAATTTGAGATATTTTATTATAGATTATATTGCATTCTCTTGTCATATTTTAAATTTTATCGGTAAAATATACACATAACGATAATTAATATAATACAATAGAAGTAAAATTTATAATAGAAAATTCTGTCCATTTATTTGTCACTATCAAGTTGTGGTTATTTTATTTTAACTATTGATTTTTTTTCCAAGTATTAAGGTAGCATTGTTGAGGGTTATAGTGCCGCATCATTACATTAATTGCGAGACTAGTTTAAAAAAAATATTTTTGAAAATAATGATTTAATTTGCAAAATCCCCAAAAAGAAATAATAGGAATACATTTGGGACGAAGTTAATATTTTGTTGATATTCAGACAACATATTATGAGGGTAAATAGCATTTTATTCATTTGTTCTTTTGAACGAGTGTTATACCTCATCTATTTCGAAAGAAAAAAAAAGCATATAACTCCCTTGTATGTATAAAAAAAGGACAAATAACATTCAACTCAATTTTTATCACTTATTCAATTATCTTACATAATCGATGAAGCGTCATTATTTAATTACACATCATATCTTAAGTTACCCTAAAATTATTTATATTGAATTGATCATAATAACATATAAATTAAACTCGGTCGCACTAAATCTCATTCTAATATAACAAACCATACTTTTTTTGGACATAATCGAACCATTTTGATAATTTTAGATTTGTATTATTAATTGTGCTAAAAATAAAAATAAATAAATAAATTTTGGACTGATTCGGACCGAATTTAAAGCTCATATTAATTTTCAAACCAAACCCTAAAGCTAAAACAAATTCAAGCCGTAATAAAAGAACTCGTATAGTATCAAGCACAGTGAATCTAAGTAGGTTCGGCTCACTTAATTTGATTGGCAGCCATACCCATGCATCCTAAAGATTGAAGTTGAGTTAAAAAAAAAAAAGCTCGTGATGATAGTGATAGACCAACTCTGCAAATATGTTAAACCATGGGGATACTAATTAGAACTGCAAAATTGTAGTTTTATTTGTTATTAACCTGTCACATTTATGTAGAACCATAGGACTGCAATATATGTGTTAGCTATCTAGGAAAATGTAAATTCTTGAAGCTATCTGATTAGCTAATAATTGCTAGTCAGCAAGGGAGCTTGGGTTTTTGAAAAAAAATCTTTCACATTTGTTTTACCTTTGGATGTCTGAACTTTATTTCTTTTGTTTCTGTGTTAGGAACTCCAAAAAGCAACACATAGTGAGTTACATTATCACAGCCTTCAATAATGATGGAGGCTCCAAGCATTTGTATTTTATATATATATATATTTTGGGTGGGGTGTTCCAAGGCTGTGAAGTAGTGCAACGCATGGGCGATACGAGAAAGCTCAGACAACAAGCTATTTTAATTAGGCTTTTCTTAAAAAAAATAATTTAATATCATATGGGTCAATGAACCACGTATCATATATTAAATAAGAATAGATACTACACTTTATCTTAGCCAAAATGTCAAGAAAGATATCAAGGATTTGTATGGTTCAACAATATATGGCAAAATCCTCAAGTGGATTTTATTTGGTGGACTACAAATAGGTAGCAATTACTTAGCCCTTTATTATTGGGAATCCAATAAAGTTTATCACAACCTACTCATTAAAAGAATGAAGACGGTGTTTGAGTAAATTTATTTAATTTTTTTATAAATTATTACAATTTATAAGATGGTAGATCTTATTTTAAAAATAAGTTGTTGAAATGTTTGAAAATAAGATCATTAAACTTTTGAAATGTTAGTAATGATAATTTTATAATTAAAATTATCAAAATTAAAGAAGTTTATTAAAATAAGATCTTATTTTGAAAATAAGTTAAAGTTAATGTATTTTTTTTAGGAGTTTATAAGTTTTCAAATAGTTTTTTTTGAATCTTATAAGCTTTTTAAAAAAAATTATAATTTTTTTTTTAACAATTTATAAGCTCATAAATAGCTTATAAAATATTTTGAAAAACTTATAAGTTCAGTCAAACACCTTGAAGTTGCATGTCGACTGTAGCCCTGTGTCTATAATTCCACAATTATGAGGCATTAGGTATTAGTTCCGCTCGAGGTTTAGATACTACTGTAATTCAATTTGATAAAGAGTTCGATTTATTTACAAAAACTATCCCTCTAAATTTATAAAGTACATACACTTAATTGATATTTATCTTAATTTTACAAATTGTACCTATTGTATACCATCTTTAAAACATGTTTTTTTAATTTTTTTTTGTCGATATCAATATTTTATGTGAAGGAGATAGACAAAAGGTGCAATTAATAAAATTGAGGTAAATCTATAAATTTAGAAAAATAGTTTTGTAAATAAGTAAAATTTCAAAAGTAATTTTTATAATTAACCCTCTGGAAAAAGAAGGCGCTTAACAGTTTTGCAAAGACCTAATTACCATCACACATTTGTAGATCCTTATTTTTTTGTATGTCCATGCATTAATTCATTCATTATTTGTTAATGTGTTGCATGCATGCATCACATAATTCATTTTCCAGCCCGTTACAAAACTCTAGACACACTTAAATATTTATTTTTTTTCAATTTTTTATTTCAATATAAAAAAATTTGTAGATGGACAAGTTTTCCAGCCCTTTTGCTCAATAATCAGTACAAACGTGCATCGGCCATTCTACTTACTTTCGTTCTTTTTCTTCTCAAAATTCCTTTCTTATGATAACATACCATAATGGAATTTTATCCAATTATATAAATGATCTTTTAGACCTATCAACCCTTGCATTCACTTCCAAGATTTTCTGCTATTCTATACATACATATATATATATATATATTTTTTTTTTTTCAGAAAAAAACACCCTATAACGGGTGATGAATTAAGACAATAATTATGGAAGAGAAAGAGGGAGGGACAGGGTGTTGGGGAATAAATCGTCTAGGGTTGGCGACGAGGAAAGAGAGGGGGAAGGGGCTGGCGAGTGGATGGTAGCCCCCGTTGAAAATAATGGTGAGTTATCATAATTAGGGTGGGGAGTGAGAAGCAAGAAGACATGGGTTTTTTCTTTATTTTTTTCCCTTCATTTTTTTGTAAAAATTAAAAATTATTTTGTAATTTTCTAATTTAAGAAATTATTTAAATACATTTAATAAATTATTTTCTGTTTTATTTATTTATTGAATTTAAATATAATTTTTAATTTTTTAAAGTGAAAGTTTGTTAACATGTAAACTCTTATTTATACTTGTGATAAATAATTTATAATCATTAAATTTAGGGTAGATTCGTAGTGTAAAATTACTCTATTTCTTTAGATTTTGATTTTATTGATAATAACAATACAAACTATACCAAATAAATTTAAAATTGTTCTTTATTACAAAAAGAAATTATGAAAATATATTAGAGAAAGTTTAAACAACAAAGTAAGTATATTTTGACAATAACATCTATGAACTCTGTCATGTTATTTTATCTTAACATTCAAAACCTTAAATGAAATCTAACATTTTATAATAAATTTTAAAAACATGTTATAAGATGTGAGCTTTTAAAATCTTTCTATAAAGCTAGGCAGACACCCTTTTAATCTAAACCTTACACGCAATTCTAGGTGAAAGAAATTTGAGGTCGAATCTTAAGTTACCAAGAAGGAAGAGTAATTACTTGATTAAATTTTCTAATAATTTGTTAAACAAGAAGAGTATTCTACTTTACATAATTAGTTTAATTTGACTAATTTTTTTTATTTGTTTGGCCAAATTTATTTTTCAATTCAGTGACTAACAAAGATTTCACAATTTGATTGGCACTGAATTCATCCAAGATTAGACGTTTACATTAACTTACTGATTATAATATTCTACTGTTTTCAATAGGGAAAAGTGCATTTTTTTAGCCCCACAATTTAGGAGGTGTTGTAATTTGGTATCATGGTTGGAAAAAAATTTAAATTCAATCCCATAAATTAGTTTTTCGTTGTAATTTTAGTTTCAATATTAAGTTTTGGACAAAAAAAGGTTGTTTGTACCACATTGGATTTCATTTTTTGGAAGAAAAATTACCAGCTTTTAAGCTAGAAAACTTATTTTGCGACCGTCTTTACTATATTTGCCTACAAATAATTCAAAAAATAATAATGAATCTCGTAAAAAAGAAGTAGTCATCAATGCAATCAAGAATGATTTACCATTGTGGAAAAGTTGTTCGACTGAGAACTTTCTGGATAAATAATTTTTTTTTTAGAAATATAATTTAAAATAGTTAAAATAATAATATTGAATACATATATATTTTTCCATACAGTTAATAAGAGCGCATAAAAAAGTAGAGATATTCTTTTGTATAATTGAACCAAATCGAATCAAAGTTTCGGTATATAAAAGATTAACACGTCAAAATGTAATACAAAATACCGAACTGAATTAATTGATTTAGTTTGGCTATTAACGATTTTTTTTTGGGTATTTTGGTTAAAAAATTTGGTTAATCGAGTTTTTATAATAAAACAAAATAATAAAATAGTTAAAAACTAAATACCAGAATTATAATTATATATCTTATTTCTTATTTGTTAGTTTTAGTGAGTAAAAAAATAATGAATAAATATAAATTATTTATAATCTATATAAAAATTATATTCGGTATCGCGGTTTGATAAATCAAAATCAAAAGCTAAAATCGAATCGAATACCAAATTTTTATAAAAATAAAAATTAAATACCAAATCAAAATTTTCAATTCAATTTTTGTACATACCAAATTTTTTATTTCAATTTGATTCGTCAATTTATCAAACTGAGAACACCCATATAAATGAGTCAAAGGGAAAGAGAATAGAAAAAGACATGACAAGTTAGATTTAACAGTGAATATTATTTTACTGTGAAATATGTATGTTACAAATAAATTAAATCTACCTTACAATATTCAATAATTAAATTCATCAAAATTAATGCAAAAATAATATAGACTTTTTATGTCTTCAAAGGCACCTGGTTATATTTATTAGTGTGGTTATTTCATCTTTTTTGAAAAAATAGAATTGAGCAAAATTTATATACCAAAAGTACATTCATAAAAATACATATATATTTGCTTCTATATTTTTCACTAATATATTTGATTTTTTCGATGAAGATATTTTTCTTATAAATTTTTTATTTTTTTTTGAATCATTTGCAGGTAAAAATAAATAAGATGGTTATAAAATGAGTTTTTGGCTAAAAATTTGATATTTTTCTGCAAACAATTGATGTCCTGCACATTATTCCCTCAACTTTGGTGACTTATTAATCGGACAAACAAGCTTTTTGCCAAAATCTTAATGTTGGGATTAAAATTAAAATGAAAAGTTTGATTTTTTTTCCCAAGCATGATACCAAAATTGTAATATTCCCTAAACTATGATACCATAAATGCATTTTCCCCATTTTCTATACTTAATTAACTTTTTTTAGGAAAAATGGTAAACAAACTTAAGGAAAAATCTTCATTTTTTTTTCTCACCAATAATTCTTAATGCTTGGTCTTGTAGGTGTAGTTGTGAAAAATAAAGAAAAATAAAATTCTTACTCCATAAATGTTAGTGACCACTCTTTTGAAAAATACAAAAAGTATTGAAAGTTCAAAAAATAGAGATTTCAATGTTTATTGGACTTTCGAAATCCGAGTGATAATTTGTGGATGTTACATATTTTTTTTCGATCAATTAAATAATATTAGAATTATAAATTTTTATTTAATTTATTATTAGTAACTTTATTTTCTTTATATTTTTTCAATCATGTTACATGGAGATAAAAAAATGTTATTTTGTTATTGTGAGTTAGATTACAATATAAGAATAACAAGAATATTATTTAATCAATGAATAAGTTTCAATTATTTCTAAATTAATAAAACATCACACACAATCTTATTAATTTAAAAATGAGACTCACAATTATTGTCCCGACAATCAACAAAGACAAAGATATAAAAAAAATTAATGGAAACGCCTTCAACAGAAGGGCAGCCAAAAAATTATGAAGGCGTGTCAACGCCGTGACACGCCTTCCAAAGTGTTAAAAAATTAATTTTTTTGAAAATAGTAAAAGTAAACTTTACAAGTAGGTATTGCTAACACTCCAAAGTATTTCTGGATACCAACTAAAATAATGCCAAAAAAAAAAAAAATGAAAAAAAACTAAAACAACGATAGAGAGATGCAGTGTTCTGATCACTATAAATAAGTGAGTTATCCTTTGACACCTCACAAAATAATCAAGCATATTTAGCAACACACATAGGTAGATAGGGTTTGATTATTTACCCACAAAAATGGTTGCTGCCTCCATTGTAGATGCCCCTTCAAGTTGGCCAAAGGATGTCCGCCCGCCCATTGGGAGTTATACTCCAAGCATGTGGGGTGATACTTTCACTTCGTTTTCTATGGACGATCAGGTCTGTATGCAAAAACACACACTTGTACCCAGTTTCCTTAATCAAATTTCTTACGATTTATACTGAGAAACAAAGATTGGGATCACAGGTACAGGAGAAGTATGCGGAAGCCATTGAAGCATTGAAAGATGAAGCAAGGAGCATGCTAATGGCTAAAGGAAACACATCAAGTGACAAACCAGTACTGATTGACACACTTGAGCGTTTGGGAGTGGCATATCACTTTGAGGAAGAGATTGAAGAGCAACTCGAAGAAATCTTGAAAGTTCATTCTGAAGAAGACTATGATTTGTTTACCGCTGCACTTCAATTTCGTCTGCTCAGGCAACATCGCCATCATGTCTCTTGTGGTATGTTCTCTTTATGTCTCTCTTCATTTGCATGCAACTGGATATACATAAATTTTTTTATTGCAATATTGTATTGTATTGTAGGAATTGTTGTACCTTTAGGCTTTTTCTATTATAAGTGGCGACGATAGATTTATTGTAATAAAAGATGCAATATAATTTTTATAGTAAAAAATTATATCTAGCAAGCTTCGTAATGTATGAGCAGAAAAACTAATATGATCGTATTGAAATAGGTGTTTTTGACAAGTTTAAGGGCGAAGACAACAAATTTAAAGAAACCCTTAATAGTGATGCTAAGGGACTGCTAAGCTTGTATGAAGCAGCGCACGTGAGGATTCATGGGGAAGAAGTCTTGGAAGAGGCTGTGGCCTTCACAACCCATCATCTGAATCGTATGGTACAACAATTAGAGTCTCCACTTCAAGACCAAGTGAAGCGAGCTCTAGAGCAGTCCCTTCATAGGGGTGTTCCAAGAATAGAAACCCGTTATTACATTTCTTTCTACAAAAAAGATAACTCAAAGAATGACCTACTTCTAAAACTGGCCAAATTGGATTTCAATTATTTGCAGAATATGTATAAGAAAGATCTGTGTCAACTCTCCAGGTAATCAACTTGTTATTTTGTGTGCTACTGAGAATATATAATTAGTTAGTAAACTCACACTACTACATATAGGACAATGCTATGTTCTTTTTCAGTTCAACTTTTCTGTCCTAATTTGATATCTTAGGTCAGTATTTCAATTCGGAAATGCATATTAAATGTATAAAATATTTATTTAAATGTACACCTGATACTCATCATATACACATAGTTTGAATATGTTATATGAAATATAATATGTAATACGAAATTAAAATAAAAAATATAAGATGATTCTTTTTGTTAGTCTTATAATATATCTGTTTTACATAATTTAAAGGTGGTGGAACGAATACGATCTGAACTCAAAACTGTCATACGCTAGAGACAGAGTGGTGGAGGCTTATCTTTGGGGCATGGCGTTCCGTTTTGAACCTAAGTACTCTTATGTTCGAGTAGAAATTGCTAAAGTCATTCAAATGCTTACAATTATAGATGATACATATGATAATTATGCTACGCTTGAAGAAGCTGATCTTTTTACTGAGATTTTGGAAAGGTGGGTGTCACCTCATCAACTCTTGAGATTGAAAGGACATCTTTTCCACTAGTTTGATTTGTGAGCTCAACAAATAATATAATTTTATTAATATCTTCAGGTGGAATATTGATGAGACCGATCAACTCCCAGATTATATGAAAATCATTTACAGATTTACTTTGAATATGTACGATGACTACGAACGTGAAGCAGCCAAACAAGGAAAATTATTTGCAGTTCCTTATGCCAAAGAAACCGTAAGGACCAGACTCTTGCCACTAAATGTTCCCTTCACTGTATCTTAATTCCCTAACTTGTTTGATGTTATTGCTAACTGAGATAGCAAGTTCTGAATTATTTACATAAATATGTTGGTTATGCGAAGGTGAAACAAATTTGTAGTGCTTACAACAAAGGGCTCAAGTGGTTTATGGGAGGACAAATGCCTAAATTTGAAGACTACATTGTAAATACGGTGATCACAAGCTGCATCTATGTGTTTTGCTCAGCCACGATCCCAGGCGTGAAATCTGTCTCCAAAGAAACTATTGATTGGCTGATAAGTGAGCCTAAAATTGTTATAGCTTCAGCTAAGGTGTGTCGATATTTGGACGACTTGGGCAGCTATGAAGTAAGCACTAATATTCAATCCTTTTCACAAACGAACTAGTTATTGGAACTACCTCTATTGCAATTAGGTGGAGACAACAGTAAACAAGAAAGTGATACTTTCTTTCACAATATATACGACAATTAACAACCAATTTCTATTTTATATTCGTTCTGACTAAGTTTCTGTGATTTTTGCATTTGATGAAGCGCGAGAGCAAGCAGGGACAAATCCTGACAGGGGTGGATTTCTACATGAAACAGCATGGTTTATCAATGCAAGAGACTGCGGATAAGTTTGTTGAACTAGCTGAAGATGCATGGAAGGATCTGAATACAGAATGGATGGCTAAAACTTCCATACCAAAGGATATGGTGGAGCAGGTTCTGAACTACGCTCGCGCGGCAGAGGTCTTTTACAGGAGTTTCCAAGATGGATTTACAAAACCTGAAATTTTGGCACCCCTGATTTTTGCTCTCTTTGTGGATCCCATAATCATCTGATTATGCATATATATATATATATATATATCCCAAACTCAAGCAGTTGTAAGTCAATAAGTGTTGCATATGTGGCTAGGGGTTCATAAAGCTACTGTATTCATACCCAGCCAAGCTATTTATGTTACTTGTCTTTCATGGATTTGAACAACTTTAAGTTATTCGTCTCAGGTCTGTAGGCAGCTTTGTTGTTAATGTGTGGTGTTTTTTCTTGTACTCAATGATGAAGACCTGAATTTTCAGGCTAAATGATCAAATTTTATGCGTCTTCATTTAGTATATTGTCAGTAATATTTATGTTTGTAATTATAGGTAATATTACTCACGATGTACCAGCAAGAAAGAAAGAATTCACTAAAAAGAAACACACACACACACACACACACACCCACGCACACAACAATAGGGAATTACAAAAAGGGTTAAGTACTTTGGTCTCGTAGAGTATTGGTTTTCTGTAAAATTATCTTGATCTACTAATAAAATCTTTAAACACCTCTAAATCAATAAATTATATTGATGGACAAAACTATCCATGACTTAAATAAAAAGTTAAACTGTGCACCATCTATTATAAATTATATAGTACTTTTTTTTCCTCTAAGTATCAATTAATTTGATCTAAAATTTTATTCAACATTAATTTTATTGAATAAATTGACTTTAATTTAAATTTAAAATAAAAAAACAACAATATATAATTTTAATATTATAGAGAAGACACATTAAGTTTTTTAAAAATATCATATAAATTTATATTACTACCATTATATATATATATATTTAATAAGTAAATATTAAAATTTAGAGTTAAATTAGTTGATATTATTTAATGGTATAAATTATTCTAATGTGTAAGGTGCGCATGTGGTAAGTCAAATATATTATTGAATATAATTTCAATTTGTAGTTATTAATTTGCAAAAGGGAAATTACAATTTAAAAATAAATAAAAATCTTGTAAAGTATATTAATACAATTAAGAACTTTGAGTGAAAAAAATAATAAAAAAATCTAAAAGATGTGTTCTAGAACAACATATAAAAGATGATAGTAATATAACTTTATGTTAGATAATTTTTTATAAATTTGATGTGTCTACTGTATATTATTGAAATTACATTTTTCTATTTATTTATTTCAATTTTAGTTGAAGGTTAATTTATTTCAAATTAATTAACATTTAATTGTCAAGGGGGCAAAGTGTACTTTATAAGATTTTCTTATTTTTTATTTTCTAATGTGGGATTCCGTTTATAACTAAATTACTATACATTGAAATTAAATTAGTTAATATATTTGACCTACATATATGCATCTTATATATTAGAAAAATATTTATACCTTTAAATAATGTCAAATTCAACCTTAATTTTAAAACTTACTTAGTAAAGCAATATATATATATAAATTTATGTGATCTATTCTTCTAAAAATTTAATGTGTCTTCTGTATGCTATTAAAATTATATTTTTCTATATTATTTTAGACTTAATTGAATATTAATTTGATTAATAAAATACAAGCAATAAAATTATTAAAATTAGCAATTAGCAAAGGGGATTATTTTTTTGTTTTCATAATATGATTTAGGAAATGAAGCTGATGACCACCTCCTTAACCAAAATACTTTAAAAAGAAACATTGAATGAAAGAGCAATTATATTAAATGTAGGAAGCATAAATTTTAAAATTCAAAAACAAAATTAAGAAACATGTTTGAACTTAAACAATTTTTTATCAAGAATAAAGCCAAATGCATAATAAAACGAAATAGATTGTGAAAGATCAATTTAAAATAGACCAAAATTTAATTTCTTGGCGTTATAACTTACATATCGGAAGCGTCATTATTTAATTACACATCATATCTTAAGTTACACTAAAATTATATATATTGAATTGATCATAATAATATATAAATTAAACTCGCTCCCACTAAATCTCATTCTAATATAACAAATCGTATTTTTTAAGACATAATCAAACCATTTTGATAAATTTGGATTTGTATTATTAATTATACTAAAATAAATAAATAAATAAATTTGAATCGATTCAAATCAATTTAAAGCTCGTATTAATTATCAAACCAAATCCAAATCTCAAACCCAAAAGCTCAAACAAAATCAAAACTAATAAAAGAACTTGTATAGTATCAAGCACAGTAAATCTAAATAGGTTCGGCTCACTTATGTAGAACCATAGGAGTGCAATATATGTATTAGCTATCTAGGAAAATGTAAATTCTTTAAGCTATCTGATTAGCTAATAATTGCTAGTCAGGAAAGGAGCCTTCAGAAAAAATATGTTAACAAAGAATAATTTATATTGAAAAAATTCAGATATACAAGTTATTTTTCACTTAAAACATTTAATATACAACTCAATTTTTTTTTTTTTTCCACTCACTTAAAAGTTCACACTTGTTATTGATGCCAAACACAAATAAAATAAAGTATTTATATTAGTTTCAAATCAATCGTAACTATATAATTAAATAATTCTAAAATTATAACAACCACACACATTATTTTTCTACACAGTTTCATAAAAATCTACATAATTCACATAATTATTTTCATCACCTACACAATCTTCCCGCAGTTGCAACATTCAATAATTTTCGAAATATGATAATTATTGGAATCCTTGAATTTGGAACTCATGTCTTTTGATCTATCTCAATAGTTCGATTTACCACGTCCATTCCCTCTGATTGAATTTATTTTTCTTAACTCTGTATGCAAAATTAAAAAGGTTGATGATTCACTCGACTCTCTCCGTCGGATCTTTTCACTGAGAACCAGATCACGAACATCGTTAAATTTTTTAGTGCTTCCCGACGAGCTACTCACAGCCGTAACAGTAGCATTATAACTTTCTGGTAGAGAAGACAAAAATATCAATGCTCGTACTTCTTCATCGAATTCAATTCCAACTGAATTCAATTGAATTGTGACTGTGTTAAGTTCATTGAAATGTTGAGCTACTGGTGCGCCTTCCATCATCCGTAAATTGAACAAACGCCTCATCAAGTGAACTTTATTTGAGATCGATGGCTTCTCATACATACTGGAGAGAGCCGCCGTAAGACCCACCATGATCTTTTTCTTTGCTATGTTGAATGCAACATTGCGGAATAACGTCAACCAGATAACTCCGAGGGCTTGTCTATTGATAAGATTCTAGTTTTCTTTCTTCATAGCCTCTGGTTTCTTCTCTAAGAAAGGTTGATACAAATTTCTTTAATACAAATAATCCCTCTATCTGTATTTTCCAAAACCCAAAAATTTGTGCCATTGAATTTTTCGAGTTTCACATTTCCTTTATCTACGGCTATCACCGCACTCGAATTTGACTTTTTCTGAATCGTTTCTGACTATTCCTCGCTCTGATATCAGTTGTTGGGAAATTATGAAAATTCCCGATAAATTAGATTAGTGAGAATGCGAAATAACAACAAAAATAACACACATAAATTTGATAATAGAGTTCGGCCAATTGTGCCTACGTCTCCGGACGTGCTGCAGATCATTTTACTAAAGGAAAAAAATATACAAAGTATTTACAATACTTATAACTCACAACCTACACAAGAATTTTTCTTCACAAAATTCTTTCAGAAGCTTTCTCTTAAACTTTTCTTTTAAACTCTCTCTAATTCTTTAATTTTGGGATGTACTATAAATGAGAGATAGGGGAGTTTATGTAAGTTTTAAAAAACATGGATTGGTGAAATTTAGATAAAAAAATAGACAAAATATTAGGTTACACACCTTAATTGACAATTGTCTAAATTAGGCACCCTTCATTTTTTACCAAAAATAATTTTGGCCATTTTCTTGACAATAACATCCAAGAAGTTAGGGAATTAAGATATAAGGTTCAAATAGAGTAATGAAGATGGATCAAACTGTACACTTATTTGAATGACATTTAAATGTCGAAACAATTAGTGGCACGGGATAAGCGTTTGGTCCTTGCGGTTTCTTTGGCATAAGGAACTGCAAACAATTTTCCTTGTATGGCTGCTTCTCGTTCGTAGTCGTCATATATACTCAAAATAAATCTGTAAAAGATTTTCATATAATCTGGGAGTCGATCGATTTCATTAATATTCCACCTGAGAAAATTAACATCAAGTAAACTAGTTAATTATACTACTAGTTTGAGCTCCCAAAACAAATTAAAAAGACGTCCTTCCAGTCTCTATTGTAAGTCATAAGGTGACACACCTTTCCAAAATCTCAGTAAGAAGGTCAGCTTCTGCAAGTGTAGCATAATTATCATATGTATCATCCATAGTTGTAAGCATTTGAATGGCTTTAGCAACTGCCACTCGAACATAAGAGTACTGAGTTTCAAAACGGAGCGCCATGTCCCAAAAATAGCTCCCCACCACTCTGTCTCTCTACCAGGTCGAATTCGTTCCACCACCTTTAAGTTATGGGGAAAAAAAATATATTAAGACTTTATAAGAACATAGCATTGTCCTATATGTAGTGGCATTAGTTAATTATCAAATTAAGTTGTAACACCTCCTAAACTGTGGGACTGAAGAGGCATTTTTTCCATACAAAATAACAATTTGATTACCTGGAAAGTTCATAGAACTCTTTGTTGTACATACTCTGCAAATAATTGAAATCAAATTTGGCTAATTTTAGAAGTCGTTCATTCTTTGAGTCATCTTTTTCGTAAAAGGAAATGTGATGACGGGTTTCTATTCTTGGAACTTCCCTATGAAATAACTGCTGTAGAGGTCATTTCACTTGGTCTTGAAGTGGAGACTCTAATTATTGTACCATACGTTTCAGATGATGGGTTGTGAAGGCCACAGCCTCTTCTAAGATTTCTTCCCTATGAATCTTCACAGGCGCTGCTTCATACAGGCTTAGCAATCCCTTAGCACCACTATTATGGTTTTCTTTGAATTTGTTGTCTTTGCTCTTAAACTTGTCAAAATTTCAATAACGTCATTTATTCATCATATGAGCTTTCCCTCATAAATTATGAAACTTGCATGAAAATGAAGACAGATTTAATTAAAAAGCAATAAAGAACGTACTACAAGAGACATGATGGCGATGTCGCCTGAGCAGACGAAATTGAAGTGCAGCAGTGAACAATTCATAGTCTTCTTCTGAATCAAATTTGAAGATTTCTTGGACTTGCTCTTCAATCTCATGATCAAAGCGATATGCCACTCCCAAACGCTCAAGTGTGTCAATCAATACTAGTTTGTCACTTGTTGTATTTCCTTTAGCCATCAGCATGCTCCTTGCTTCATCTTTCAATGCTTCAATGGCTTCAGACATACTTCTCCTGCACCTGTTCACGATGCCAATCTTTGTTTATCAGTATACAAAGCCCACATATTTTCATGAAAATTATCTTAAATTAAAAGGGTGTTCCATGAACTACATGTTCAACACTATGTTAAAACAAAAAAGGGATGAAAAAAAGAAAATAAACGAATGTATGGAGTATCTATCATATACATATTGATATGCATGCGAACATGCTCTAGAAAAATTCTTATTTACATCCCGCGTTTAATATCAAAACAATAAAAATTATGCCACGTTAGCAATAAAATCCACATCATGCACTAAGATTGACATGATTATCACCATTGAATTTAGAAAATTTAGTACAATTAAGTGTTTTGCATACACACCTGATCATCCAAAGAAAATGAAGTGAAGATATCACCCCACAAGCTTGGGGTAAGGGCATCAACAATGCTGGCAGCAACCATTTTCGTGGCTTATATGTCTATTTGTGTTGCTTATGCTTAATGATATTGTGACGTATCAAGGGAGAATTCACTTATTTATAATGAGATCGTCTTGAAACGGATCTCAGATTGTCGGGAGGAAGTTTCGTGGAAGACAGCCAATATTTTGGAATACTAGGCATCCAAAAATTGATTTTGTTCGTTTGTTTTTTAATTACAAGGTGGCGCTGCTCAGACTTGGTGCTGCACATCTATGATTTCCACACGCACACATATATATAGTAAAAAAATTATTAATTCAAGATAGTTTGTTAATAAACACTTTATATTTACAATTTTGTTGTTCATGAATTCGAATTATTTAATTAATTAACTAATAAATATAAATATCAACTATTAACAATCTACTATAATAGTAAATAAATACACATATATTTTTAGTAAAATTCAAAATCAAAACCTTGGAATCACATATATTGGAGTCAATAAATTTCTGTTCGGATCATACTCCCAAACCAATCACATATTGCTATGTAATTAGTGGTATACACATTAAGGAGAGTCGACAATTATAAGCAAAGTGTTATTGGAGTTGCTATTTGATTAACTTGGTCAAAATTTTAAATAGTAATTAAAAATACCAAAAAATTTATGTATTTTTATATAATGCACTCAAAAATAGCAGTTGAAAGTTAATATTATCACATTATTATTTTAGTTGTGGTATTTGTTCAAAAAAAAGAATTTTCATTTTATGATATGGAAATTTAATTTGTGACGTACCAAATAAGAAATAATAGAAATAAATTTGAGGCAAAGTTAATATTCTGTTTGTATCCAAACAACATATTATAGGGTGAATAGCATTTTACTTCCCTATGTTTTTTAAAAGGAGCGTAATAACTGAAGTAGTTTGAAAAAAATGAATATAATCCCCTTGCCAATCCAACTTTTATCACTTATTAATTTCTAAATTCACCAACTCACCTTTATATATGTAAGAAGTAAATTTTTATTTTATTTGTCATGTTTTGCTTTTTTATAAATATTAGGGCAATATTAAATTTACATATGTGTATATATATAAACCATGTATACATTATTTCAAAATATTTAACAAAATATATTTTTTATTGATGTTCTTATAATTTTACTCAAGATAATTTGAATAAGTAAATAAAAAAGATAATGTTATAAACTTTAAGGTTTTATCTCTTTTGACATTATCAACAAAAACATGTTGAGATCTATTATCCTATATAGGCATACTGAACTTTGATATGCTAATATATTTCAACAAGGATATTTATATTATTTTACGTATTTTTGAATAACGCATATGTTATAGTAAACATTTATTCTACATCTATTTAATTATAATGATTATAAATAATTATGAATAATAAAAAAAGTAAAATATTATTAGTATATTTATAATGGTAAGATAGCCATTTTTTAATTTAATAAATAATAAGATTTGAATTTGGTGTTGTTTTCTCTTTTTCTCAAAAAAATACATTGGGAGTTATGTGCAATTTTTGACACAGAGTGTAATTGGCTAATTTTATTATTTTCTCACTTTATCCTAAATAAAAAAAGTATTGACTTATTCAGTAAATTCAATTAACTCAATTGCAGAAATACTTACTAAAAAATAATTTTAATGTTTTCCCACTTCGTCTAATAATTTTTTGCTCAAAAATTTATGCATTGCATATAATTAATTTATAAACTAAAAGAAATAATGGAATGTTCAACATTAGTACGTGACCACATGGATCCACATCAATAACATGTACTCACTCTGTTAAAAAATTGTTGTACCTTAAGTAATCTTTTTTGGCACAAGCCAAAATTTTATATTCGTTAGTTTTATTTTAAATGTATTATTATGTACTATAATTTGATGAAGATTGATGAATTTATGCAATGTACTATATGTCGATTCACGAAGTTTCACAGACATTGACAATCTGTGGCAAAGAAAATGTCTTTTATTAACATTGGCAATCTATGATAAAGAAAGTGAGAAATTAATTAGTCTAATTAATAAAACATCTCTAATATGATAAATATTTAAAATCACAAAATTGCTATAATATATTGTAAATATGTTTTCATAATTAAATACCCTGCTAAGATCAAGATTGTGAAGGTCTTTTGTCATTACTTCCCAATCCGAATTTCATTGCTTTCAAATATACCTATTTAAGTTAAAAAACAAAAAAAACAAAAACAAATTGTAGCATGCCAATCGTAAACACACGAGGAAAAAAGGGAATAAAACTGAGTATTAAACCTCTTATAGATCTACAATCGGTAGTGTGTAATAAATAGGAAAAAACATGAAATCCAAGATAAATATCAAACAGATTAACCAGAAGAGTGTGGATGATGTACTCAATTTTAATTTGAGTCCAATAAAAGATTTAAAAGGTTCAGTTTAATAAGTCCAAGTCCACAGGTTTAAGAAGTTATATCAGCACATTTATATGATGAACATATTTTAATTAAACCTCAAAAATATAAGTTTAGCCCAATAAAGCATATAAGTTTACGATGCCTTAAATACGCAAAAGGCTCATGAACCCCAATTTTCAAGTTAAACACTTATAAATATTATCTTCTGAGCCATTTTCAAGGTACGTTATTTTTTTACATTGGATATTTACTACTTCTAGTCTTTTTACCTCTAACAATGATATTCATCTTTTCTCTTGAAACTAAATCTTTCCGTGAATTCTTGAAAATTATTTATACTATAATAAAAGAAATCTATATCATAAAAATAAGATATTTTGAGTATGTTTAGTCTATATTAATTTCTGCTTTCACGTACAGGATAAAATATAAACCTTGTGATCTTTCAAAAATTCTCTGTACCCATTTTCTACCACACAACAAATGTACTACTGTAGAAATAGATAAATACCAACACTTTGGTGGTATTTCAATCAATAATCTCAAAATTCTAAATATTTTAATAAGTAGTCAAATTTTGATCCGTAATTTAATAAACTTAAAGATTAATGGTCGCTATCTTCAACTTTGGCATGAATCATTATCTTCCAATGCTTAAAGTATTGATTTTATAGACAAAAAAGAAAAACTAGGAATGTGACAAAAAAAAATGTGTTAAACTCTCAAAGTTATTTATTTAGATTTGATTTTATTCTTCGTTAATACTTTATTTAGACCTTTGGATGAAATAGTAGATCAATATAGTCATTTTAATTTACGTAATTAGTTATATTTAATTTCTAGCAAAATATATAAACAAATACATGCAGAACAAAGTAAAAAATGAATTCGAAAGGAAAATACACGTTGGATCCCGTCACTTTCTTCAATGGATGGAGTTTGATGCTATGTGGTATATGTGGATTCACGTGTTTCACAGATGTTGATAATCTTTAGCAAAGAAAGTGTATTTTATTGACATTGGCAATCTATGATAAAGAAAGTGAGAAACTAATTAGTCTAATTGTTCGTATATATTAGTTCGCATTTTTTTTTTTGTAAATATGGAAAGTGTCCAAAACGGTAAGAAACACTTTCATAAGTCATGAAACATGGAATTTGATGTTGGATTTTAGACAATAATTTAATTAATATTCATATTTAAATGGACTCTAATTCTATATTTAGATGAGGTTATATTTTTTTGTTAGATTGGTACTCTTCTTATTATATACGTATTTATGTGAAACTCTTTTCTCTCAACCCTACATTATCAAGATTTCATAAATTTGAGGTGCGCAAATAAGTGATTAGCTCTAATAGTTATCACCATCGGCGCATGGAAAGAGGCTTGTACATATGTTTCATGGTTCAAAGTAGGCTTGTAGAATGTTTGTGATTCGATAAAAGCAAGATTTATAGGTGAGTTTGATTTAAAATACGTAGACCCATAGTTTTCACTGATTATTGGTATATCCAATCCACTCATTATGTGCTTGTATGATATTTTTTTTTTAACAGTCATATCAAAACCAATAGGGTATGTTGCCGTCGCTGATCGAATTCATGAAAATAATTATATGTTTAAACAAATTAAATTTTGAGCATTAAATTACACCATAATTTTTTCACCGCATGCAGATTACATTGTTTAAATTTGATGAAAAATAGGCAAATAGTTTAGGATGAAAATCAAACCCTAGGTTGAGATCCATTTTTGGGCTCAAAGTGGAACCTGATTATGTTGTTTTTGTAGACAATGAAAAGTGGATCGCAACGATTTATAATTCGTGAAAAATTAACTTAAAATGATTGAAATATTTTGTGAAGTTTTAATCTAAAAAATTGCCTAAATCTTGAATTTGTCGGTAAAGAGGTTAAGCTCTTCTAGTGTAGCCTAATTATCATATGTGCCATCCATTGTGGTAGTAGTTAGGGCTCATTATGAAATTCAAAAATCGTCCAAGCACCACATTATTTTTATCAAATTGCTGTATAGAATTGCGGTTTAAAAATTCAATAAAAAACACACGGTCTTATACTTACGGTTGTTTGAATAAACTTGCACTGTCTATATAAATATACATATAGATCTTATATTTAAATATGTTGATATTTAATGTTAAATTTAGTTTTAATAGTGAACTCTTAATTGTACACTCCGTATTTAATTTAGTAATTAATTCTTAACTTGTTCACCAACTTCTGTCATAATTTTATTTTAGTTTTCATTAATTTCAAGTTTTAAGGCAAGGTACATATGTGTTTAATTTCAATTATAAAAATTATAACATCTTTTTTTGTCTGTCTTTTGAAAACATCAATATATATATATATATATATAGTTTTTCCAGTCTTTTTCTATTTTATTTTTAATTTTTCTCTTTTTACTTGTAGTTTCATGATATATAAATGAGTCAGTTTTTTTTTTTCAAGATTAGAATATAAGAAAAACCAACCATTAAATAAAAAAATGATATAATGATGTCACCATGCATTATATAAAACAAACAAAGTATTATAAAATTGTCTTTTAGGACTCTTCACTTCATTCAAAATATAATCATTGCTAAAAAACAAAGGCTATAATTATATCTCCTTTAATTATATTGTATGTTGTAAACGTTAAGACTATTTTAGTTTCGGAATAATGTACACGCAATAAAACTTTTTTTTATTTAAATCTCAGAGCAAACCAATCTAAAAATCATAAAACCGCAACAAACCACACAAAAACGTTAAATTGATTTTTAATTTACAAAATAATAATTTTAATTTGCTTTTTGGCAAAACCATACAGGTAAATTTAGTTTGAAATTATGAAAAAAATACGGAACCGCACCATAATCATTTTTAATGTCAGTTGTCTGCTTTTATAAACTACTAGTCAAACAAAAGAGAATTGAGGTTCAAAATGGAATGCCGCGCCCAAGGACAGCATTCCAACTTAATATGCATGCATTCTTGAATTTTGAACAGTTTTCAAGATCCTCCATTATTTTTTAAATGATTTTATAAAAACAGATTATTAGTTTGTTTATTTTAAAACTACTTTAGATTTTTTTTTTAATTTGATGTTTCATTTCTTATTACATTTTACAACATATCTGATTCATTTCTTATATATATATAACAAAATATTTTATACACTTGACTTGTATATGTGAAATATAAGATATGATGCAATACCAAATTAAAACATAAGAGCCAGAGTATTTTAAAACCACTATAACCCATTTTGAATCCAAATATTATTATACCATTACAGTGACACATCGGATTTCAATTTAAATCTTCTATTTTAATTTTGTTTGGCATTTTATATTCTTTATAACACGTATAAACAAAATATTTTTTTAAATTTTTATTTGATATTAATTATATACAAGTTTGTATATGTAGAATACAAGATGTCTAAAGTGACGATATCGTGAAAAGAAAATGAAGTGAAAATATGACCCCACATGCTTGGGGTAACTTGAAGAAACATCAAGAAAGCTAGAAGCTGCAACCACTTTTATAGACATTTTTAGCAATTTCTTTTGTAAAACATACCATTGATATTTTTGTTGATTGATAATTTATGTTAATATAATCACACACTTGTGTATCTTTTTTATGTATTCATTTAACTTTTACATGGTGAAATTCAATTAACAGCATTACTCACTTATATTTTAATATTTTACTAATTTTTTCTTTACTCAATTAACTTTTTAGGGGAGAAATACTAAAAAAAATAATGGAAAAATCTTTACCTTTTTTTTTTTTAATCTGCACTAGTTCTTAGTGCCTGATCTTGTATGTGGAGTGAGAAATAAAGATAAAGGAATTACATGATAAGTGTTATTCATCACTTTTTTTGGATTGTACACTAATACATATGGCTAGAGGTTTAAGCAAATCAAGTCATACCCAACATGTTATTGTTCAAACTGTTTTGAATTTTTATCGAATTTCAGAAATTATAATTTAATTTGATTTGAGCACGAGTCAAACTCGAATAGCTTAATTTTTTTAATTAACTTTTCAAAATTAATTAAAACTGTAAAATAATTTTGAATATTGATTGTCAATTTAGGATAATTTTGGATATATTTTTCAAAATTATAGAATATTATTTTTGATCTCGAGGAGAATAAACATTAATTAAAATTGTAATATCTATTAACATTTTTTGATCTAAACAGTAAGAAATTTAATGGGCAGCTGTGATAATGATGGATTAGAAAAATTATTTGTTCTAAGCAATCCCTTTTGTATTGCCGGTCTTTGAAAATGAGATTATTATGAATCAAGTATTTGTATAAATTTATCATTTCTTTTTAACAATCATGTGGAAAAGTTATACGAGAAATATTGCATAAATGGCTCATCAGAAGACAAGCATTCTTAATTAAGATTTAATTTGTAGTAAATTAGAGGACTGATGAAGTAATATTATTAAAATGAGCAACAAGCATGGGCGATTAATTTTTTGTTTTCATAATATGATTTAGGAAATGAAGCTGATGTATCCTTTACCAAACTTTAGGAGAAACATTGATTGAAACAGCAATTATTTTAAATGTTCGAAGCATAAATTAAATATTAAAAACAAAATTAAGGAACACGTTTAAAATTAAACAGCTATTGATTAAAAAAATAAAGTCAAATGAATAATAAACGACTGGATTGTGAAAGATCAATATAAATAGACCAAAATTCAATTTCTTGGCATTATAACTTACATAATCGATGATATATACGATATTTTTCTTCTCTTAAAAAATTTCCAGTTAGATGAAAAGATCCCTTCCTATTCATATCATATGTTACACTAAGTTTACATTTACTGAATAGCTTCAGTACAATAATAATATGTAAATAAGTCATAATAACATATAAATAAACTCGCTTACACTAAATCATGTTTTTATGTAACAAACCATGCTTGTTTAGGATATAATTGGACAATTTGATAATTTTAAATTTATATTACAAATTGTATTAAAAACTAAAAGAAAAAAAATAAATTGGACCCTCTTTAGACTCCACTTGAAATTTGTATTAATTTTCAAATCAAACCTAAGCTGTTTATTTTTATAAACATATATACATTTTTTTGACCTTTAGATGTCTTCTGCACTGAGTTTCCAGAACTAATAATAGCAGAAATGGGAATTATTCCTGATGCAGGTCAAATTTATACCATCAAATTAGTGATCTTCCTTGTTGAACAGTTCAAATATCTCCTCAGAAACCAGCAGAGTTGGGTTTTTGGTCCAACAAAATTGATCTCAATTCAGAGTTTTCTGAAGAAAAAAATATTGTCTGTAAAATGCGTATCTTAGCTGGTTTGGAAGGCTTTTTGTTAGGAATCCACATCCCACTAGATGATCACACAATTATAATTTAAAGTTGCTCTTCTAATATGACTTAACCCTTCAAGAATTGGAGCCTGGGCCTCCCGAAGAATTAAAGATCATCACTTAGGCCCTGGATTAGGAAAGACTAATAAAGACGGCCCATAGTAACCTTAGTCACATTGTAGGCTTCAGCTCATTCTTATTTCTCTTGTTCGACCTACCCTATAATTTCAAAAGTTCGATCTAATAACTAAAGTCCATTATGTTAAAGCTATTCCCATGGTTTCAATTTCCTCCAATTGTCAATCCTTAAGTTGCTAACGAATCAATATAACTTATTGATAAGTATCTTATATTTACAATCTCGTTGATCATAAATTTAAGTTAATTAAAAAGAAGTTAGAACCACCCAATATCTTCTTTTTACAAAGTTAATTAAAAACAAAGAAATCATTTATCAAGTTGCTAGTACCACACAATTGTATCATCACTCTATCTTGACATACTTTTTGTTGTTAAAAAGATGTCATTATCTTATTCATCTAATCTTGTGGTAGTTGGAAGTTGGATACAATTTGGTGCTTTGAGTTATAACATTAAGGTGATTAGATGTATTTCAAGCCACTATTGTTAGACTAAAAAATAAATATAATTAACACAATCATATAGCGAAGTTGTCACCTAGATTTATCAAAAAAAAATGAATTGAATATTAAATTAGAAACATGCTTTAAATCCATCTTGACGCATACATGAATTCAAATTAGGTAATACATAAATTCATATCGAGTTAGCGTCTTCCAAAGTCAAATTTCCTTAGATGCTCCATGGGTGCTAACTCTGATATGGGAATAAATGAGTAGAACTAGAATGATTGATTTGACTTGGGGATATATTTTTTATATATTAGGTCAAATTATAGGCTCATCAACTCTAATTTAATTATTACTGGGTCTCTACATATTAAAAAGTCCATGTTCAATAGATATTTTCATAGCCCAACTGATATATCACTTATTTGGCTTTATTAAATTAGATAACTCATAATATATTTGTCATTTACCTATGTATGCCTACATTGAGAAATTAAATAAAATCCAACAATCTCCCACTTGGGCTACATATGTTACCAAAGATAATTATATTATAAAATCTTGAGTGCGTATTGAAAATGCTATCATCCTTGAATTATTTTCTTAGTTACAATCTGATCAATCTCATATAATAGTATGGGATCAAAGTGACTTTCGTTACACTTAAAAATAACTAGACCCATTAATGGTCACCACACCAATATATTTAATGGCACAGATCGAATATGAATGTGTAGTATGGAAATTATATGCAATGTGATCTTCAATATATATATTTCCAACTGGTCCTACTTTATTCTTTATGAGATCATGCAGAACCGCAAATGATTTAGAGTCTAAAAATAAACCATATTCTTTATTCTGTAGAAAATAAACTTAAAATATATCTGAACCAAAAGAACATCAAAATAGAAACTCTCACTGAAATGCACATCATCAAACAATACAACACCCTATGAGTAGTGTGCTCATAAAATACCTTGGGCGGTAAACTCTCAATGAGCGGATCCACAGTCATGGAGTTTGTTCAAATATATTCTATAGACACCTGATGAATCTAAATTCTTTCTTTATAACAATGAGAATGTGCCTCAACTTCAAAGAGCTTTTGTTGTTGATAGAATATGGCAAGGCCAATTTATTGTCACAATATATCTATAGTGGTATTTTAATACCATCCACAATATGCAGTCTAGTGACAAAGTTTTGCAACCATATGACAGATCAGATGCCTCATAACAGGCTAGAACTCTACTACCATAGTGGAAGAAGCTATGAGTATCCGCTTAACACTTTTTTAGGAAATAACTCTTCCAGCTAGTAATTAAGTATAGCCCAAAGTAGATCTCTTACTCTATAGGCATCCAGTAAAATCAGAATTAGAATACCATATATCTCCTAAAAGATCTGATTTTTGATAAGTGAACATATTGTTTTGTTCTTTGTAAACACTATATAACCCTTTTAGCTACTTGTTAATGATCCATTCTATGGTTAATTAAATATCTATCTAATATTCCCATATGAATGCTATATCCGGATCCATACATACTTAAGCATACATAAGACTTCCTACAACTGACGTATAAGGAATCTTTTGCATCGCTTTTGCTTTAAACTCATTCTCAGGGCACTAATTGAGACTGAACTTATCTCCATTAGTAATGAGATTATTTCCCACTAGACTTATAGTGTATACAATTATCAACTTTATTTACCTCAAACCCAAATAAGATAATAACATGATGAAAATTGTAATACTATTAACATGAATCCAACTCCAAATCAAAATGAGCTACAACTATCATAATGATTCTAAAGAGTCATTCGATTAAATCAGAAGAAAAGTCTATTTATAATCAACACATTCTTTTTGAGTGAAACCCTTGACGACTACATGTGCCTTATATCTCTTAACATTGCTTTTTTAATCCATCTTGGTCTTAAACATACATTTGCAATCAATGTGCTTCGCAACTTTAGGCAATTTGATGAGATCCCAAATATCACTATCTATTATGGATTTCATCTTATCTTTCAAGGTATCAAATCACTTTTGAGAATTAAAAATTTATTAGTTTGATGAAAGTTGATTGAATCATTTTTCATCACTGCTATATTAACCTCATGTTCATGCAAAAATACAATATAATAACTAGAATCCTATTTCTCCTTTCTCAAGTGGATTTTCTCAATTGCATTTCCTTCTAAAATTGTTGAGTTTGCTCTTTAGAGATAATTTTCTTTATTTTACAGATAGATCTCCTTAGCATTATCTTGATAGTTCGAACTTGTGTCTTAAACAATATTAGGAATGGAAATTTAATCATTGTTAATGGCAACAGTAGGAAGAGAAACGAATTTCTCTTTAAAAACAATATCTTTAATCTTATCTCCATCCCAAATTCAACTTTTTCAAGTAACCCCATTTTTCCATATAAAAAAATGACCTTTTGTAGTACCTAACAAAGTAGCAACTTACTGTTCTTGATTCCAATTTTCTTTCATTAAGCTTTTGAGGCCCTACCTTAGCTGGACAACCTTGAATATGCAAATGCCCAATACAAGACTTCTTACATATCCATAGTCCATAAGGGATTTTAGCTACTATTTTGATTTGGACCTTGTTAATAATATTAGTCGCGGCCTTTAGTGCTTCTCTTAAGATTTTTTTTATAAATAATAATAACTAATCATGCTTCTTACCATATCCTTAAATGTTATGTTTCATGTGTTTTGTACCATATAAATTGGTATACAATATTTAATTATACGAGGCAATTGTATCCAAATATAGGTTATCATCAATGATGAAGAATACGAATAATATTTGAATCTTAAAATAGAATAAATTTATTAATTTCAAATGAACAATAATAAGAATTTGCCCATAGTGAAAATAAAAATCGTACTCCATATGAATGAAATATTGTATATCTCTTTCAAATTCAAAAAATAACCAACTATTAATGATAATCTAAAAATTCGTGTAGCCTTAACTGTAATTATTTTGTCATAACCCACATAAATACATCTATTAGCACCACTTAGTTGTTGGCTTAATAGGCAACCATGCATTGATGCAAAGTGTATCTAGGTACAAAACTAAATTAACCACAAAATAAACTAAAGTGAGAAATAGACCCTAACAATCTATTTGACTTACTTAGGACATTTTTTTTCTACATTCTTGCAGAAGTAACAGGTAAATTTTTGATCATGTTCCTTTTTCAATTTCTATTATGGTGTCTCAATTACAACTTGCTTTTCTTTATCTTGAGGGATAGTTGCTAGGTGAGTACTTTAATCTTTTCTCGCTCAAATATTTCTTTTTCTTGCATAGTGAGATATGAACTTAGTAAGAGTCCATTGTCAGTCACTTTAAAATGACTATATTGTGCAAGAATAGATATAAAATATATGTACGAGCAAGTCCTCAGACAACTCTAACTTTAGTGCCTTTAGTTTAAAAGCGAGATTAGATACTTTCATAATATACTCTCTTATGTTCACTTTTTCTTTATATCTTATTAAAACAAGATTAGCCAAAAGGATACTTATTATAATAAATATCTTTAAAGAACTTTTTAGCATTACCATTCTAAGATGGATGGTCCCTGAATGTTTCCGGAATTGTGTATTTTATAATCATAAGAATCATGTAGTTAGAACAATCCCACTTTTTAAATTCTCTTTAACCTTAGCGGAACTGTCATTAGTAAGAGCAAGAGGTCATTCTATCTAAAGCACAAAGTCAAGATCCATGTACTTGACAATAATCATAATGTTCTCTTTTAAATTATTGAAGTTTGTGCTTTAAATACAAATAAAATTAATATTGATAGATATTGTAGAAATATAAACAGAAACTTAATTCAGATATCAAAATTAAACAACATACTCATAAATATTCATATCAAAGCATAATCATAAAAATATTCCATATTTATGCATGATATAAGTAAATAATAGTGAGCCCCATCACGAGATACCTAGCATACCATTAATGTTCAACCTTTCGACAGAAACATCAACTCCAAGTGGTACTTTCAATATAGTAATCAAATACTAATTATTAATCATGTCAAACCAATATCTTCCTTTAGGCCGATTATTGTTCACATAGAAAACTTAATAAACATCACATATTTATTACCATAAGTATGTTTGTTATTTAGCCAAATAATAATATTTCTTTGGGCCGATCATTATTTGTATAATTAAAAAACATATATATCTTAATATCCCAAAATAAAAATCTACACAATATAAGTTACTTTGGCAATATATTATTTTAATTAATTTATTTTAAAATATCAAATAAGTAGAAATAAGATATAATCTCAATTTTACCTCACATGTCTATTATCTCGCAAAATGATAACCTTCCTTTAGGCGAATTATTATCCGCACAGATTTAGGCATAATACAAATCTTTTACTTGATATCTAATATTTCAAAGAAAAAATTAGATAACAGAGCTCACTTTGACGACATATTATTTCAGTTTACCTCAAATATAAGATAAGATTTGTTAACTAAAATAAATAATAAAAATTATTATTTCATTCAGCAGGGTTATTATTGAATTTGGGTCGATTCAAATTCAATTTGAACTTAAATTTAATTATGTTTTATGGGTTGGAGTAAGTCCTATTTGTTTTAAAACCTAATAAAATGAGCTCAAATTATAAATTCATAATCCAACCCTATTTGAATTTAAAGTCCAGAAAAATAAAATAGGTCATAATCTAAATGTATAAAGCCCAGAAAATAGATTAGAGCTTAGATTTAATTGTATCTAAATTGAACCCAAATAAACCAAGCCCAATATTCAAATTTTAATTTAGGCTTAACTAGAATTCACTTTAAAACTAAAGCCTAAATAAAATTTCATCTTCTTCATCCTTCACCCCAAAGCCACAGTCACCTCACGCCTCCCCCTCACGCAGCCATCGGCCGTCACTGGCCAAGACTGCAACAGCCAACCGCCACTGCCCCGTCACTGTCATCGGTCGCCGAAAAACTGATACACATTAATGGCGATGGCAGCTAGCGAAATAAAAAAAGAAGGTCACGACTGGGGGGTTTCTTGCCGACGCTACTGTTTTGGTGGTGGGCTGTTGTGAATGTTGTGGGGTAGTAGATTAGCGATGGGGCGCGGCCGTGAAGCCAAATCAGCCGTGCTCCTTCCCCATCACTGCCATAGTGCCCGTTTTTTCTGTTCTCTAATTTTATTTTTTTTCTTTTGTAACAACATAATCACAGGGAGCCAGCTCCAACAATTTGAAACAATAATTCACGAAAAAATGATTCTCAAATTTAATTTTCAAATTATTGTTTCAACAACATCATCTTCAAAAATAATTAAAACAATTTATGAAAATTGATCCGAATTTAATCTGTAATCTGTAATTCCAAAAAATATTGAATTTGTAATTTTAGAAAAATTGAGTCCATAGACGATAGCACCGTCAAAGTCCTAATTTTGAAACAATAATTTTACAATAATATTTTAAATCAAATTCTCAAAAAAATATTGTTTCATTAAAAATAAGTACCAATAGAAAAATTGATAATTTCACAAAATTATCTGATTTCTTCTTTTAAAATATTATGAATATAATTAATTAAAAAATATTTTTTTTTTTTTTATAATTTAACATGACCTACTTTGATATTACTTGCTAGATTTAAAAATAAATATGACACACAGTTATATAACTAAGATAAATAATGTAGATTTACTAAAAAATGAATTGAATATTTATTTGAAAGTATACTTGAATCCATATTAACAAATACATGAATTCATAGTGATTAATATATAAATTCATATTGAATTAGCGTTTTTCATAATTCTATAATATTTTTTATATATTAGGTCAAATTAGAAGTCCATCAATTTTAATTTGACTAGTACTAAATTTTTACACATTACAAGGCCCCCAATGTATATTTTAGAGTCTAATTGACACATCATTTAGTTGGCTTTGTTAAATTAGATAATGCATAATATAATTATCATTTACCTATTGAGAAATTAAATAAAATTCAATATTAGGAACGAGTGGGTTTCACATAGATAGAGATAACTTTTCTTAAATGCAATTTGGCTTATCCTTTGAATTATATTAGTTTTCTAGTTCACCTATTTTTTTCATATTTTATTTTCTTCGTTTTTAGTATGATTAATATGTAGGAATGAGTTGAGAATAGAATGATATTTTTAAATTTATTCATAAATATATTATTTGTATAATTTACATTCCTAAAAATATGAATTTAATCATTTCCTTTTTTCCTCCATGGGTTTAGTTATTTTCAATCAATCAAGAATGAACTTATATTTAATTACCTTAACAAAATTCTTCTCCTAACTAAACAAAAATATTTGATAAAATTTAAATTGACAACGGGTTGGATCGGGTTCGCCAAAATTTGACCCCTCAAAATTTTTAAGGATCCGAATCCGAACTCGTCCCAAACTCGAGAGTCAATGGTTTGGATCAATTAAACCTGATTTATAATTTTAAAAAATTTCAAAATATTTTTAAAAAGTAATATCACCACAATTTTTTAATTATAAAAAAATAATATTATCAATAAATAACTAATTATTTAACATATATATACATGTTTTAATTTTTAAAAAATTAATTTTTTTAAATATACTTGTTATTTTTGCATGTGTAACTATTTATTAATTTTATATTACTATTTTAATTTATAAGAGTACTAAATTTATATATCACATAAATACATATATAATAAATAAAAAATATATGCAATATTTTAAGGGGATCGGGTTCGGGTTTTAAAATTAAAACCTGAGACCTGCCTTGAGATCTTTTGTAGTTTCAAAACTTGCCCCAAATAAGATGGATTCGGAGTTACTTAAACCCATTATATCCCTAATAAAATTGAACAAAATAAATATTTTATTTTTTTGTATCGTCTTTTTCAACTCTTTATCTTAATTCGGTCAAAATAAAAAAGAATATAAAGTAATTTTATGTATTGACTTATTAATTAAAAAAATATTTATATTAGTGTGAGATTATATATATATATATATTAGCACTGACTAAAATCATAAAAGAATATATAAAATTATTATTATATATATACACAATATCAAATAATAATTTTATTCTAAAAAATTTCTATGAAGAATAATTTAGTCATCAAAAATAATTTTATTCTTAAGATTTTATATTAAAGAGTAATTTAGTCATAAAAAAATATTTTAATTTAATTTCTATTATTTATTTCTAATTATCAATCATAGAATTGAAATTCAGCAATGAATGACAATTTAATTTTTTCTTTATTTTTTATACATATCAAGCATGAGAAATACTACACTCATATTATTCCTTCCCTAATATCGTTTCATTACTAATTTTATTTCATTTTTACCTATTTATATTCTTTCGTACCAATCACCCTAATATATATTCAATTACATTTGGTACAGTTATCACTTCAGATTCACAAGAATCACAGCCTTCATTAATGGTGGAGGCTCCAAGGGATTTGGATGGTTAAAAAATATATGGTAAAATTCTCAGGTAAATTTAATCTGTGGACCACAAATTTGGCAGCAATTACTTAACCCTACAATATTGCTGGCAATCCAACAAAGTTTATCACAACCTACACATTAAAAGAATGAAGTCTCGTGTGACCCAAGTTCTATAATTATGGGGTATTGGGTTTTAGTTACGCTTGAAGGTTAAATATTATTATGATTCTATTTTAATTTTTAAATTTGTTTTGATGTTATATTTTATATTACATATTGTAGATGTATCTACGATTCATAAAAAATATATATACGTTTTAATGATTTTGCAAGATGTGATTACCATCACACATATGTAGATCCAATATTTGATAATTAGGGATCAAGTTAGAAGATAAAAATGAGGGAGGAGGGGCGAGATTTATCTTTTCTCAAAAATAGTACATAAAAGAAGTATTTTAAATTTTTTAGGGGTGATAAAATTTTATAAATTAAAAATTTTACATATAAAATTTATATTAATTTAAAATTTTATAAAGTTGAGAGGTTATCGTGCTGTCAGACCCTGGCTCCATCACTGTTGATAATTTTACTTGCATGCATCACAAAGTTCATTTTCCAATCCATCACAAATTAATAGACACAATTAAATAAATATTTAGTCATTCAAATGTGCTATTCTATTATCAAAAATTAATAGCTGTTGTTGGTAAATCTCTTGAATAGAGGGGTCCATTAGTATTAACTATTATTGAAGGCTAAAGAAGTATTAGACCAATTGAATTGTCCCCACTTCTCCAATCTCAACTCTTGTTCATGTCAATTTGCTATAGACATGCCCTTTAATTTGGATTTCTCTGGTTGGAGTGGTTGGTTTGTTAAGTCCAAACATAAATGAATTGTGTTGTTCATGTCAAAAGAATGTGATAAGTTTGCTGACTGAAATAAATAAAAGTAAGGACCCCCCCCCCCCCCCCTCCCCTTTTTTTTCGTTATATAAGATGTTTACCCCCCTATTATTTAACAGCTATATTTTTTATACTTTTTGAAAAAATTGCTACTATTATTGAAAAAATTTCAATAATTTTTAAAATTATAGAATTTCAATAATTTGAATCCATAACTCATTATAGAACTAGAATAGAAATGTTTTATTCCTTCATGTGAGCCCATATGATAACAATTCTTACAAAATTTACTGAATTAAGCTGTCTACAACATTTTTTTCATAACATAGAATTTATTGGTAATGAAGTTTATTCAAAAAAATTCTGCTACAGCAGTTATTTCATTTTCAATCTATTAAATGGGTGGTACCATCTGAGTGGTACAACTTTAGAAAAAAGTTGTAAAACTGCAACCTTTATAGTTGGAAAAAAGTCCTAACTAACAACCTATGAAACACAGAGCAATAGTACCTAAATAATTAAACATCGTATAGTGGCAAGTTCGACAAGACCTGCTTGGTTGGATAGTTGCACCGAGATATGCATATTAAACATGTTAGATACACAATGACAAAATACTAGTTTGCTTAAGGTATTTTGTAGTTCAAAATCTTTTATTTTAAATTGACGTGTTTTATTTTTTATTTTATATCATAAATAAATATTAATTGTATAAAATATTCTTCTTAGATAAACACTTAATTATAAATTTAATATACTTTGTGTAAATTATATACACTTAACATATATTATAAAATAAAATATATGATGAGATAAAAAAATAAAAATTCAAATTGGACATAGTGACATTCTAGGTCAATTAAAAAAACGAGCCCGTCCCTCGGGTATAACTCAACTTGTGGAACTATTAATTTGAATTTTTTTCCAACGGCAGGGTGGGGTTCGAATTCTGATGGAAATTTGCGATTGAATTTCGGTATAAAGCAATCATTGTACTGCCAGTGAGACCTGCGGTCGAATTTTAGTATGATGCAATCCCTATAAATTGAGTTTTTTGTGCACAAAGTGTGAATGTCAAATTTATCTTAAATACACATATTTATCATATTTATGTGGGTGTCAAATACGTAGAATTTAAATGAAAAAGTATTTGCAGGAGTGGAAGGGCACAAAATTTAATGAAACTCACATCTAGAGTGAAGTAAAAGTGATGGAATGGTGGTTGAAGCAAGTATAAATGCATAAAAAATCTTATTGCGATCTTCACTATTTTTACTGCAAGTAATCCCCCACCCCCACCCCAAAAAAATAATGAATAAATAGAAATATGAATCTCGTAAAAAAAAAGGAGAAAAAGATAGTCATCAATGCAATTAAGAATGACTTGCTATGCAGAAGCTGTTCGACTAAAAGTATAATTTAAAAATAGTTGAAAAGTGATATTGTTTTTGTGTGTGTGTGTGTGTGTGTGTGTGTGTGTATATATATATATATAGGTAGAGTTAATAAGAACATATAAATAAAAGAGTAAGGGTGCTCATTTGAAATAATCAAACTAAAACAAATCAAAATTTCGATATATAAAAGAGTAGTACGCTAAAATACTATATAAAATTTGGATTGAATTAATTGATTTATTTCAGTTAGTACTGATTTTTTTTTTCAGTTCAAAATTTTGGTTAATCGGAATTTTATCAGAAAATAAAAATAATAACATAGTTAAACAATAAATATAAGAATTATAAGTATATTTATTATTTATTATTTTTAGTTTTAGTGACTTAAAAAATAAAAAAATAATGAATAATTAAATTGTTTATAGTATATATAAAAATTAGGTAAATCGAAATCAAAAGCTAAAACCAAATGAATATCAAATTTTTATAAAAATAAAAATTGAATACCGAATTAAAGTTTTCAATTGAATATTTGTGCATACCAATTTTTTTATTCCAATTTGACTCGTGGATTTACCAAACTGAAACCATCCTTATAAAGGAGTTAGAGTAAAAGAAAATAGAAAAAGACATGACATGTTAAATTTAATAATGAATACTATTTTATTGTGAAATATATCTATTATAAATAAATTAAATATACCTCACAATATCTAATTTAATTAAATTCATCAAAATTAAGTGAAAATAATATAATTTTTAATCTCACTTCAAAAGCACGTGGTTATATTTATGAGTCAGGTTATTTCATCTATTCTAAGAAATTGGAATTGAGTAAAATATCTATACCAAAGTGATTCATAAAAATGCATATACATTTGCTTTTTTTTTTTTTTCTCTAATACATTTAAATGCTTCAATGAAAGATATATGTTTTATAAGATTTCTATTTCTTTTGGATTATTTGTAGATAAAAATAAAGAAGATGGCTACAAAATTAATTTTTTCAATAAAAAAAGGGTATTTTTCTGCAAAAAACAATGTCCCGCCCATTCTTCCTTCAACTTTGATGACTTAACCGCACAAACAACCTTTTCTATCAAAAACTTAATATTGGGACTAAAATTACAACGAAAAGGTTTGATTTTTTTTCAAGCATGATACTAAAATTGCAATAATCCCTAAACGATGAGATTATAAGTTCATTTTTCCCATCAATTTTCTACACTTAATTAACTTTTTAAGAGAAAACTACTAAACAAACTTATGGAAAAATCTTCATTTGTTTTTCTCTATAATAATTCTTAATGCTTGGTCTTGTACGTGGAGTGAAAATTAAAGATAAATAAAATTCTTATTCGAGTTTGGTCAGATCAAACTAATTAAATATATGATAAGTGTTATTGACCACTCTTTTCAAATTGCACACTAATTCACATGGTTAGGAGTGTAAAATAAATCGTGTAAAGTCAAACACGTTACTGTTCATATTATGTTTGAATTTAATTTGATTATTAAGTGAATCGAACTTTAATCAAATAGAACATGAGTCAAGTGTGGATAGTTTGATTTTTTTACTTAATTTTTTTAAGTTAATTATAACAGTAGATAAATTTTGATGTTATTTTTTTTTTTTTTAATTTTGAATAATTTTGAACTTCAAATAACTTGAATATACTAGAATTTTTTATATTATTTCTGATCTCGAGGAGCATAGAGACTAATTAAATCTTTAAAATCTATGTATAAATTTCTGATCCATTGAGTACGAAATTCTAAGCAATCCCTTTGTATTGGCAGTCTTTGAAAATGAGATTATTATTGATTAAGTATTGAATGAATTTATGAATTCTTTTTATCAATCAAGTGGCAACGTCAGACGAAGAGAAATTGCGAAGGCTTATTGATAATGACTCATCCGAAGTCAAGCATTCTTAATTAAGAAATTTGTGGTAACTTAGAGGATTGGTGAAGTAAGATTAATATTATTAAGATTAGCAATAAGCATTGGGGATTCTTTATTTCATAATATGATTTAGGAAAATTGAACGAAACAAAAATTATTTTATAAGTACAGAACTTAATTTAAAAGTTGATTAAAAATTGAAGGAACATGTTTAACTTAAACAGCTTTTAATCAAAAATCAAGTCAAATACATAATAAAACGAGATGGATGGTGACCAAAATTTAATCTCTTGGCATTCTAACTTATATAATCAATGATGCATACTTATTCAATTAAATATCATATATGTTACATTACAATTATATATACTGAATTGTAATGGATTGTGTTGCACGATGAAAAATATTTTAGTTATAAAATTATACGACAAAAAATATTTGAAGTTAAAAAATTAAAAATTTCAACATTCATTGGTTTTTTGAAGTACGAGTGATAATTTCAAGATTTCAAACAATTCTTTTATATCAAATGATCAATTAAAAAATCTAAGAATAAAAAATTGAATATCAATTTATTATTAGTATCATTATTTTCTTTATAATGTCCTTACATCAAATTACATGGACATGAAAATTTATTATTTTATGTTTGTCATTACCTTATAACATAAACAAAATTATTATTTAATTAACTAATAAATTTCAATTATTTCTAAATTAATAAAATTTTACACATAAATTTATTAATTTAAAATAACCACACACAATTATTGTACGGACAACCAAATAAAAAATAATAAAGTTATAACAAAAAAATTAATGGAAACGTCTTCGACAAAAGAGAGACAAAAAAAAAAAAAAATATTGGGACATGCCTTCCAAAGGTCTAAGAAAGTGGATTGTGGAGTCCGTGATATATTTTTAATTTTTTGAAACATTGGTAAAAATAAACTTTATAATTAGTTATAAATAATACTCCAAATTATTTCTGGATACCAACTAAAATAATGGCAAAAGAAATAATTAAACTTCCCACGAAATTTCCTCGCTGCGGACGCATGCAGTGTTCTTATCACAATAAATAAGTGAGTTATCCTTTGACACTTGACAAAATAATCAAGCATGTTAAGCATTACACATAGGCAGATAGGGTTTGATTATTTTTACCCACAAAAATGGCTGCTGCCACCATTGTAGATGCCCCTTCAAGTTGGCCAAAGGATGTCCGCCCCCCAATTGGGAGTTATACTCCAAGCATGTGGGGTGATACTTTCACTTCGTTTTCTTTGGACGATCAGGTCTGTATGCAAAACTTGTACCCAATTACCTTAATCAAATTTCTTACGATTTTGATGTAAAAACGCTCAATGTAAATAGTTCATGCAATTTTTACCTTATGATAATTTTCATGAAAATATGTGGGCTTTGTATACTGAGAAACAAAGATTGGGATCACAGGTACAGGAGAAGTATGCAGAAGCCATTGAAGCATTGAAAGATGAAGCAAGGAGCATGCTGATGGCTAAAGGAAACACAACAAGTGACAATAGAAGATGCAATACAATATTACAATAAAAAATTCCATCTAGCAATCTTCATAATGTATGAGCAGAAAAGCTAATATGACCGTATTGAAATAGGTTATTTTGACAAGTTTAACGGCGAAGACAACAAATTTAAAGAAACCTTTAATAGTGATGCTGAGGGACTGCTAAGCTTGTATGAAGCAGCGCACGTGAGGATTCATGGGGAAGAAGTCTTGGAAGAGGCTGTGGCCTTCACAACCCATCATCTGAATCGTATGGTACAACAATTAGAGTCTCCACTTCAAGACCAAGTGAAGCGAGCTCTAGAGCAGTCCCTTCATAGGGGTGTTCCAAGAATAGAAACCCGTTATTACATTTCTTTCTACAAAAGATAACTCAAAGAATGACCTACTTCTAAAACTGGCCAAATTGGATTTCAATTATTTGCAGAATATGTATAAGAAAGATCTGTGTCAACTCTCCAGGTAATCAACTTGTTATTTTGTGTGCTACTGAGAATATATAATTAGTTAGTAAGCTCACACTACTACATATAGGACAATGCTATGTTCTTTTTCAGTTCAACTTTTCTGTCCTAATTTGATATCTTAGGTCACTATTTCAATTAGGAAATGCATATTAAATGTATAAAATATTTATTTAAATGTACACCTGATACTCATCATATACACATAGTTTGAATATGTTATATGAAATATAATATGTAATACGAAATTGAAATAAAAAATATAAGATGATTCTTTTTGTTAGTCTTATAATAAATATATCTGTTTTACATAACTTAAAGGTGGTGGAACGAATACGATCTGAACTCAAAACTGTCATACGCTAGAGACAGAGTGGTGGAGGCTTATCTTTGGGGCATGGCGTTCCGTTTTGAACCTAAGTACTCTTGTGTTCGAGTAGAAATTGCTAAAGTCATTCAAATGCTTACAATTATAGATGATACATATGATAATTATGCTACACTTGAAGAAGCTGACCTTTTTACTGAGATGTTGGAAAGGTGGGTGTCCTCATCAACTCTTGAGATTGAAGGACATCTTTTCCACTAGTTTGATTTGTGAGCTCAACAAATAATATAATTTTATTAATATTTTCAGGTGGAATATTGATGAGACCGATCAACTCCCAGATTATATGAAAATCATTTACAGATTTACTTTGAATATGTACGATGACTACGAACGTGAAGCAGCCGAACAAGGAAAATTATTTGCAGTTCCTTATGCCAAAGAAACCGTAAGGACCAGACTTTATATACACAAAAAACTAAAAATTAAGAATGTGACAAAAAAATGTAGGAAACTTTCAAAGTATTTATTTAGATTTGATTTTAATTCTTCAATACTTTATCTCGATAAATTACACTTTTTGGATGAAATAGTAGATAAATATATTCATTTAAAGTTAAATAATTAACTGTATACAACTGCAAGCAAAATATAAAAATAAATATTTGTAGAACATAGAAAGAAAAATGAATTGGAAAGGAAAATACCCCTTGAATTCTGTCACTTTCTTTAGCAAGAAACTGCCTTTTATTGTCATTGGCAATCTATGATATAGCAAGTGAGAAATTAATTAATCTAATTAATAGACATTTCTAATATGATAAATATTAAAAAACACAAAATTGCTATAATATATTGTAAATCTATATTCGTAATTAATACCTTGCCAAGATCAAGATTGTGTAAGGTCCTTTGTCTTTACTTCCCAATCCAAATTTCATTTCCTTCAAATGTACCTATTTAAAAAAAAAACTGAGTGGTTTTAATAATTAGTTTTTGAGCAGTATTAATTATTCACTAAGAACACAAATTTGTGTGTCTAAGAAATTGCAACGGAAGAGTGGTTTCTTCATTTTGTCTCATGTTGGAAACTAAGTTGGGCAACTTAATTGATATTCATATTTGAATGGACTATAATTCATATTTAGATAGGATTATGTTTCTTGTTGGATTGGTATTCTCCTTGTATAGGAAAACTTATTTATATAAAAAAAAATTCTCCTAAGAAAGGCTCTCCATCATTAAGATTCTATAGATTTGAGATATATAAACAAGTAAATAGTTCTAGTAGTTATATCCACCACCGCGAGTAAAATCATGTTCATGATTGATATGATTCAAAGAAAAAAAACTTGTATATATATTCGTAATTCGATCAAAGTGAGGCTTGTGGGCGAGTTGATAATGAATACGTAGATCCACAATTTTCATTACCTATAGTTATACCTCCAGCCACTCATTATGTATTCGTATGAATGTGTTTTTTTTTCACCAACATGGTATGAGAATCAATTGGAATCGTTCTCGCCATTTTGACTTATCAAATTCATGAATATGATTTTATAATTTTAAAAAATAAAAAAGTTATGCATATACCAAAAAAATTTCACCCCATGTGGATCTTATCATGTAAATACACGATTTAAATTTGGTGAACAACGAAAGAATAGTTTAGGGAAAAAAACTAAATCCTAATTTGAGATCGGTTCTCTTCGGGCTCAAAATGGAACATGTTATGTTATATTATTGTATGATTTTTAATTCATGTTGTAGAGCATAAAAAGAGGTTCAAAATAATATATAATTCAATAAAAATTAACTTATTAAAATGAGTAAAATATGATTTTGAAGTTTTGATGGGAAAAATTGCCTTAATCTTGAATCTCTTTGTAAAAAGGTTAGTTTCTTAAAGTGTAGCATATATCGTCCATTGTGGTAGTGGTTAACGTTGATCATGAAGTTTTAAAAATCGTCTGAACCACCTGTACCCCTTCATTTTTGTTGAATTACTATATAAATTACGGTTTGAAAGCTTAATTAAAAACATATTGCCTTATACAATTTTGTGGCAGTTTAGAATTCGAATAAATCAAATTAGACCATTTATATAAATATATATCTATATATATTCAAATTTATTGACGGTTAACTCTTAATTATAGTGTCTATCTAAGTTTAACTGAGTAATCAATTCTTACTGTGCTCACCAACTTTTTTCTCACAATTTTTTTTGCTTTACATTCATTAAAACTTTAAGGCAAGGAACATGTACGTTTAATTTTAATTTAACAAGCTAACATCTTTTTTTTTTTTTCTTTTAAGAGCATTTGTATATAGTTTTTCCAGTCTTTTTTCTCTCTCTCTCTCTCTCTCTTTTTAAATTTCTCTTTTTCCTGTAGTTCATGGTATATAATTGAGTCAATTTCTTTTTTCAAAAATTAGAATATAAAGAAAATCAATTACCAACAAAAAAGTAATGATATATTAATGTATTAATGATAAATTTCGTTAACTATAAAAGTGTCTCTCTAACTCTTCACTTCACTCAAATATAATTCATTATTAAAAACAAGAGTATAATTATATTCCCTTCAATTATTATATATGGTGTAAAACTTTAAAATTATTTTTATTATGAAATAATACACATATAATAAAACTTGTCTTTACTTAAGTTTTAAAACAAACTAACTTAAAAACCACAAAATCATAGCACATCGCCTCAAACCACATAAATCCACACATTTAATTTTAATTTATAAAATGACAATTTTAATTTGTTCTTTAACAAAACCATACATAATAATTTGATTCTAAATTAGTAAAACAAAAAATAGAGAAAAAGAGAGAGACCAAAATCATACCATATCACCCCTAATAGTAGTTGCGTGCTTTTAGCAACAGGGGCGCTCGAATTGAGTATCGAGTTCCATGCCCCAAGGATTGCCCTTCCCTCCACTATCTCTCTCTCACAAATGGTAGTTTCTACTTCACGTCGAAATCGTTCAACCACCTTTATATTATAAAAAAGAAATAAAACTAAAAATATGTACTAGTATCGCATATGTATTGAATAGCTACTTTATTCAAAAAAAATAAGTTGTTAATTTCTACTTCAGGTCGAAGTCGTTTCACCACCTTTAAATTATGAAAAAGAAATAAAACTTTAAAATGTGTAATTGAATAACTACTTCATTCAAAAAAAAAAAAATTAAAGTTATTAGACTAGGACGTTTAATATCTTATATCTCTTAAAGTATGAATTGCTTCAAATTCTTAACCAAAACAATATATATATAAAAAAAAAATGATTTACCTCGAGAGATCATGGAGCTCTTTCTTGTACAAATTTTGTAAATAATTGAAAATCCAGTTTGGCTAGTTTCAGAAGCAGGTCATCTAGGTAACTCGTTCAAAACAATGTTAAAACTTAATGTGCATACGTAACAGTATTCATGATCCTCTTGTGGATTGTTTTATGAATCATATGGTGAAAGTAGATTATCTTTGCGTTCATTTTAGAACTTCCATAATTATATCGTTCTATTATTTTAATTTAATATTACATTTTGTATGTGGAGTGGAAAATAAAGATAAGGAAAGTTCTTCCTCGAGTTTGGTCGGACTGGACCAATTACATGATAAGTTTTATTGATCATTTTTTGCAATTGTACACTAATTCACATAATTAGAGCATAAACGAATCGAGTCTAATCAAATATATTACTTTTCAAATTTATTTAATTTTTATTGAATTATAAAAACTATATTTGAGTTTAGTTTGATTGTAGTGGAATTGAACTTTAATCTAATAAAATACAAGATTTGCATGAGTAGCTTGATCTTTGTAATTATTTTTTTAAAATTAATTAAAACTATAAAACAATTTTTATATTAATTTTTAATTTTGGATAATTGTGAATATACTAAAATTTTGAATATTATTTTCAATCTCGAGGATCATAAACAAATATTAAAACTGTAAAATCTATTAATATATTTTTCGTCTAAAGAACGCGAAATTTTAATGGGCAGAGACAAAGATGGATTAGTAAAACAATATGTTTTAAGCAATCCCTTTGTATTGGCAGTGCTATGTGTTCGAATTTTATTAAAAAAATTTGAAAATGAGATTAATATAATTAAATATTAATATAAATTTATCATCTCTTTTTTAGTTTTAACAAGTCAAGTGGCAAAGTCATATCAGAGAAATTGCATAGATTGATGGATAATAACCCATTAGAAGACAAGCATTCTTAATTAAGATTTAATTTATAGTAAATTAGAGGACTGGTGAAGTAATATTATTAAAATTAGCAATAAGCCTGGGGGATTAATTGTTTGTCTAAATAATATTTTTTAGGAAATGATGCTGATGTATCTTTTGCCATGCCATTCTATTAAATAAACCCCCTCTTTAACCCAAAAACTTTAAAAGAAAAATTGATTGAAACAGCAATTATTTTACATGTACGAAGCATAATTTAAAAATTCATTACAAAATTAAGGAGCATAATTAAGCTTAAACAGCTTTTTTTATCAAAAATCAAGTCAAATGCATAATAAAACGAGATAGATTGTGAAAGATCAAAATAAATAGACCAAAATTTAATTTCCTGGCGTTATACCTTAATCGATGATATATATGTTATTTTTCTTTTCTTAATAAATTTCGAGTTGAATGAAAGATGGCTTCCTGTAATAAATTTTTATATCATATGCTACATTAAGTTTACATATACTAAATAACTTTGTACAACGATAAAATTTAAATAAGTCATAGCAATATATAAATAAATTCGCTTACACTAAATCATATTTTTATGTAACATACGATGCTTGTTTTAGACATAATTCAATAATTTGATAATTTTGAATTTATATGATTAATTGTATTAAAAATTAAAAGAAAAAAAATTGGGCCTGGAACTCCACTTAAAGCTCGTATTAATTTTCAAACCTAACCTAAATAAAGTCAATAGTAAATTATAAAAACTCGCTTAACTTGGTTGGCAGTCCTACCCTACCCATGCATCTCGAAGAAGATTAAAGATGAGTCTAGAACAGAAGTGGTCCATAATGATAGTGTTTTTTCTAAGACCAACTCTACAAATATGTTAACCATGGTAATGTACTAATTAGAACTGCAAAATTGTAATTTTGTTTGTTATTAACATGTTATATTTTTGTAGAATCATAGGATTGCAATGTATGTTGGGAACACTTCAATTCTTGAGCTATCAGATTAGCTAATAATTGCAAGTTAGCAAGGGAGCTAGAGATATGGAAAAATCAATACATTTTTTTGACCTTTGGATGTCTTCTGAACTGAGTTTTTTTAACCGAAAATAGCAGAAATAGAATTATTTCTGATAAAGGTCAAATTTATACCATCAAATTAGTGAGCTTCCTTGTTGAATAGATTAAATATATCCTGAGAATTTTTGCAAAACCGACATTAGGTATGCTGGATTTTGGCCCAACGAAAATCTTTCAATATTTAAGTCATAATTGATCTCAATTGAAAGTTTTTTGAAAAAAAAAAAATTGTTTGTAGACTGTGTATCTTAACCTTAGTTTGAAGACTTCTTGTAGGAATCAACATCCTACTAGATAAAGATATTCGCATCTTAATATGACCCAACCCTTTAGAAATTGGAATTTGGACCTCCTAAAGATAATCAATTAGACCTTTATCCTCGATTAAAATAGACTAATAAATACGATCAATAATAACGTTAGTCGTATTTATAAGCTTAAGCTCATTCATATCTTTCTTGTTCGATCTAACTTTATAATTTTAAAAGTTCAACCCAATAACTAAAGCTCATTATGTTAGCGCTAATCCCTATGCTGCTTCAATTATCAATTCTCAAATTGCTCATGAGTCAATATAGATTATTGTCAATATTTTGTACTTACAATCTCGTTAATTCTAGGTTCGAGTCATTTTAAGAAAAGTTCGGGACCAGTATCCTCTTTTTAAAAAAAAAAATTGTCTACTTGCTGGTACCTCATCACTCTGTCTTTCCACACTATTTGTTGTTAAAAAGATGTCATTATCTTATTCATCTAATCTTGTGGTAGTTGGAAGTTGGATACAATTTGGTCCTTTGAGTTATAGCATTAAGATGATTAGCTGTATTTCAAGCTACTACGTATATGTGGGAGCCAAAAAAATGAAAAAGGAGGAGGGGATTTATTTTTTCTTAAAAAGTAGTATTTAAAAATTATTTATAAATTAATAATTTTATACATAAAATTTATATTAATTTAAAAGTTTTTATAAAATTGGGGGCAGTTGTCGCCTCGAGCCCTGGCTCCATACTTGTTGATAATGTTGCATGCACGCATCACACACTTTCATTTTCCAATCCTTTACAAAATAATAGACATACTTAAATATTTAGTCATTTCAATGTGTGTATTTTAATATAAAAAATTAATAGCTAATTTTGGTAAATCTCTTGAATATAGGGGTCCATTAGAATTAACTATTACTGAAGGCTAAAGAAGTATTAGACCAGTTGAATTGTGCCCACTACTTCAATCTTACTCTTATTCATGTTAATTTGCTATAGACAAGCCCTTTAATTTGGATCTCTCTCAATGGATACCTTTAGTTGGAGTGGTTGGTTTATTAAGTCCATAAATAGATGGATTGTGTTGTTCATGTCAAATGAATGTAACAACTTTTCTGATTGCAATAAATAAAAGTAAGGACTTTTTTTTTCACGCGGAATAGATCAATTTCAATTATAACTTTATTTTTTCATATAAGATGTTTACCAGAGGTGTGGTTCGAGTTCCATTAGCCTATTCTTTAATATGAGTTAGATATGAGTTGGACATGCGGTGGTTATATTTTTTAAAAGGTGTACTTGGACTTAGTTTAAATAAACTTCGTTTACATTTGTCAATTTTTTTTGTAAATCTCATGTTTGCTCCAAAAACTAAAAAAATAGAAAAGATAAAATTGACAATGTATCAATATTTTTTTATTTTTTGTATTTTTTGTATTTTGCTTTTTGGAAATGACGTTAATGAGAATAAATTTAAACTTCTTCAAGCTCTAGTAGAGCTGTAGTTTCTTTTTCCTGCATGCAATTCTTCAACGGTAGCCTAGAAGACCACTTTGGATTTTCTTTGGTGTTTTATTTCTTCGGTCAAGTTGCTATTATTATTGAAATTTTTTGAACAATTCTTACAATTATAGAATCTCAATAATTCCATAACTGATTATAGAACTAAAACATAGATTTTTTATTCCTCTCCATGTGATTCCATGTGATAACAATTCTTACAAAATTTATTGAATTAAGCTGTATACAACATTTTTTCTTTTTTTTTTTATGACGAAAAATCCGTAGTCACTATTCAAATGTGTGCACTAGATAGCCCAATTTCCGTATAATAGTCCGTAAATCATAAAATTTATTGATAATGAAGTTTATTCAAAAAAAAATTATGCTATAGCAAGTTATTTCATTTTCAATCTGTTAAATGGGTGGTACCATCTGAGTGGTCCAACTTTAGAAAAAAAGTTGTAAAACTACAACCTTTATGATTCGAGTCAGTCATACCTAACAACCTTTGAAACTCGGAGCAATAGTACCTAAATAATTAAACATCGTATAGTGCCAAGCTCGACGAGACATGCCTGTTCAGTCAGTTGCACTGAAATATGCGTGTATCATACATGTTAGTCATCAAGAAAGTGATACACAATCACAAAATACTAGTATACATATTGTAGTTCAAATCTTCTATTTTATATTTATTAGTTTCATCTTTTATTCCGCGTCATAAATAAACACTAATTGTATAAAATATTTTTCAAAAATTAAATACTTAATTATGGACTACATACTCTTCACGAGTATCATAAAATGAAATGATGACATAGAAAATTAAAATAGATGATTCAAAATGGACACTGTAACATTCTATTTCAACTAAAAAAAAAATGAGCCCACAATACTCTTGCATAATGTTTATTTCTTTCAACAAATTTCTTAGTCATATTGCATGACTAACGCATGATATAACAGCTACATACTCAACTTCACAGATTGATATAGAATGACAATTGGTTGCTTCTTCGATATCTAGGTAAAGGCAATATCTCCAATAAAAAATACAAAGCCAGTTGTACTTTTTGGATTATTAGTATCTTCAACCCAGTCACTATCACTGTATCCGACAAACTTATAATCATTAGAAACTGAATAGAACATGTCAAAATAATTTTTAATTTTAAATAATTTTGAACTTTGAATAACTTGAATTTACTAGAATTTTGAATATTATTTTCGATCTCGAGGAGCATAAACATTATTTAAAACTGTAAAATCTATTAATATATTTCGGATCCATTGAGTATGAAATTTTAATGGGCAGCGAGAATGATGGATTAGTAAAATAATTTTGTTCTAAGCAATCCCTTTGTATTGGCGGTCTTTGAAAACGAGATTATTATTAATTAAGTATTGGTATGAATTCATCAATTCTTTTTAACAATCAAGTGGCAAAGTCTGACGAAGCGAAATTGCAAAGGTTTATCGATAATGACTCATCAGAAGTCAAGCATTCTTATTTAAGATTTAATTTGTGGCAAATTAGAGTATTGGTGAAGTAATAATTATTAAGATTAGCAATAAGCATTGGGGATTATTTATTTGATAATATGATTTAGGAAATCGAGCTGATGTATTATTTATTTTAATATGATAATACACATGCCACACCAAGTTATTTATTTGATAATATGATATTTTAGGAAATCTGAGCTGATGTATTATTTATTTTAATATGATAATACATACTGTATTATTGACTAAGTACTTGGCTAATTGACAGATTTAGCCATTGGGAGAGGCATACTAATTATTTTTAAATTGTTTTTTTTATGTTATTTTTAAATATTTTTTCAAGGAAAATTATATTTTTCCCTGTTATTTTATAAACAGAATATGTTTCATCCCCATAAAATAATTCATTACAGTTTTGGTTGTTTAACTGTCAATTTTTTATTTTTTTTTACACTTTCAATTATTGAGATCAAAGTGGGATTTTAATTTGGATGAAAAAACTCACATACCACACACAAAGTTCAGTTGAGGAAAGTATAAAATGTATAAAAAATGACAGTTTAATTACTAAAATTGTAATGAAAGATATTATAGGGATGAAAAATATTTTAGCTATAAAGTATACATAAAAAGTATTGAAACTTCAAAAAATAGAGATTTCAACGTTCATTGGGCTTTTGAAATAGGAGTGATAATTTGTGGATGTTACATATTTTTTTCGACCAGTTAAATAATATTAGAATCATAAATTGTTATTTAATTTATTATTAATATCTATATTTTCTTTATATTTTTTCAATCATATCACATGGAGATAAAAAATTATTATTTTGTTATTGTGAGTTAGATTACATTATAAGAATAACAAGAATATTATTTAATCAATGAATAAGTTTCAATTATTTCTAAATTAATAAACATCACACACAATCTTATTAATTTAAAAGAAGACTCACAATTATTGTCCCGACAACCAACAAAGACAGATATATATCAAAAAAATTAATGGAACGACTTCAACAGAAGGGATAAAAAATTAATTTTTTGAAAATAGTAAAAGTAAACTTTATAAGTAGTGTTACTAACACTCCAAAATATTTCTGGATACCAACTAAAATAATGCCAAACAAAATAAAAAGAAAATAAACTAAAAAACAACGATAGAGAGATGCAGTGTTCTGATCACTATAAATAAGTGAGTTATCCTTTGACACTTGACAAAATAATCAAGCATATTAAGCAACACACATAGGCAGATAGGGTTTGATTATTTACCCACAAAAATGGCTGCTGCCCCCATTGTTGATGCCCTTTCAAGTTGGCCAAAGGATGTCCGCCCGCCCATTGGGAGTTATACTCCAAGCATGTGGGGTGATACTTTCACTTCGTTTTCTTTGGACGATCAGGTCTGTATGCAAAAACACACACTTGTACACAATTTTCTTAAACAAATTTCTTACGATTTTGATGTAAAAACGCTCAATGTATATAGTTCTTGCAATTTTTACCTTAAAGATAATTTTCATGAAAATATGTAGGCTCTGTATACTGACAAACAAAGATTGGGATCACAGGTACAGGAGAAGTATGCGGAAGCCATTGAAGTACTGAAAGATGAAGCAAGGAACATGCTAATGGCTAAAGGAAATATCGACAACTGACAAACTAGTACTGATTGACACACTTGAGCGTTTGGGAGTAGCATATCACTTTGAGCAAGAAATTGAAGAGCAACTCCAAGAAATCTTCAAATTTCATTCTGAAGAAGACTATGATTTGTTCACTGCTGCACTTCAATTTCGCCTACTCAGGCAACATCGCCATTATGTCTCTTGTAGTACGTTCTCTTTATTTCTCTCTTCATTCGTATGCATGTTTTGGATATATATAGAACTTTTTATTGCAATATTGTATTACAATTCACGGATTATCGCCAGGTGCAAAATTAACTGAGGCCCTTTTTTAATCCGATAGCTACTTCCGTTAAGTTACACATGGTGGCAATAGATTCATTGCAATAAAAAATTTCAGGCAAGCTTATTAATGTATGAGCGGAAAAGCTAATATGATCATATTGAAACAGGTGTTTTTAATAGGTTTAAGGGCAAAGATAACAAATTCAAAGAAACCCTTTATAGTGATGCTAAAGGACTGCTAAGCCTGTATGAAGCAGTGCAGTTGAGGATTCATGGGGAAGAAATCTTGGAAGAGGCTTTGGCCTTCACAACCCATCATTTGAATCGTATGGTACAACAATTAGAGTCTCCACTTCAAGATCAAGTGAAGCGAGCTCTAGAGCAGTCACTTCATAAGGGTGTTCCAAGAATAGAAACCCGACATTACATTTCCTTCTATGAAAAAGATGACTCAAAGAATGAACTACTTCTGAAACTAGCCAAATTGGATTTCAATTATTTGCAGAATATGTACAAGAAAGATCTGTGTCAACTCTCCAGGTAACCAACTTATTATTTTGTGTGCTATTGAGGAAAATAATACTACCACATATAGGATAATGCTACGTTTTTTCCTAGTCCGAATTTTCTATTGTAATATAATATTTTATATCGTATTTTTAAATCACAAATACAAATACGTGCCAATATATATAAAATTTTCCTTAAATATAAGCCTGACACTAAATACTTCTTCTTAGTTAGTCTTGATACTTTTTTTTTTTTTTTCATAACTTAAAGGTGGTGGAACGACCTAAACTCAAAACTACCTTACGCTAGAGACAGAGTGGTGGAGGCCTATGTTTGGGCCACAGCATTCCGTTTTGAACCTCAGTACTCTTATGCTCGAGTAGCAGTTGCTAAAGGCATACAAATGCTTACAATTATAGACGATACATATGATAATTATGCTACACTTGAAGAAGCTGACCTTTTTACTGAGATTTTGGAAAGGTGGGTGTCACCTCATCAACTCTTGAGATTGGAAGGACATCTTTTGCTAGTAGTTTAATTTGTGAGCACAACTAATAGTATAATTGTGTTGAATTTCTCAGGTGGAATATTGATGAAATCGATCAACTCCCAGATTATATGAAAACTATTTAAAAATTTACTTTGAGTGTATATGATGACTACGAACGTGAAGCAGCCACACAAGGAAAATTGTTTGCAGTTTCTTATGCCAAAGAAAGTGTAAGGACCAATCTCTGGTCACTAAATGTTTCGACATGTCATTCATTACATTCACATTCCAACTTGTCCATTCACTATATCTTAATTCCTTAAATGTGTTCGATGTTATGTTTGCTCGTTCTGAATCATTTACATAAACATGTTGGCTATGCGAAGGTGAAACAAATTTGTAGGGCTTACAACAAAGGGTTCAAGTGGTTTATGGGAGAACAAATGCCTACATTTGAAGACTACTTAGCCAATTCGGTGTTCACAGGGTGCATCTATGTGCTATGCTCAGGGACGATCCCAGGCATGAAATCTGTCACCGAAGAAACCATTGATTGGCTGATGAGTGAACCTAAAATTATTGAAGCTTCGACTAAGGTGTGTCGATATTTGAACGACTTGGGCGGCTATGAAGTAAGCACTAATATTCAATCTCCTTTTACAAATGAACTAGTTATTTTGGTAAAAAGTTCATAATCCTCTAGCAAATACGTGTAAGCACTTCGGGTATAATAAGTGAAAGATAGGAGAATACTAATGGAGGTACTACCTCCATTGCAATTAGCGGCAGACAACACAGTAAACAAGAAAATACTACTTCCTTTCACAATATATACGACAATTAACAACCAATTTCTCTTTTATATGCCAATGGGATATTCATTCTGACTAAGTTTCTCTGATTTTTTCATTTGATGAAGCGCGAGAGCAAGCAGGGGCAAATCCTGACAGGGTTGGATTTCTACATGAACAGCATGGTGTATCATTGCAAGAGACTGCGGATAAGTTTGTTGAACTAGCTGAAGATGCATGGAAGGATTTGAATACAGAATGGATGACTAAAACTTCCATACCCAAGGATATGGTGGAGCAGGTTCTGAACTACGCTCGTGTGTCAGAGGTCATGTACAAGAATATCCAAGATGGATATTCAAATCCTGAAAAACATTTGACAGCCAACATTGTTGCTCTCTTTGTGGATCCCATAATCATCTGATTATGCATATCCCAAACTAGAAAGTGTTGCATATGTGGCTAGGGGTTAATAAAGCTGCCCAGCCCAAGCCATTAGTGTTACTAGTCTTTCATGGATTTGAACAACTTTTTCCAGTCTTTTTTTCTCTCTCTTTTTTTTTTTTTTTAAATTTCTCTCTTTTCTGTAGTTCATGGTTTATAATTGAGTCAATTTCTTTTTTCAAAAATTAGAATATGAAGAAAATCAATTACCAACAAAAAAGTAATGATATAATAATGTATTAATGATAAATTTCATTAACTATAAAAGTGTCTCTCTAACTCTTCACTTCACTCAAATATAATTCATTATTAAAAACAAGAGTATAATTATATTCCCTTCAATTATTATATATGGTGTAAAACTTTAAAATTATTTTTATTATGAAATAATACACATATAATAAAACTTGTCTTTACTTTAAGTTTTAAAACAAACTAACTTAAAAACCACAAAATCATAGCAGACCACCTCAAACCGCATAAATCCACACATTTAATTTTAATTTATAAAATGACAATTTTAATTTATTTTTTTAACAAAACCATACATATTAATTTGATTCTAAATTAGTAAAACTAAAAAAAGAGAAAAAAAGAGAGACCAAAATCGTACCATATCACCCCTAATAGTAATTGCGTGCTTTTAGCAACAGCTGGTTGAATTGAGTATCGAGGTTCCATGCCCCAAAGATTGCCCTTCCCTCCACCATGTCTCTCTCGCAAATGGTAGTTTCTACTTAACCTGGAAATCGTTCAACCACCTTTATATTATAAAAAAAAAAAAAAACTAAAAATATGTGCTAGTATCGCATATGTATTGAATAACTACTTCATTCAAAAAAATTAAGTTGTTAGTTTCTACTTCAGGTCAAAGTCGTTTCACCACCTTTAAATTATGAAAAAGAAATAAGACTTTAAAATGTGTAATTGAATAACTACTTCATTCAAAAAAAAAAAAAAATTAAGTTATTAAATTAGGACGTTTAATATCTTATATCTCCTAAAGTATGAATTGCTTCAAATTCTTAACCAAAACAATATATATATATATAAAAAAAAATGATTTAGAGAGATCATGGAGCTCTTTCTTGTACAAATTTTGTAAATAATTGAAAATCCAGTTTGGCTAGTTTCAGAAGCAGGTCATGATGGAGACACAATCTTGGTCCCTGTCTTCAGAATGAAACATGACGATTGTAGTAAACAAGTTTGGCTAGTTTGTCAGTTTTTGTATCACAATGTAATGTGTTAAGGTAAGTGTTCGCCAAAAGGATACTGTGTGTTTTAACTGAAACATCACAATTTTGTATTGAACAGGCCGCTTCTTATGCAAGAGGAGTTGATCCCTTCCTTATAAGTCACAGGCTACTCGCGTGCTCCCTCGATGTGAGATGAATCTCTTCTTAACATAAACCCCCCAATATTAATGGGATTATTTCCCACTGGACCTATAGTGTATACAATTATCGATTTTATTTACCTCAAACCCAAATAAGATAATAACATGATGAAAATTGTAATACTATTAACATGAATCCAACTCCAAATCAAAATAAGCTATAATTGTCATAATGATTCTAAAGAGTCGTTCGATTAAATCAGAAGAAAAGTGTATTTATAATCAACACATTCCTTTTGAGTGAAACCCTTGACGACTACATGTGCCTTATATCTCTCAACATTGCTTTTTTAATCCATCTTGGTCTTAAACATACATTTGCAATCAATGTGCTTCGCAACTTTAGGCAATTTGATGATATCCCAAATATCACTGTCTATTATGGATTTCATCTTATCTTTCAAGGTATCAAACGACTTTTGAGAATTAAAAATTTATTAGTTTGATGAAAGTTGATTGAATCATTTTTCATCGTTGCTATATCAACCTCATGTTCATGGAGAAAGACAATATAATAACTAGAATCGTATTTCTCCTTTCTCCAGTGGATTTTCTCAATTGCATTTCCTCCTAAAATTGTTGAGTTTGCTCTTTAGAGATAATTTTCTTTATTTTAAAGAGAGATCTCCTCAGCATTATTTTGATAGTTCGAATTTGTGTCTTGAACAATATTAGAATAGAAGTTTAATCATTGTTAATAGCAATAATAGGAAGAGAAACGAATTTCTTTTCAAAAACAATGTCTTTAATCTTATCTCGATCCCAAATTCAACTTTTTCAAGTAACCCCATTTTTTCATATAAAAAAATGATCTTTTGTAGTACCTAACAAAGTAGCAACTTATCGTTCTTGAGTCCAATTTTCTTTCATTAGGCTTTTGAGGCCCTACCTTAGCTGGACAACCTTGAATATGCAAATGCCCAATACAAGACTTCTTACATATCTATAGTCCATAAGGGATTTTAGCTACTATTTTGATTTGGACCTTGTTAATAATATTAGTTGCAGCCTTTAGTGCTTTTCTTAGGGGTTTTTTTTATAAATAATAATGACTAATCATACTTCTTACCATATTCTTAAATGTTATGTTTCATGTGTTTTGTACCATATAAACTGGTATACAAGATTTCATTATACGAGGCAATTGTATCCAAATATAGGTTATCATCAATGATGAAGAATACCAATAATATTTGAATCTTAAAAGAGAATAAATTTACTATTTTCAAATGAACAATAGTAAGAATTTGTCCACAGTGAAAATAAAAATCATACTCCATCTGAACGACGATATTGTATATCTCTTCCAAATTTAAAAAATAACCAACTATTAATGATAATCTAAAAATTCATGTAGCCTCAATTGTAATTATTTTGTCATAGCCCACATAGATACATCTATTAGCATCACTTAATTGTTGGCTTAATAGGCAACCATGCATTGACACAAAGTGTGTCTAGGTACAAAACTAAATTAACCACAAAATAAACTAAAGTGAGAAACAGACCTTAACAATCCATTTGACTTACTTATGATATTTTTTTTCTACATTCTTACAGAAGTAACAGGTAAATTTCTGATTATGTTCCTTTTTCAATTTCTATTATGGTGTCCCAATTGCAGCTTACTTTTCTTTATCTTGAGGGATAGTTGCTAGGTGAGCACTTTAGTCTTTTCTCGCTCAAACATTTCTTTTTCTTGCATAGTGGGAAATAAACTTAGTAAAAGTCCATTTGTCATTTAGGATGTTGTCACTTTAAATCGACTATGTTGTGCAAGAATAGATATAAAACATATGTACGAGCAAGTCCTCAGACAACTCTAACTTTAGTGTCTTTAGTTTGAAAGCGAGATTAGGTACTTTCATAATATACTCTCTTATGTTCACTTTTTCTTTATATCTTATTGAAACAAGATTAGCCAAAAGATTACTTATTTTAATAAATATCTTTAAAGAACTTTTTAGCATTATCATCCTAAGATGGATTGCCATTGAATGTTTCCGGAATGGTGTATTTTATAATCATAAGACTCATGTAATTAGAACAATCCCACTTTTTAAATTCTCTTTAACCTTATGGGAGCTGTCAATAGTGAGAGTAAGAGGTCGTTCTATCTAAATCGTAAAGTCAAGATCCATGCACTTGACAATAATCACAATGTTTTCTTTTAAATTATTGAAGTTTGTGCTTTTAAACACAAATAAAATTAATATTGGTAGATATTGTAGAAATATAAACAGAAACTTAATTCAGATATCAAAATTAAACAACATACTCACAAATATTCATGTCAAAGCATAATCATAAAGATATTCCATATTTATGCATGATATAATTAAATAATAGTCCAATCACGAGATATCTAGCATGCCATTAATGTTTAACCTTTGAATAGAAATATCAACTCCAAATGGTACTTTCAATATAGTAATTAAATACTAGTTATTAATCATGTCAAACTAATATCTTCCTTTAGGCCGATTATTGTTCACATAGAAAACTTAATAAACATCACACATTTATTACCATAAGTATGTTTGTTATTTAGCCAAATAATAATCTTTCTTTGGGCCGATCATTATTCGTATAATTAACAAACATATATATCTTAATATTCCAAAATAAAAATCTACACAATATAAGTTACTTTGGCAATGTATTATTTCAATTAATTTATTTTAAAATATCAAATAAGTAGAAATAAGATATAATCTCAATTTTACCTCACATGTCTATTATCTCGCAAAATGATAACCTTCCTTTAGGCGAATTATTATCCGCACAGATTTAGGCATAATACAAATCTTTTACTTGATATCTAATATTTCAAAGAAAAAATTAGATAACAGAGCTCACTTTGACGACATATTATTTCAGTTTACCTCAAATATAAGATAAGATTTGTTAACTAAAATAAATAATAAAAATTATTATTTCATTCAGCAGGGTTATTATTGAATTTGGGTCGATTCAAATTCAATTTGAACTTAAATTTAATTATGTTTTATGGGTTGGAGTAAGTCCTATTTGTTTTAAAACCTAATAAAATGAGCTCAAATTATAAATTCATAATCCAACCCTATTTGAATTTAAAGTCCAGAAAAATAAAATAGGTCATAATCTAAATGTATAAAGCCCAGAAAATAGATTAGAGCTTAGATTTAATTGTATCTAAATTGAACCCAAATAAACCAAGCCCAATATTCAAATTTTAATTTAGGCTTAACTAGAATTCACTTTAAAACTAAAGCCTAAATAAAATTTCATCTTCTTCATCCTTCACCCCAAAGCCACAGTCACCTCACGCCTCCCCCTCACGCAGCCATCGGCCGTCACTGGCCAAGACTGCAACAGCCAACCGCCACTGCCCCGTCACTGTCATCGGTCGCCGAAAAACTGATACACATTAATGGCGATGGCAGCTAGCGAAATAAAAAAAGAAGGTCACGACTGGGGGGTTTCTTGCCGACGCTACTGTTTTGGTGGTGGGCTGTTGTGAATGTTGTGGGGTAGTAGATTAGCGATGGGGCGCGGCCGTGAAGCCAAATCAGCCGTGCTCCTTCCCCATCACTGCCATAGTGCCCGTTTTTTCTGTTCTCTAATTTTATTTTTTTTCTTTTGTAACAACATAATCACAGGGAGCCAGCTCCAACAATTTGAAACAATAATTCACGAAAAAATGATTCTCAAATTTAATTTTCAAATTATTGTTTCAACAACATCATCTTCAAAAATAATTAAAACAATTTATGAAAATTGATCCGAATTTAATCTGTAATCTGTAATTCCAAAAAATATTGAATTTGTAATTTTAGAAAAATTGAGTCCATAGACGATAGCACCGTCAAAGTCCTAATTTTGAAACAATAATTTTACAATAATATTTTAAATCAAATTCTCAAAAAAATATTGTTTCATTAAAAATAAGTACCAATAGAAAAATTGATAATTTCACAAAATTATCTGATTTCTTCTTTTAAAATATTATGAATATAATTAATTAAAAAATATTTTTTTTTTTTTTATAATTTAACATGACCTACTTTGATATTACTTGCTAGATTTAAAAATAAATATGACACACAGTTATATAACTAAGATAAATAATGTAGATTTACTAAAAAATGAATTGAATATTTATTTGAAAGTATACTTGAATCCATATTAACAAATACATGAATTCATAGTGATTAATATATAAATTCATATTGAATTAGCGTTTTTCATAATTCTATAATATTTTTTATATATTAGGTCAAATTAGAAGTCCATCAATTTTAATTTGACTAGTACTAAATTTTTACACATTACAAGGCCCCCAATGTATATTTTAGAGTCTAATTGACACATCATTTAGTTGGCTTTGTTAAATTAGATAATGCATAATATAATTATCATTTACCTATTGAGAAATTAAATAAAATTCAATATTAGGAACGAGTGGGTTTCACATAGATAGAGATAACTTTTCTTAAATGCAATTTGGCTTATCCTTTGAATTATATTAGTTTTCTAGTTCACCTATTTTTTTCATATTTTATTTTCTTCGTTTTTAGTATGATTAATATGTAGGAATGAGTTGAGAATAGAATGATATTTTTAAATTTATTCATAAATATATTATTTGTATAATTTACATTCCTAAAAATATGAATTTAATCATTTCCTTTTTTCCTCCATGGGTTTAGTTATTTTCAATCAATCAAGAATGAACTTATATTTAATTACCTTAACAAAATTCTTCTCCTAACTAAACAAAAATATTTGATAAAATTTAAATTGACAACGGGTTGGATCGGGTTCGCCAAAATTTGACCCCTCAAAATTTTTAAGGATCCGAATCCGAACTCGTCCCAAACTCGAGAGTCAATGGTTTGGATCAATTAAACCTGATTTATAATTTTAAAAAATTTCAAAATATTTTTAAAAAGTAATATCACCACAATTTTTTAATTATAAAAAAATAATATTATCAATAAATAACTAATTATTTAACATATATATACATGTTTTAATTTTTAAAAAATTAATTTTTTTAAATATACTTGTTATTTTTGCATGTGTAACTATTTATTAATTTTATATTACTATTTTAATTTATAAGAGTACTAAATTTATATATCACATAAATACATATATAATAAATAAAAAATATATGCAATATTTTAAGGGGATCGGGTTCGGGTTTTAAAATTAAAACCTGAGACCTGCCTTGAGATCTTTTGTAGTTTCAAAACTTGCCCCAAATAAGATGGATTCGGAGTTACTTAAACCCATTATATCCCTAATAAAATTGAACAAAATAAATATTTTATTTTTTTGTATCGTCTTTTTCAACTCTTTATCTTAATTCGGTCAAAATAAAAAAGAATATAAAGTAATTTTATGTATTGACTTATTAATTAAAAAAATATTTATATTAGTGTGAGATTATATATATATATATATTAGCACTGACTAAAATCATAAAAGAATATATAAAATTATTATTATATATATACACAATATCAAATAATAATTTTATTCTAAAAAATTTCTATGAAGAATAATTTAGTCATCAAAAATAATTTTATTCTTAAGATTTTATATTAAAGAGTAATTTAGTCATAAAAAAATATTTTAATTTAATTTCTATTATTTATTTCTAATTATCAATCATAGAATTGAAATTCAGCAATGAATGACAATTTAATTTTTTCTTTATTTTTTATACATATCAAGCATGAGAAATACTACACTCATATTATTCCTTCCCTAATATCGTTTCATTACTAATTTTATTTCATTTTTACCTATTTATATTCTTTCGTACCAATCACCCTAATATATATTCAATTACATTTGGTACAGTTATCACTTCAGATTCACAAGAATCACAGCCTTCATTAATGGTGGAGGCTCCAAGGGATTTGGATGGTTAAAAAATATATGGTAAAATTCTCAGGTAAATTTAATTTG